>JAJOZX010000316.1:842500-1235000 GCA_023014485.1 Bathynomus jamesi | reverse complement strand
ACCCTAATAACTATCCACTGGCAAAATTGAACACGTTTATCGTAATCATCCGGTTGAAGAGATTGCACACGTTGCAAAAGATAGGGATACAAACCGTCATCATGTATGGTTCGTCATACACGCGATGCGGATTCACCAATTCGTCTAGAAATCCTTCGAACACTGGTAGTTGGGCTACGTTGTACTAGGTCCAGTATATGCTTCTCCACAGCAACGGGCCGTCATACTACATGTTCTTGGTTACGTGGAACAATTGTCCTTGTTTCCCTTAATCTCTAGTGTATGTCACCTTTAAAACATACCTGTTCGGTATTCGGCGCTTCAGAAAACGTCTTCGATATTCCTCAGCTGCCGCTCTGCTATTACCATCACAGAATCCATAAATGAAATGGATATCAGCGTATTCATCGGGTGTGAACTGTTGACTCATTTTGATTGTTTACCTTGGCGCAACACAGCGTCTCGTACCACAGATCAGAACCAAGTGAAAGAAAAAACTGAGGATTAGTAGTGGTAACTTCGTTAACCGAAACTACCACCAGCGCTGCCATCTATCGAATTATACACAAGTAGGGATTTGTTGTTTGCACATCTTAAAATGTCCGTAGCTCCACAACGGTTAGAAATAGCACCTCAGTTGTATTGCCTTTTTTACTCAATATCACCCATTACATCACCCCTCAAAGTATGGCAGACCGGTTATGAAACACCCTGTATATAAAGGACCCGAAGTTTAAAGTTTAGTTAGTATTTAAATTTGGTTTTCTTTTATTTATAATTATTGGTTTTTAGGATTATAAAGAATTTGATAATACTGATAAAAATTTTGTTCCTTTATATATTTTTTTAAATTAAAATTTTACCAACTAAATATTCTAAAATAATGGTTTCTTAACTTTTAAAACTTTACTTTTTTAATACTTTTAATCTGTTCCTAATATGAAAAAATTATTTCTTAACTCAATTTATAAAATAATTTTAGTCTTGAGAATGTCACTTCAAGGTTCGAAACGTTGATTATCAATTTATTCATATGAAATCATGCAAGCCTTTGGGATTCTCTTGATTTATTTAAAATTAAAGTCTAGTTCATTAGGAATGACCCGATTAACAACTTATATATATATATATATATATATATATATATATATATATATATATATATATATATATCGAAGTTAAGCGACATTGGGTCTGGGTAGTAGTTGGATGGGAGACCGTCCTCCGCGCCCAGATTATGTAGCGACCCGTGGTTCGGATCCCACGTAAAGCTGTAGGTCCCCTCCGTCATATGACCTCAGATGTTGCGAAGGAGGTTAAACAACCCCAATAAAAAAATATAAAATATATATATATATATATATATATATATATATATATATATATATATATATATATATATACAGTTTTATACACTGTGAGGAGTACTGAAAATTTGTCTGAAAAAGAAACCAAAAAGAACAATTCTTCCGAGTACTTTCGTACGTTTTTCCACTCGAAACAAACTCTGAAAAGGAATGAATCGAACAGAGCAATAAGCAATCATCGCATGGTTGAATTTGGTTGAATTAAACATTTGAATTGGTTGACAAATATTTAACCATGTATGTTGGTTAAATTGTAACCAAATATTTATATGTATACGAGTGCGTGAACCGCGCGCAATAATACTGAAGATCGTCGTAATAAGCGTCACTTCAGCCGTTTCTCAAAGCCTGAAAGCCAAACTCTTAAAAGGAAAACAGAACGTAAATATTCCTTTGAAACGAAATTGTTGAAACAAAATAGAAACAAATTCGTTAATACATTTTATTTTAGAGTATTTTAAAATAGTAAGTGCCACTTTCAAAATAATACGGATTCCACTCTGAAAAATCTCGCTTCGTTGCATCTAATATTAGTTTTTCCGAGTCATTGGCAAACTTGTTTTGAAAAAAGAGGTCAATTTTGTTGGATCTTAAAGTTGAACGAAGACGTTCGAAAGCAAACGGAAAAGTAAAATAAATTTAACGGTAAAGTACTCGGAATTTTTGAAAATTCCTCTCCAAATTTGGTGTGTTCTGTAAATATAAAAGTAATGTGGTAAGTGAGGTAGGGTATTTCAAAATAGGATCATAGAGATTACGTACCATCATTTATTTCAATTTCGGGTACGTTAGGTTACACTTTTAGTGGCGTAATCGGAAATTCTAAGCTGAGGGAAGGGGGCAGATAACTGAATGTACCTAGAAAATAGCAGAGCATTTTATTCATATGTAAGACTTATTCAGCAGCCATTCAAACATGCAATACTCAGTGTATTTAACGTATAGGGATCTTTGTTTTGTAACAGTATATATATATATATATATATATATATATATATATATATATATATATATATATATATAAAACCTTGGTTAATCTTGGTTTTTCTTCCTCTCGAATTGTTCATTCTGACGATCAAGCTTGTTATTCCACCTTAGGCCTACAGTTTAACGTGGAATCCGAACCATGACCCTCCACGGGTGGTATGAAATTACAAAGTCCTCGCCCGCACTCGATCTCACGACCTCCCGATCAGCAGCCCAGCGTCTTAACCACTAGGCTACCCAGGGTACCCATTTATCTACCAATCAATTTTATTGTATGGAAGGATGAACAGCTGTGTGTGCTGTGCGCCGGCTGCCGTAACCGGTATCGAACCCGAGGCCGGTGGATTCGTAGTTAGCGATGCCAACCACTGCACCACCGAGGCGCACTGTATTCAAACGAAATCTGTGGAAAGATTTCCCACAATATTTAAATAAAAACTAAAAAAACACACGTTCAATGACAAATATAAAATAATGACAATTGTACGCACCTCTCTCGGGCAAAGCATACAAATTTATATTCATTGCAGGCAACGTCACACGACCAGAATATATTTTTCTCCGCTTTGTTGTCCAAAGTTAATTGTATGAATGACAAAAATAGCGGCGTTAGAGTGTACCGACAACCCATTAAATATGACGACAGAACCCGACTTTCACTACAGCAGGGGCGGAGAATCCACAGACCATTATTTCCAATCTGGCTACCCCACTACTTACGGCTCACTGTATCCTGGCTTCGGAAACCGATGGTACAGTCGGTTGAAAAGTCTTCTCGCGAAACTCCATGTTTTTTACCGATAAACATTAATAAGAAATATAGAGAGAATTCCACTACAAGACTTTTTATATCGACTGTACACACGTGTATTCCACGAAATGTGATGAAAATTTTAATGATGACTTTGTAAACGAAAGCCAAATATATACAAGAAAGTGAAAAGAAATAAATGCACAAAGAGACTCCCGTATTGCAATTGTTTTACCCTCAAAGGAAAACGTAATTTCGCTTTTAACTGATTCTGTTTTTCCGTGAGCATTCCATTGAGTTTTGCAACGATACAAAATGCTTCTCATTTACCTTTCTTGAAACATCAACTTGAAATTTTCGGTTAATCAAAGTTTATTTTCAAGAGTTTAGACTTTTCCAATTAAGAATTAACTACTTTATATGTATATAATAATGATAATGATAAGGATAAGCTTTATTGGCAGGAGAATATAAATCCCATAAAATAGTATAATATTCTTGAAGGTAATGCAATGATAAGATAAATCAAACAATACATACTAGATAGATAGATAGATAGAGAGAATAACCTTTATTAATAATAATAAAATAAATAAAAAAATTTCAATTTACAATGACATGAATAATTGTGAAGCTCGACTATTTATTTTTATTTAATTTGGCCCTTAAGCTTTAGGCTTTACTGGGCTCTTATTAAAAATAAGCAGCTAGTTGTTAAAAATTAATAATAATATAAATAAATAAGTAAATAAAAAAGTATTAAATAGTTAAACATTATTACAATATTAAACATATTAGTGGACATTAATCCTAGATTTTTGTTAGTATGCCATTATTAATCGGGATTTCAACTTGGTTTTAAACAAATTTACATTCACAATATTTTTTATATCGGCATGCAAGTCATTCCATAGTTTCAATCCAATGAAAATGGGTAGTTTTTGAGATGAAGACAATCTAAATTGAGGTATAACAAGCTTTGATCTATTTCTGGTCTGATACGAGTGGATTTCTTGATGAGTTACAAAATATCTATTTACCCATTGCAAATTAATGATTTTGTTCTTACACTTGTAAATAAAAATAAAATGTGCCAGTTTGGTTATATCGTTGAGCTTTAGTAGGTTTAGCTCTTTAAATAATGCACTAGAGTGATCAAGGAAATCAGCATCAGATAATAACCTTATTGCTCGTTTTTGGATGACAAAGATACCATTTAATGCGTTGTTAGCGGAGTTTCCCCAAACAAGGGTGCAGTATGTTATATAAGGAAGAACAAGAGTATGATAAAGAGTCAATAAAACTTGTTTAGGGACTACATTTCTAAGTTTAAACATTATAGCAACGCTCCTTGAAATCTTTTTCGCGATATAATTTACATGATCACTCCATTGCAAATTCTTATCTAGCATTACACCAAGAAATTTTGTTACAGTACACTCCTTTATGGCGATTTCATTAACATTAAGTTCATCAAGATATACATTTCTTTTATTAGTAAAAATCATGAAATTTGTTTTACTGGTATTTAGGAAGAGTTTATTGGTGGTCAACCATTTCATTACACTGATGAATTCTGAATGAAATATATTCTTAGCTGTATTAACATCTTTGCAAGAAAAAGAGAGTTGTATCATCTGCAAACATTATGAAGTTCAGTATATCAGATGAACGTGGAAGGTCATTTATATATAATAAAAATAACAGTGGACCCAGAACTGAGCCCTGTGGCACACCATGTTTGACAAGCGCTTTAGTGAGCAAACCTTATTTACTGATACAAAATGATATCTATTGGACAAATAACTTTTAAACCAATCACTGATTGCTCCTCTAAAGCCGTAACAATATAATTTATTAAGTAGAATATTATGGTCTATTACATCAAACGCCTTACTCAAATCCATAAATATTGATATCATTATTTCTTTGTTCTCCTTAGCTATATTTACATTTTCCATAAGATTTAAAATAGCCATTTCCGTTGTTTTATTATTACGGAAGCCATATTGATTTGGAGATAATAAATTGTAGGATTCTAAATATCGCTGCATTCTACTTTTTACAATTTTTTCAAAAACTTTGCTGAACACAGATAATGAACACACCGGCCTGTAATTTGTTGCTAGTGTAGGATCACCCCCTTTAAAAAGGGGTGTTATACAACCAGTTTTTAGCATTGATGGGAATATTCCTTTGGAAATACTTTGATTGATAATTTTAGCCAAAGTTACAGATATCTTTAACAAGTTTCAATATAGGTACAGGAATGTTATGAATGTTATTTTTTGTATTTTTTAATTTACCAATAATATTCTGGACCTCAGTAGAGGTAGCAGGAACAAAAGAAAATGAATTTAGTGGGCTGGGTGGCATATATTCTAGAGGTGAGTGATCATTATTTATTAATTGTGAGCGAAGCTTATCCGCTATTGAAGTAAAATGTGCATTTAAAGAGTCTGCAATAGCAGTATCATCAGTAATTTCTTTATTATCAACATTTAATTTCTCTATTGAATTTTTCTTAATTTGTTTTCCGAGAAGATTGTTTATGGTTGTCCAAGTGTTTTTCATGTCTCCTTTATGTTTGGAAAATTGATTGTTATAATAGTTATATTTTGCAATTTTGATTATTTTAGTTAATTTGTTTCTGTATTGAGTATATTGTATTTTAGGAATTTTGCTCTGCAATTGCAATTTGAATAATTTATCTCTGTTCTTTATTGAAGTGATAATTCCTGGAGTGATCCATGGATTTGCGACACTTTTGGGCGAAACTGTTTTTCTCCTTAAAGGAAAGCAAATATTAAAAATATGGAATAAGGTGTCATAGAAGAACTGAAACATATGATCTGGGTCATTTAAAGGTTCGTCACAGTCAAGTCGAGTATTTTCTACAGCCCCAATAAATTTTCTTTTGTTAACCTCTGAGAATATTCTGTAATCAATAGTTGTTTTGTCCGCAACCTGAACAATGTTATTGAATATAGCGTAAGTAGGAAAATGATCACTGATGTTAGTGGTTATAATTCCAGAATTTACGAGGGCATTGCTATTTACAAATATATTATCAATCGTAGATTCTGTTATTCGATTGCCATAGCTGCAGACTCGAGTGGGTTTGGTAATAGAATGACTAAGATAGAAAGAATTCATTAAGTTTAAAAATTTATGAGAGATTGCTTCAGATTGCAAATTGATGTTGAAGTCTCCCGCAACTATGGCATTCGATTTATGAAAGTTGCATAACATGTTATCTAAGTGAATTAAAAAGCTATTGATATTAGTATTAGGTGGTCTATATATTGCATGGACAGAATATACATTACTTTTGTCTTTTATATTCACAATCAGGTTTTCATTGTCACTATTACATAGAGAAAATACTTCGTTAGAGTCGTAAGTTTGATGCACATACACAGAGATACCCCCACCAATCTGACCATCTCTTACAGTATGATAAGCAACGTAATTATCTATATTATATAGGTTTTTAATACTACTATTTAACCAGGTTTCCGTGAGAATTATAACACTAAATTTGACCGTAGAAGTTTTCAAAAGGGCCAATAAGTAGTTATAGTTCCTAGGTAAGCTTCGAATGTTTAGATTTAGCACTGAAAGATTTTTATAAATATCTTTTTGTAATACAAAGGCATTAAACTCGTCTATCGATGAGACCATGCAATTGCCTACACCAGATTCCTGTTCTAGATTCTCTAAACTGGATACAGAATTTTTTGGTAATGAATTGAAATGATTAATATCGGCACATATACTATGAAAGTCTTTATCGATGAAAGCCATTTAACAGTAGTTCTCAAACAATTTCACTAAATACAGAATACGGGAATAAGGGTTACCGCCCAGTTGAGCCGAGAATGGGAAAGTCGACTGTTGAGATTGTATGCGGAGTTATTCGCAGGCCTCCTGTGTGCCGACTGTCGGCTGGCGTTTTCGTAGTTCTCATAGCTTCGAATGCTTCTTCACTAACAAGGTGAACTCCTTTGACCGAAGTATTCCGCGTTGGAGGAGTCTCTCTTCTTTAATAATTAACTTCGCTCCAAGGAAGTAGGCAACTTTCCCGAGTCTCCTCGCTTCTATGAGTTTAGGGAGCTTTTCTTTACGAATTTTACGTGTTTCCTCACATACGTCGTCATTGACGAAGATTTTTGATCCTTTCAGCTTTCTTCTGTTTTTTAGTATTAAATCTCTGTGAGTTTCATCCTCATATTACTTTTATAGCTGAAGTGGGCGTCTTAGATTCAGTCATGTCATTAACTCTAGAATTTGCTTTTTGTGGTGGAATTTTTTTTTTAATCTAAAAGCACTTTTCATCTTAATATTCCCCAAATTCAGTCTATCTTTTATTATGTCCTCCACCTTTTTCTTCGTTTCGCCGTTTGTTTCTCTATTCATTTCAGATACCCCCATTATGATTAAGTTATTGGCACGTGAATTATAGTCTAGGCTGTTTAATTTATTCCTAATTGAATCGTGCTCGTTTTTTATCATCTCCATGCTACGATTATTTTTAGTAAGCGAGTTTAAACTAGAGTTAAGATCCTTTATCTCGTCGTGTGTATACTGAATGCTCTTTTCGAGCTCCATATTTTTATATTCCAGTTTTGCATTGTCCCTCTTTAACAATTCGTTATTATGTTGTACAACTTTTATTACTGCCTCAAGGTCTTTGATTACCCTATTACTTTTGTGCACTAAGTCAAAGAGGGAATTATACTTATTTGCTAGATCCTTCATTTCTAATTTCAGGGCCATTTTGAGCAATTTATGGGGTTAACTCAGTTATTGCCATCCTAGCGTCGGAGTCGGTTGAGCAGATATTTTAGTTTCGTCTTGCCTTTAGGCCTAGAAGCCAAGCCTCCAAGTATTGATTTCCCAACTAAATTGTGGAAAAGTAAACTTGTAGATGACAATGTTAGCTTGCTAGCGAGGGAATCATATTTTAATTTTATATCATTTCGTTTTAATTCATTATTTAAATATATATCATTAATTTATATTAATCGTTATATTTCATGTTATAAGGTGTCTATTTTTCTAATAAGTTTTGACATTTTTCTCTTCACAGACTTGAAATCATGTCGTCGACTGCAACTGTTAAGCGTACGACGCGGAAGTCAACCAAGGTATTTCTGGTAGGCCACCCATCTGAGTCCCTGACCGTCTCAAAGCTGCCGTCGAAGGGAGAGGCCCTGCGCCGCTTCTTCCATGTGCACATCATCGGTAAACAGACAATACGGAAGGCGGCTGATATCGTCATCAACGAAGTCCGCGAGTTTTGGGAAATCGCCCGGATCCCGACCTCCGTTCATCATCGTTGCGCCCAGAAGCACATCAAGTTGCACGAGGAGTGGAAGAACCTGATGCGCAAGAAAACGCAGGAGACCACGCCGTTCCTCGTGAACAAGCGGAACGCCTGGAAGCGCGGTCTCAACATTCTATTCGACATCGCCCACGGGACGGGAACGCGCTGAAGATGCTCGTCATTCAGGAGGACAAGGCGTTTCTCCTGGCCTAGCGCGAGTACGGTGGGCGTGGGGCGATGCTCGGCGTCGACCGCCTCCTCGCCGGGCGTGAGGTGCGACAGGCGCATCGCAGCGCAGGGGATCGCGCGCCAGAAGAAGGAGGCAGAACGGAAGCGCGCTGAGGTGGAAGTGACCAAACTCAAACTGGACTCCGGCGCCCTCGACAAAGCAACGACGCCCACGCCCAGCCGTCGACATCCAGCGCCGCCAGCCCGCCGCCGCCGAAACGCCGCGGGCGACAGCAGGTCATCACACCGAAGGTGGCCGCCGCGCTCGACCGCGCGCACATCACACACAACAAGGTGGTCCACGTCCTGGCGACGATTGCCGAAAGTCTTGGGCAAAATGTTGCAGAACTCACCGTTAACCGGTCGTCGTTCTACCACTCGCGCATCAAGCACCGCAAGGAAGCCGCCGCCGTCCTCAAGCGGGCATTTGCGCCCGACACCCCGCTCATCGTACACTGGGACGGGAAGCTGGTGACCGACGTGACGGGAGGCGCGGACAACGTCGAACGGCTGCCCGTCCTTGTCTCCGGCGAAGGAGTCGCCAAGCTCCTCACTCTCCCAAAGCTCACCACCGGCATTGGTCAAGCAATGGCGGACGCTGTCGTCGAGGCGCTGGAGGACTGGAGCATCGCAAACCGCATCGCCTGCCTGAGCTTCGATACGACGGCGTCCAACACCGGCGCTCGCGCGGGCGCCTGCATGCTCATCGAACAGAAGCTGGACAAGGATCTGCTCAACCTTGCCTGCCGCCACCACATGCTCGATCTCGTCGCCACCAAGGCGTTCGGCGAGTGTTTCCGCGCCTCTTCCGGTCCCAACGTCCAGCGCGTCAAGCTATTCAAGGAACAGTGGGATTCCATCAACACCGAGCGCCACCTGGTCATCGACGACGAGGAGGCCACGGCGGCCCTCATGGACGCGCGCGACGACCTCATCGCCCGCTACCATTTTCACCTCTCCCAACAGCAGCCGCGCGATGACTACCGCGAGCTCTTGGAGCTGTCTATTATCGCCATCGGCAACGTGCCCACGCGCGGCATCCGGTTCATGCGCCCAAGCGCCCTCCACCGCGCGCGCTGGATGGCGAAAGCCATTTATTGCCTCAAGATGTTCCTGTTTCGCGAACAGTTGGTCCTCACCGCGTGGGAGCGGACCGGTCTCAGGCGATTCAGCAACTTTGCCTTTGCCCTCTACGTCCCGGCCTGGTTCGCTTCACTGAACCCCGTCGCCGCCCCTGCGAACGACCTTGCCCTCCTCCAGGACCTCGTCGGCTACGAGGCCAAGGCGCTCGCCAAGGTTTTGGCCGACGGCTTCGCGCGCCGGCACCTGTGGTATCTGAGCGAGCCACTCGTATCGCTCGCCTTCTTCGACGACAACACATTTGCGGAGACAAAGAGGATCATGGTGAAGGCGCTCGAGGAGCAGGAAGGCTCGAACAGCCCCCCCCCCGAAGCGCGTCGTCGTCCAGCCGAAGCCGGCTGTGATGAGCAGCAAGAGACCCTCGCGGATTTCGTCACTCAGTCAATTTAGGGTGTACCATTTTTGGGTCATTTTCAAAAAGTCAAGGTCCAGGAGTCTAATGTGCCAAATGATGTCCTAAACACGAATTTTACAGGCATTTTCTAATCCGACAAATTTTGAATCCCCCCCACCCACCCTTGAAATTTTGCGCATCCCCTTTTCCTAAAAACCCATATATCTCAAACACTATCAACTTTATCGAAATATGTTATAGAATAAAAATGATTTAGAATCAAAAGGTCTATTAGAAAAGTTCATCAAAATAGAAATTTACTTAATTTTGAAAATTTTCATTTATTTTTTAAAAATTAAATTAAAAATTTTTTTTTGCTTGCAGTGCCTTCTTCTTAAATAAGGTGTTACCGCCACCTTTGAAGCATCACCCCAATGCAGCTTCGCGGCGATGGGCTTTGTATTTGCTAGTTATAATGCAAATCATAATTAGTTTTTATTATAACTAGCCTATACAAAGTGAGGACAACCTCAAAACTATATATATATAAAATAAAGCTAAAAATTAACACTTTATCTATAGTTGTGAGGTCCCATCGTTTTTTTTTCCTTTATTCAACACTTTCCTCAAAAAAATAAAAAGAAACAAGTTTCCTAATTAGAAATCATTGATATAAGAGCTTTTTAAACATAAAAATAAGAAAAGACAATTTATGGTATATTTAATAACAAAAAAAAATCAGCCTCTTCTAAATTAAAACAATCTCTGCAAATAAAAATACCTAATCTATCTGTTAATGAACTATTCTTTACTGAGTTTCATTCTTTTAAGAGTCTCTTTACTAGGATCAGGAATTAGTCTTCTATTCTCTTCCACAATTTGCAAAAGACCTTGAAATTCTTCTTCATTTTGACATTTGTCATGAAAGTCTTGAACCAGCTTGATTCCTCTTTCAGCGGTATCATTGACTACTCTAATAGATGAAAGAATGTTTTTTAGTTTGTTGTAGTCATCGACCTCTTCCCATGTTGATGCTGGTTTCTTTATCCATGAGTCTGGTTTTGACCCACAGCATTGAAATAAATGCCATGAAATTGGACCTACTAGCTGATGAAGCTTTGTGTCTTCCTTTAAAATGGGAAAACAGGTTGCCCACATACATAATTTTCTGGAACTGGATATTTGTTTAAGGATTTTGCGATCTTATCTTTTTCATCATTACTTAGCGATCCAAAAAACTCAAAGGGACCACTTCTCCGTCAAATACCAGTAATGATTGGCAAAAGATTTCAAAGCAGCATTTGCAACTTCCCTATCTTCCTTCTTGTAATTCACCAAATCATGATAAAACTTCAGATCATTAGCTGGACTATCTAGTGAATTAGAACATAAAAGCCAGTATTTTCCATAAATTAATGCATTAAATAGACACATTCTCTTAATTTCTTAATCAATGATTCATCATATGATGCTTGGTGGGCAAAAGCATACATTTTATTTGTATACAAAATCATTGCCATCCACCTGGCACGGTGCATTGCACCAGGTTTCCGCCAATGACTGTTTTCTCTGGAAACCTCTCCTAAAAGCATTAAAGTTGTTTCAGCAACTTCCTTATAGTCATCACGTGGAAAGCAGTCAGATTTTCTTAAACATTGGGTCATAAATTCTACACATTCTTCCTTTAGGCCTCTTTGATACCTTGATTTAACATCAAGAACATTGTATGTAGATTTCGTATTAATTTTCTTCCATTTAGACTCGCGAAATTCTTTGAATAACTCAAACTCAGGAGATTTACTTGGGCCAAAAATGGTTTCATACACAGCACACAAAACTCTTTCAGCCACATGATGGCGGCATGCTAACCAAATCAATTTCTTTTGCAAAAGATCTTCAAGTAACTTACAGGAACCTTTCATCCATCCTGAATTAGATGCAGTGGTATCAAATGATACTCCAAAGACATTTTGCTTCAAGTTCCATTTTTCAATACTTTGAAATACAGAAGTGGCTTGAGACAATCCAGTGGAATCATCTATTATAGAAACTGATAAAAGTTTTTCTACATTTGGGTATCCAGTAACAAGTATTGCAAGGCGGTCTTCTTGTTCTGAACATGATTTAGTAAGCAGCTTGCTATCCCAATGTACTAGGCAGTGATCAGGAGGAGTAAAATCCTTGATGCAAGTTTCAAATTTTCGTTTTCTTGTCTTTCGAGCGGCTCTTGCAGATGTGGTCCTGGAGAGAGACAGTTTTTCAATATCCTTGCCACACCTAATGGCTACTGCAGCAGCAAAAACAGTCCGTTGTCCAATAGAGAGATTAAGTCTGTCTGCAGTGGAGGAAACCAATGGCGAGGCAAGAATATTTTTGGGGCTGGAAGCATTTGAAGGTCCTGCTGTAGGTTCTGTCGGAAACTCTTCATAGCTGTCTGTCTCAGAACTGGTCGTGCTAGAAAGAAGGGTCTCTGATGTTCTGGCTGTAGCACTCACTTGCTTCACTGATTTATGTTTCTCTTTGCGTTTCTTCTCTTTCTCTAATCTAATGTACTTGCGCTGTACTTTTGATGCATAATCTACATCTAGCAAACCTAAACATGTTTCTCGTTTTGTTCTTTGATCTTCTAAGAATGAAATATCATATGCTTTCTGAGGCTCAGTTCTCATGCGGTCTTTTTGGATTAATTCAACGGCATTTTGAGAAGAGATGTCAAAAAGGGAATCCATAATTTTCATGAAATTAGAGAGTTCATTTTCAAAGCTTGCTCTTTTTTGTGCTTGATTAAATTATTATGCATTTCTTCTAGATTTAACAGCATCTTCCTGCCTTTAGGGTTTTTACTAATATCTATAGTAGGAATGCATGCTTTTTGCCATATTATTAGTAGCTTCTGTAGAACTTCATTAACAGTAGAATCTTTTGTAACTTTTGGACCCTTATACTGCATTCTCCGTAAATAAATAAAATGGCTTAGAACATCTTTATTGGATGGTAAAACAATTTTAGATGAACTCATAATATCAGCCTGCAAGCGACCAAGAATAAAGTCATGCTGTTTTGTAGCTGTTTGACTCATTTTTTATTTATTTTTCAAATAAAGCAGTCTGAAAAGAAACAATAAGAGTAAAACAATGCTTGTTTATTAAAATTCAATGTAAAAAAGGATTTTTAAATTTGGATTATACTCACAATATACTCATAAATAATGTAACTTAAGCACCTTATTTTATATTAATACAATAAGGTGCTCTTGGACAAAAGAAAATGAAAATTTTCAAAATTACGTAAATTTCTATCTTAATGAACTTTTCTAATAGAACGTTTGATTCTAAATCATTTTTATTCTATAACATTTTTCGATAAAGTTGATAGTGTTTTAGATATATGGTTTTTAGGAAAAGGGGATGGTCAAAATTTCAAGGGGGGTGGGGGGGATTCAAAATTTGTTGGATTAGAAAATGCTTGTTAAATTCGTGTTTAGGACATCATTTGGCACAACATTAGACTCCTGGACCTTGACTTTTTGAAAATGACCCAAAAATGGTACACCCTACTCAGTCATCGAGGCTCTTGTTCCACGTGCTAGGCATCGACGGCGCCTTCCTGTCCTCCGACCCAGCGGACTGGCCCAGTGACCCAAGGTATGCCGCCGCCTCGCGGAGGGTGGCGAGTCTCCACGTCACTAACGACTTCGCCAAGCGCGGCGTCGCTATGATGCAGGACTACAACCTGGCACTGACAAAGGACGAGGACCAGCGTCAGTTCCTCCTCCAGGTCGTCGAGGCGCACCGCCAGCGCTACCCTGACGCCCGCAAGTCCACAGTGACTTCTGCAAACTAGGCAACAATGAGTGGGAGATGGGCGCCCATGAGACCCCTCCCCCATTGAGGGGCTAATACTCGAGTAGAGGGGGACCTAGTATACAATTCAACTACAAAGTACTGACATGCCGAAGATATCAGTTCCACCGGACGGCATTCCGCAACGACAATTTTCAAAAAACGTACAAAACTATCCTATGATTCACCCTGGGGAGAATACAAAAGTACCCGGGGGAAGTAGTAAAAAATTATGCGATCGCTCTCAAACTTTACAGGATTAGTTTTTATAGCTATTCGCACAATATCCGAGGGTGCATTCATAAAAATCGAAAATTTTTAAATTTAAGCCCAAATAAGAACAACCCTACTCCCCTTCTTGTATAAAACGATGGTTAACGCAGTTTCGAAAATGGCGTCTGACAGTGATGTGCATCGTAAACAGAGAGCTGTTATCAAGTTCTTAACCGCAGAGAAGGAAACAGTTGGAAATATTCACAAACGTCTACAAAACGTTTACGGAGATGCTGTTCTTGATCGAAGCACAGTTGGACGCTGGTGTAAACGTGTGACATCATCGGAGAGAGGGAGAGCCAGCCTCGATGATGAGCTACACAACGGTCGCCCGGCATCGGCTGTGACATCTCATATTGTGTAAAGTGCTAACAGCATCATTCGATCAAATCGGCGCGTCACATTCAAGGAGCTATCACTGGAGCTAGGAATTAGTGAAGGAAGTGTGAATACGATAATTCAGCAACTGGGATACTCAAAAGTGTGTTCCTGGTTTGTTCCTCGCGAACTACTGAAGATCACAAAGCTCAAAGAAAGGAAATTGCTTCTGAGTCGTTGGTTCGATACGAGATAGAAGGGGATGACTTCCTCTTACGAATTGTGACTGGGGATGAGACTTGGGTACACCACTTTGAACCTGAAACAAAACGCCAATCCATGGAGTGGCATCACGCAGACTCCCCACGCAAGAAAAAGTTCAAAATGGCTCCCTCTGCAGGAAAGGTTATGGCCACCATCTTCTGGGACATGAAAGGGGTGATTCTGGTGGACATTATGAAGAAAGGACAAACAATCAACTCAGAGGAATATATTGCTACCTGCTATATTGCTATATATTGCTATCTGTATAACGTTAACTAAATAGTTCCATGTATAAAATCCTTAAAGACTTTTCTCCCACCCTGTATATATTCAAATTAATAATAAATAACTAAATAGAATACTTAAAAATATATATCCACCATTCACTTTCTTATTATATACAATTTAATAGAAGGTTATATTATTAAAAAATAATATAAAAGCGTAACGAAGAGGCAATTTAAAGTGACCCAAAGAAATACGTAGTGTCATTGCCTACGCCAGCAAAATGGCACAAGGGCCATCGACCAAAATATGAAGAACTGGGGCGGAAAATAACGGTATTTTCCAATCCTTTTACCTTTAAACGTTTGCCAAATGATAGTTTATAAGTTTTCAGAACATCTATATACTTTCCATGGTTTTCCTTTAAGGAAAAGATTTGGATTTAGGATTTCCTAATTGCTTCGAGAATTATAAATTTTCCTTTTCAAAAACTGATTTCCATTGACGGTTCTCTCTCTCTCTCTCTCTCTCTCTCTCTCTCTCTCTCTATATATATATATATATATATATATATATATATCAGCGCACCTCTAGAATTGGCTGGGTGAAAAAGAGAATTACTTTCTTGAGCTCTCCATCTCACCCGGTTCATCAGGGATTATCCTGAGTGAGGTGTCTCGTCTTCTTTCAAATACTTCCACATCGACACCATTCGTATTGCCAAGTTCTTTGGCAAATGGTTAAACAGTGTTGGCCCTCTGACGACAAAGCTATTATCCGTTAGAGTTGAGGATATTCCTTGTCTAGCCTTTAGTTTGGTTTGGGAACACTACACAATTTAGGGTGGGCTGAAAAAAAATGTTGGAATGGCACATTGATATTTTTTTGTGGTTATGGTCAGGATGAAAGGATATGGCAATAAAAATCTTCTCCGCATATTCTAAGTGCCGCATTTTTTACCATAAAAAAATGGCGGCGAAACATGAAGATTGGCGATTTTGAGGCATTTCTAGGCAGTATTTGGAAAATATGTATATATAAAAAAGTCTTAAAACCGAAAGGTAAGACTTTTTTTATATATACATATTTTCCAAATACTGCCTAGAAATGCCTCAAAATCGCCAATCTTCATGTTTCGCCTCCATTTTTTATGGTAAAAATTGCGGCACTTAGAATATACGGAGAAGATTTTTGTTGCCATATCCTTTCAGCCTGACCATAACCACAAAAAAATATCAATGTGTCATTCCAACATTTTTTTTTCAGCCCACCCTACTACACATTCTGCCTTTTCTATTTTTCAATGTTGTCTGTCTGGATGGTTATAAAGTTCAGTTTTTGATTAGGAACTAGTTTCTCTATTATTTTCCATGTGTAAATTGTGATGTATCTCTCCTTCTTTCCAACAAATATAGATTGAATTTACATACTGTAATCTTTCCCAGTTACTTCGTTCTTTCCATCCATCATTACATTCTTGTCTTTTAGTTTTTGAGGTTTTCAGTATCTCTCCAGTTATTGTTTTTGTTTTGTTTATTGCTATCTTATTTTTTGGTCTCAAGATGTCATCGTCGGTTATTGTAACTCTTAAATATTTTGGTTCTGTGTCTGTGACTGAGGTGTACCGTAGTAGGTCATAGAATTTAGTTCATCATTTTTTTCATAGATTAAGAACTGAATTTTTTTCGGTATTAAATTTCATATTGTTTTCTTCTGACCATCTCTATATTTTGTTTGTGTCCGTTTGTAAATATTTATATCACCCAAATTTCTATTTTTTCTGCTAATTTTTGTATCATCATCAAGGGATGTTACTGTACTATTAATGGTTTCCTCATTACCATTATCGGTTAGTAAGATTATGGGTAGTAGTGGCACTAATACTGCTCCTCGTGGAAATGAACTACGTACCTCCGATTCTGATGATGTTATTCCTTGGATTGTAACAACTTCTTGACGCTCTCTAAGGAGATCATAGATCCATTTTCCAACCTTGCTTGCTATTCCTATATACGAGGAGTGATCAAAACGTATCGATAATTTTATTGCTACGGACAAATGAATGCAAATAAGAAATAACCGTTTACATATGTGAGTCTTCCTGCCCTCTGGCGTCTGAAGTCTGAAGCAAAATCTGCTACCATGAGTCAGTAGTTGGTTGGAGCACTTAAAAGGAGGGTGTGTTTCTGCAATACGTATAAATCTCTGAAATGGAACAACGCGCGTTCGGAGACGAACGAAATGATTAAAACAGCTTTTGGAAATGATGCTCTCAGTGTAGCTAACATTTACAAGTGACACAAAAAGTTTAAAAATGGAGAAACATTTGCTTGTACCAGAAATCGAATCTGTTGGACATTTTCAACCGTACGAGAAGTGGAAGGGCGGCCACTGCATTCCTTGTCTTCAAGCAATGTTTCTCCATTTTTAAACTTTTTGTGCCATTTGTAAACGTTAGCTACACTGAGAGCATCATTTCCAAAAGCTGTTTTAATAATTTCGTTCGTCTCCGAACGCGCGTTGTTCCATTTCAGAGATTTATACGTACTGCAGAAACACACCCTCCTTTTAAGCGCTCCAACCAACTACTGACTCATGTAGCAGATTTTGCTTCAGAGTGCAGACGCCAGAGGGCAGGAAGACTCACATATGTAAACGGTTATTTCTTATTTGCATTCATTTGTCCGTAGCAATAAAATTATCGATACTTTTTGATCACTCCTCGTATTTCATTTTATGTTATTGTAACATACCGAATGCTTTGGTAAAGTCTTTGTATTTAACATCGTAATTTTCATTGTTTTCGAGTCCATCATGTTGTTATAATGTTATAATACAAAGGACACCAAATAGCAACAGACCGGCGTGTTCCTACGAGGTTGTCTGTTAAATGTTCACAGTTCTCAGTTGTTCTCAGTTGTGATAGGCATGATGTTCCTGATCATAATTCATGCTGGTTTTCAATAAATCTTTCTTGTGTCCTCCAAAATGTTGTAGATTTTTCTCTAATTCTTCTTTCAAAGACTGTTGCGAGATGCGATGTCAGTGACACTATAGTTCTTTACTCGAGATCTATTCCCTTCTTCCTATATATGAACAATGTTTACTCTCTTCAGGATTTCCGGTATTTCTCCTGTGCATTTCATTCTTATGGTTTTTAATCAGAAGCGTTCCATTTGTCAGAACCTGCTGAAGAATATGATTTCAGTCGCGCTATATCATTTGGTGTAAAATCAAAATCTGTCATATTCTCTCCTTGAAGTTCTTCAGAGAAGGTATTTTCATTGTATATATTATTTTGTCTTTTATAGGGGTACTGAAAACTGATTCCATAATAAGCAATTAATATAGCAGATATTACTTTTAGCTCATCAGTTTTATAGCTGTTTTATAGCTCTGCGATGGTTTTTCAGGCAAAAACGGCGAAACTCCTAAGCTAGCGACCAACCTAACATAAATTTTCTTCACAGTGAGCTGCCTTCACGAAAAACTTCAAGATTCTACTACGGTACTCAAAATTTTATAAATGCATTTTACATTAACGCTCAAAGTTTAAGGTTTAAATTTAATGAACTAAGAAAACAATTACTAAATCCTGGTTATATACAAAGATTCGAGATTTTCTTGGAGAATCATTCCTAGTTATGAAATATTTAACAATGATAGAATAGAAAGAAGGGATGGTGGTACTGTACTATACATTCAGTCATAATTAATTAAAACCTATAATTAAAAAATTTGCAGAAATTGACAATATAAATGCGACGTTCGTTGAAATTAAAGACAACTCACGAAATAAATTAATTATGGGTTTAGTATATAGGCCTCCCTCTCAGACTGTCAACAACAATAATAGACTTCAGGAACTAATATTTTATGTAAGTAGCGAACATGATGCAGTAATTATGGGAGATCTTAATTTGTCTTGCAGGGATTGGGAGTGATCCCGTACAATTTAATTCCGGTCGTCGATTATCCGAGAGTTCGCTAGAAAGGTCACTTTTTCAAATGATCAAGAATCCCACAAGAGATCTCAATCTTCTAGGTTTAGTTTTAAATACAGACCTAGACTTAATTAATAATATCTCTGTAAGAGACTGCTTCTCCATCAGTGATCAAAGGCAAGTAACTTTTGACATTAAAGTTAATGTTCATAATTCGGATAGTTTGGAATAAGTTTTGGATTTTAAAAGGGCTAAATTTCGTGACATGACATTCAAACTTTCAACCCATAATTGGGATGAGACTTTATTGCGAGACGATATTGATGACACATGGAATTCTTTTTATAATTATTTTAAGCATTTAGAATCGAATAATATTCCATTATGCAAAAAAAAGAATGGCATTTGATAAAGTGCTCCACAGGCAGTGGTGTAGTGCTGTGGGAACGCGTGGGAATGGCGTTCCCTTACTTTTTTTGGTAGACGGAACGGCGTTCCCTCACTATTTCAAATAAATCCGAACTTACAAATTTCTAACGTCATGAAATTTTAATTCCCACCCCTAGAAGAAATATGAGAAAGAATCATTAACTGCTTCATTTCTTTTAGCTTCGACTGAGGCAATGCTAGCCTATAAAGATCTGGTGAAACAGTCACCACGGCGTACCAGTTGTTAACTTTTTTTTAGTTAATCATTCCAGTTGTTAGCTATTTTTATTGATCGTACTGGATGTCGTATATCTAATGACACTGGAAATACTGCATCTTCAACCTTGGAATATATCCTAATATCCAGTGCATATGACCTCAAAATATCCCTGAAATTGGTCAGATTTCAAAAGATTTCCCGGGGGGCTTACAGTGCCCCCGGACCCCCAGCTGTATTGGCTCGCCGCGCTCGCCATTGTCCCCCCCGCATCTGAGTAACACTTTCAAAATGCGTTCCCTCACTTCTTTATTTAGCACTACACCACTGCCCACAGGATATTATTAGTTAAACTTGTCTCACGGAATTGATGGTAATTTTCTCAAATGGATTGAAAATTGACTTAGTGGACGTAAACAAAGAGTGATCATTAATGGCAAAGCGTCTAACTGGAGAAGTGTAACTTCAGATTCAAGAAGATATTAATAAGTTACTCGAGTGAGCAAATGAACACTAGCGTGTAGCGTCATTGGGCAAAGTGTAACGGATCAAGAGGCACATTTCAGGTTTTGTACAATTGACCTCCCTAAATTCAAAAATGAAAACAAAATTTTTTTGTGACAAGTGCAACACCTTTTTCGCATGTGAAAATCGTGAAAATTGCTAGTTACCCATAA
Organism: Bathynomus jamesi; assembly: GCA_023014485.1. Lineage (NCBI taxonomy): Eukaryota > Metazoa > Arthropoda > Malacostraca > Isopoda > Cirolanidae > Bathynomus > Bathynomus jamesi. The sequence continues at coordinate 1,214,675 of JAJOZX010000316.1, read as the reverse complement.
CTTTTGGAGACTTGCTTTCCTAGGGTTTGAGCTATCATTTGACCCCTTACAATGTACTGCTTTTCAGGAAAAATAGAAAAATGTATTTTTGGAATAAACATATACACTGTAGGTAGGTAGGTAGGTAGGTAGACTAGATAGTTTTATTTAGTAAATGATACATTAAAATCTTGTTTAGTTTTGAATGACGGCATAAAGTCACGGGATTTAAGTACTGCTCTAATGTAACCATCTCTTGAATCCTTTCCATACACTGCCCCAGACGCTTCAGTTCCCATCCTAACACAGCGTTCTACACCTTGGGAGTGACATGGTATCCGGACAACAAGGGGCTCTTCAGTGATCTTATCGAGTTGTTCGACAGAGAACTGCTTCGTGAGTGGTGGTTCCATTGTGCACTCCTCCACTGGTGGAAGTAAATCTTTCAAATTCTGAGCACTTTGTTTGATCTTTGGTAGCCGAAATTCTCTGACTTGCTGTTCAGCAGGTTTGGGAGCTCGTCGAATGGTCTTGATTACATCGATGGCCAATTTCAGGTTTGCTTGATCTGCATCTGCAAGCATTGCCAGTAGAACATTTTCAGGGTGAGCCCAATATGCATTTCTTTGGCTCACAGGCCATGTGACAGTCTTGCTAGCTGGTGGCAGTAATCGTAGCAGCTTGATTTGCTCCAGGAAATGTTTTGGGCCATCTGTGCACCTTGGATGGCACTTGATGCTAAACCACATGGGTCCATAGTGGCACACGACAAACTGTGTGAGTGAATACAGTTCATCACTTGGCTGCGCCATCGCTACGTATAGCAGACAAATTCTGCTGGCAGTTGTAACCCATCTTGCATGGGAGATTGGTCCAGGCTTCTCTCGTAGAAGATCTTCATTAATGACACCAGTCCTTATCGCTTTCATCATTCTGTAGAGGTAGGCTTGGTCACGACTCAAAGTAAGGTCAACATCCGGGAGAGTGTGGCCATCAGCAATACATTGAATTCCTCTAGAGGAAAGTGGCAAACTTTCACATGTGGCCAAAGCTTTGCCAATTGGTCCTTTCCATTGAATTGCAGATTCTGTTGGGCCGATGAGTTCCTTGCACAAGTGGCGCAGTGGGAGTTCATTTAAATGCAGACTACAGATGAACCAGTGCAAAGGGCGACCCAGGCGGCACTCTAGCATGTGTATTGCTCTACTTCTGTGCCCTGTGTTTGTGGCTATGCTGTCGGCTCCCACTGCAATTATCTTGTCCGCAATACCCATTTCTTCAATCACATTTTGAAGTCCATCCGCAATGACAGTGCCAGTTCCTCGTTCCAGTGTCAGATGGCTTAGATAGAAGGTTCCAGGCTCTCCGACCAGCACATAGTGGTCCTCAACTTTCTTTGTGCTGTACCATTTGTTCCCCTTTTTCTCTTTGACAAGTGTCATGTCTTTCCGCCCATCAAAAAATAAAGCAGTGACTTCCACATCGTGGTAAGTTACTGCTTCCTTCAGATCCCTCCGTACCTTCTGCCGTGCTCTCCATACTTTGTGGTGGTCAATTACGTTTATCTGATCATCAGAACTAATGATGCCATAGTCAACCAATGTTGCAGTGCTGATAGCTGCAGCAGCCCTGTTCGATACACCATACCGGTCAGCTTCCAAAGCAACAGTGGGAATCGGTGTGATGTTCCTGTCCTCCTGGGCACTATCACCCATCCACTCATCACCAACACTTTCACCACTGGAGTCTGCTTCTGCTTGAGCTGATTCGACCACATCTGCAGAGGATGCTACCTCTTGCCGTTCCGTTTTTCTTCTATTCTCTTCTTCTTGTCTTTCTTGCACCCGATCCTCTCTTGACTTCCTTCTCTCCATCATCTGAGTCACATTCGTATCCACCCGGCTGATCTGCATGATCCGCGTGGTTCTCTGGTCGATCAGAAAGGCATGCTCTCGTCGTGGAACTTTCATTTCTTTTTCACAGTGGCATGCAAAAAGATCATCGCATTGGCAGACAGCTATGTCAAACAATTGATTCAGGCTTTCCTCGAACTTCTTGGTTTTTGTGGCCTGCTTGCCTTGCTTCGATGCTTGTGAGCCTTTTTCCATCAATCGGAGCAGCTTGGTCTTCACATTCTTGATTGGCTGTGATGGAATGTTAACACGATTCCAAAGGTCAATGAGTGTTTGGCATACCTCCGGAAGAATCTCCCTGTTGCTGGTGTACTTGTTCTCCTTCAAGAAGAGGAAATGCCTTGCAACTTGTACAGTGCCCGCGAAAAGTATCGATCACTCAAGAAAATACAATATTTTCCCTTGATATTCAGAGACACGTAATTCACTTTCTATTTGTTCTAGCGACATCTGGTAACTTTGAGGTTGCTCGCTGATATGAGAGCTATCCAACGCATTCTCAAATTAGTGTTCTGGTAGCCTTCGTTGCGGTGGCTGTGTCTCAAATTTGTCAGATTTCACTGTTTGTGTAAATTTCTTGATTTTTTTTTTTTTACAGAAAGTGGTGTAAATAAAATTTATATATAATGTGTGCTAAAAAACAACTTAAGAGTGATTGTCGAGGTGCTATTGTTGCTTTGCATGCATGTGGGAAATCACAGAGACAGATAGCTAAGGAATTAAACATATCCCAAAGTACCGTTAATTTATGGGTTTCACGGGCTAAGAACAATGGTGGCCTAACCACGCCAGTCCCTAAAAAACGATCTGGCAGACCGAGAAAAACAAATTCGCGAACAGACAAACTTATGAAACGTTTAGTATTGAAAAACCCAACAATAACTGCGAAAGAAATAAAATTTAATATGAATAATTTGTTATCTGGTGTTTCTGAACGAACTATCCAGGAGCGGCTCCAAAAGAACTCGGATTACCATCTCGCCATGCTGCTAAGAAACCGTTCATTAATGAAAAAATGCGTAAAAAACGTGTCGCATTTTGTAAAAAATACATTCATTGGACTGTTGATGACTGGAAGAAGGTTTTATTTAGCGATGAGTCGACATTTTTGACATTCAGAAGTTGTCCAAAAAAGGTTCGCCGGCCTATTGGCTCAAATAGGATGGACCCTAAATACACCCTAAAGACAATGAAACACCCTCCAAGTGTGATGGTTTGGGGTTGTTTCGGTTACTATGGGCGTGGAAACTTATATTTTCTTCCGAAGAACACAACTATGAATGGTGCACGGTATTTAGCAATGCTACAGGATAAACTTCCAATGGCAATGGCAATCCAAAGGAAAAAACATACATGCATGATGGTGCACCATGTCACAGGGCCAAAATAGTGACAAAATGGATTACTGACAATAAATTTGATATTTTGGATTGGCCTAGTAATAGTCCAGATCTCAATCCGATAGAAAATCTGTGGCTAATAAAAAAAATAAGGTTGAATGCCACGACACTGGCTCAGTCGAAAAATTACAAGAGGCCATCAAAAAGGTATGGTGCAAGGAAATATCAGTGGAAGTTTGTCAAAACTTGATTAAATCCATGCCAAAACGTCTAGAACAAGTCATCCAAACCAAAGGACAGATGACAAAATACTAATATAAGGTTAGTATACATTTAAACATTGTTTTTATGTAAAAAATACAAATTTCAAGGGTGATCGGATACTTTTCGCGGGCACTGTATACGGGTTGGAAGTTCAGACAGAGGAAGCTCTGATAGTGGAGAACCAAAGACATTGTGGCTGGCAGATCCCCGTGTTCTTTGCGTGCTCATTGTACCAGCAAAACTCAACAAGTATCACACAGGAACACTGAAACAAAAACACAAACGAAATAAAAAATATATATGATTATGAGTATATATATATAAGGCTTGGTTTATTGGTAAACAATAAGTTTACCAATATATATATAAAAATATACTGCACACACATATGTATTATGTATATAAATATCCATAGGTATATACAGGGTGGGCGGAAAGTAGCTCCCTATTTTGGATTGGTAAAAAATACGTATATTATCCATTTATTTCAGAAGAAATAATATGAGAAGGTAGGCATACATGGTAGGTTTTCTCTAAAATTCAATATGGGCTCCAACTCTTTCCTCCAGCTTCTGGAGCCGCCCAGGAATGGCGTCCACTGACTTTAGCAGGAACTCCGGCGGGATGGAGGACATGACTTCCCGAATTTGGTCCTCCAGTTCTTCCAATGTCCTCGGTTTGGTGCGGTAGACTTCTTCCTTTACCCACCCCCAAAGAAAGAAGTCGCACGGTTACCGCTGAAAAACGGCAGAATCGGTTCAGTGTAACGGTGTGGTGTGTATGACCTCAGATCAGGTTGTGGGCCCGTTCCTTCTGCGCAACACCATGAATGCTGAGCGGTACCTTGCTATGTTGCGAAACGAGGTCTGGCCGGTTGTCAGCACATGGGAGAACATCGACGATCTGATATTTATGCAAGATGGCGCCCCTCCGCACTTCGCTCTTGTTGTCCGTGAGTGGCTGGATGCCCACTTCCCTGGGCGTTGGATGGGTCGTCGTGGTCCACATCAATGGCCAGCCAGGAGCCCCGACTTGACACCGTGCGACTTCTTTCTTTGGGGGTGGGTAAAGGAAGAAGTCTACCGCACCAAACCGAGGACATTGGAAGAACTGGAGGACCGAATTCGGGAAGTCATGTCCTCCATCCCGCCGGAGTTCCTGCTAAAGTCAGTGGACGCCATTCCTGGGCGGCTCCAGAAGCTGGTGGTGAAAGAGTTGGAGCCCACATTGAATTTTAGAGAAAACCTACCATGTATGCCTACCTTTTCATATTATTTCTTCTGAAATAAATGGATAATATACGTATTTTTTTACCAATCCAAAATAGGGAGCTACTTTCCGCCCACCCTGTATATACACACCCTAAGACATATAACAAACTTATAAACAATGTAAAACACAACAAAACAAAGCAATGTGTATAATGTATATATCACAAAACGCACCTTTCATTAGTACCTTGAGGTTTTTGAACACCCCATCCACAGAAAAAACACTTGTTTCTCTCAAGCGAGCTAGCGTAGAACTAAGAAATTCCAGGGGATGACTCACTGAGAATGATTAGAAAGCTGCCAGAAGTACCATGTCAGTCAGTGTTGCCAACTGTAATTAACAAGAATTTTGCATTTTTTACATGCGAAAAAGGAGGTGTTCTGCTTGTTGCAGAAATTTTTTTATTTCTTTTTTGAAATCAGCAACGTTGATTGTACAAAACCTGAAATGTGCCTCCAGATCGCTCATGACGCTACACGCTAATGAACACTTGGCAAATGAACTTTAATATAGTACAGTAGGTTCACGATATTTCGCGAGATAGGGACCGCGAATGTTCGCGAAGTGTAGTGACAAACCTCGCGATATACAGTGAAGCTCGCGAAGTATTTAAGAAAAAAAAGGTAGTAATTTCGCGGAGTACGGAAATCGTTGCTTTAAGTCGCACTAAATCGCGACCCTACTGTACCGTTGCATATCGGTAGAAACAATGTTAAAGAAAAGTAATTTATGCGCGACAAGACACTAAAGAGTGTTCGGAAGAGAAAGATTCAGGTGTTATTGTTGCTGACAGTCTTCAACGAGAAAACAATGCATCGAAGCGGTCAGGAAAGCAAATAGAATCTTAGGATTTATTGGCAGATAATTTGAAATTAATGGCTGAGAAAACAATGCTAACATTATATAATTCCTTAGTACGGCCCCACCTGGAATACTGCGTTCAGTTCTGGTTTCCCATATTTAGGACAGGACAAAGACAGAATGGAAAGAATGCAGCGACGGGCTACTAAGATGATTCCTAGACTTAGAAACAAATCATACGATTCCCGTTTACAAACGTTAAATTTATTCTCACTCGTAAAAAGACGGATTCAAGATTTAATCTGAGCGTTTAAAATGATTAAAGGTTTCGATAACTTTGACACCGAAAAATATTTCACCTTCAGAAATGCAAATACAACTCCCTGTAATGGTCTGAAGTTCGTGGGTACACATTTTAATTGTAATGAAGCTAAGCATTTCTTCTTCAGTCGTATAGTAATTTGTGAAATGGATTGCCTGCCAGAGTAATTCGATCGAGTCCTTTAAAATGAGACTAGATATTTAGATTGCTTTAAATCTGCAGTTAGAAGTATTTGTTAGCGCATAAAAGTATTGTAGAAATTTCACTCGGATTCTCTTTCTCTTTAAATTTCCCTCCTCTTTACAACCTTCTTTGTTTTGCTTTAAAATTCTCACTTGTCTTTAAATTTTCTTCCATCTTTTAACTTTCCTCTTTAAACAGACAGACTCGTATGGACCACCCGATCTGCTGCCGTCTGGTGTCCTTTGAATTCCTTTGTTTGTTGAGTGTTGGGTATTTTGGTATCTTTAATTTTCTTTCTCTGAATGTTTCTCAATTAGAGTTTGTATGTCCAAGTTAATACTTCCATTTTTCACTGATCACTTTGATAGTGTTGTCTTTACTCTTCTTTAATTTTCCAGCCACTCTCTTTTTCTTTCGGAACATTGTCCGCTTTTGTCTCTCGTAGTTTTTCCCTTTTCTCTTGGTTGGTTTTACGGATCATATTATTTCAGAATTTCCAGCATCTTCTCTTTCAAGGTTACTAGCATCTCTTCCATTGTTTTAATTTTAAAGTTAGTTTTCAAGTCCACTGTTACCATGCTTGATTTGATACCTTCCCAATTCATAGCAATGGAGAGGAGATTAAAAATTTTGAATTTGCTTCTTTCTATATTGTATGTATTTTCTTTCAATGTTGTCATCATCGGGGTTCATATTTCAACAATGTTGTGGTCTGATATTATACATAGTTGAGGCTATTTTTATGTCATCAATTAAATTGCTATTGTTTGTAGATACCAGATCCAGGCATTTATTTTTTTCTGGTGTTATCTGTTATTTCTTTAGCTTAGCGGGTAACACTGTTTCCCTATTAACGAAGTGAAGACATTGAGGTTGGGGCTTCGAATCCCAGTGATGTGATAATAATATGGGAGAACATTAGACCGCAATAGAGGGTCTGCGCTCTGTGCCAGTTTCTGGCTTTCCTGACTGATCATTATTATCTGTTATTTCCTGTGTTATTATAAATTCATCTATTAGAAACAGTAGCATTTTTGCGCCTGCTCCTGGTCTTCTCTTATGCTTCACTTGTCCTTATATATAGAGAGAGAGAGACAAGGGAAGCATATATGTACAAAGGAATACAAAGGATACGAAACAGCAACAGACCGGCTGGTCCCGACGAGGCTGTCTGTTTATTCCTTTCACTCACGAATAAAATTGGGTGGCGCTAAAAATATGTTTAGCAGCGATTCATATGAATTGATAGTTTATAAAAATATTTTTTAAGACATTTATTTTCATAGCTACACAAAAAATATCTATTTTTACACCAGCTATACATAATCATCGGTGAGTCAAATGTAAATATCTACTGTAGACAAAATAATATAACACAAAACCCAACTGCTGTTACATAAGTCTCTTCTGATTATATTCAAAAACAAAATACTGCAGAAAATCCTACCAAAATAAATTCCTTCCACATTCGGTATGAAATTATTTGAGTGCAATCACAACACAAACCGCTTACGCGAGATACTGCTAGCAACTGATGGCAGACCAATGGCCACCAAAACACGGGGAAATTAAGGGCTGCTACAATAATGCTCGCCTTTAAACTACTCTTCATAGTCATGTGTGATTGATGGATCAAAATGTTATAAATACGATATGGCCAAGTATTTAATTACTCTATAAAGTCATCAATAAGTTAAAAGAAATTAAGTTAAAAGAAAGAAAGAATATTTAAGGATAAGTTAAAATTTTAAAGCAAAGCAAAGAAGGGAGGTTAAAAGAAAGGAAGAAAATTGAAAGATAAGTGAGAATTTTAAAATAAAAGAAGAGAATCCGAATGAAAATTTTACAATACTTTTTATGCACAAACAAATACTTCCAACTGAGGATTTAAGGTAAGATAAGCATCTAGCCTCATTTTAAAGGACTCGACCGGATTACTTTGAACTATGCTGGCTGGCAATCCATTCCACAAGTTAACTATACAGGGTGTTCGAAAGTCCCGTCACCCCCTACAAACTGTACATATTTTAATATCAATTTTATTTTTGTGTGATTAATTGTATTTATATGTGGTAGGTGTAATTTAAGAAACAAGTCATTAGCAACAATTACTTTAATTACAGTAAATACAGTTACTAATCAAGAATATCTGTGTGCGCACCATCATTTTCGTAACAAAGGATTATGCGCCTCAAATGACGGGGGGGATGATTTCATGCCGAGATCTTTTGTCATGTGATCTCTCATTGTGGACATGGGGACTGCAAGTTCTTGCGATCGTTTCCGAAGTGATTTTTTCCGTGAACGAGCCACCGATGCAATCACACCTTCACATTGTTCTGCTCGCGCTGTTGGTCTTCACGACCGTGGTCTGTCCTTGATGCAGCCAGTTTCAAACAGCTTTTTCTCCTAGTGTAATGCCGTCTTGTTTGATGGTGCGGCCTTATTGAATCTTGTGTTGAAATCATTCTGGGTATCATGCATCGTTTTGTCAGTATGTGACCTTTCATGAGCCCATGTGCTCACCATTATCCTTTCCTCCAGAGTGTAAGCGAACTGGTCTGCCATTGTTCACACAACTCTAATATACCTGGAAACGAAAAAAAATGTCAATGAATCACATATAAATTCAATTAATCACACAAAAATAAAATTGGTATTACAAAATATACATTTTGTAGGGGGTGACGGGACTTTTCGAACACCCTGTACAACTGAAGAAGAAATGCTCAGAATTAAAATGTTTGCCCATAAATTTGAGACCATTACCACGAACTCTATCTGCATTTCTGAGGGTGAAATATTTTTCGGCGTCGACGTTAGAAAAACCTTTAATCACTTTTAACACCTGGATTAAATCTCTTCGAATCCGCCTTTTAATAAGGGAGAATAAATTTAATGTTTCTAAACGGGCAGTGTATGATTTGTTTCTAAGCCTGGGCATGACCTTAGTAGCTCGTTGCTGCACTCACTCCATTCTGTTTATGTCCTGTCACAAAATTAGGACAAGAACCAAACACAGTATTCCAGGTGGGAGTTACTAAGGAATTATACAATGTTAACATTGGTTTTTTCGGATTTAAATTCAAATTATCTTCCAATAAATCCTAAGATTCTATTTGCTTTTATAACCGCTTCGATACATTGCTTACTCGACTTAAGACTGACGGCAACGATAATACGTAAATCTTTCTCTTCCATGTCACTCATTATTTTCTTGTCGCGTATAAAATACTCTTCTTTAACATTGTTTCTACCGATATGCAACGTTTTATATTTATCTATATTAAAGCTCATTTGCCGGATTTCTGCCCATTCGAGTAACTTATTAACACTTTCTTGAATCTTCAAACGATTCACCGCTGATTTTTTTAGTCCGTCTAGTTTGGTATCACCCGCAAATTTTGAAATTCCTATGTCGATGTCATTAATATAGACAATAAAAAGAACTGTTCCTAAAACTGATTCCTGAGGCATGCTGCTAATTACATTTCTCCAGTTCGATGCTTTGCCATTAATGACCACTTTTTGTTTACGTTCGCTTAGCCAATTTTCAATCCACTTGAAAACATTACCATCGATTCCGTGAAACTGAAGTTTAATTAATAATCTCCCGTGGAGAACTTTATCAAACCCTTTTGAAACTCGAAATATATGACTTCCGCTGTTTTACTCTTACCATATATATTTACGATATCATTTAAAAAGTCAAGCAGATTAGCGAGGCAAGGGCGATTACGTCAAAAGCCGTGCTGAGAATTTTTAACTGAATTATTATTTCTAAGTGGTTAACTATTTCAGAAATGCAGATACAATTCCCTGTAATGGTCTGAAGTTCGTGGGTACACATTTTAATTGTAATGAAGCTAAGCATTTCTTCTTCAGTCGTATAGTAATTTGTGAAGTGGATTGCCTGCCAGAGTAATTCGATCGAGTCCTTTAAAATGAGGCTAGATATTTAGCTTGCTTTAAATCTGCAGTTAGAAGCATTTGTTAGCGCATAAAAGTATTGTAGAAATTTCACTCGGATTCTCTTTCTCTTTAAATTTCCCTCCTCTTTACAACCTTCCTTCTTTGTTTTGCTTTAAAATTCTCACTTGTCTTTAAATTTTCTTCCATCTTTTAACTTTCCTCTTTAAACAGACAGACTCGTATGGACCACCCGATCTGCTGCCGTCTGGTGTCCTTTGAATTCCTTTGTATATTGAGTGTTGGGTATTTTGGTATCTTTTATTTTTCTTTCTCTGAATGTTTCTCAATTAGAGTTTGTATGTCCAAGTTAATACTTCCATTTTTCGCTGATTACTTTACTGATATTGTTGTCTTTACTATTCTTTAATTTTCCAGCCACTCTCTTTTTCTTTCGGAACATTGTCCGCTTTTGTCTCTCGTAGTTTTTCCCTTTTCTCTTGGTTGGTTTTACGGATCATATTATTTCAGAATTTCCAGCATCTTCTCTTTCAAGGTTACTAGCATCTCTTCCATTGTTTTAATTTTAAAGTTAGTTTTCCAGTCCACTGTTACCATGCTTGATTTGATACCTTCCCAATTCATAGCAATGGAGAGGAGATTAAAAATTTTGAATTTGCTTCTTTCTATATTGTATGTATTTTCTTTCAATGTTGTCATCATAGGGGTTCATATTTCAACAATGTTGTCGTCTGATATTATACATGGTTGAGGCTATTTTTATGTCATCAATTAAATTGCTATTGTTTGTGGATACCAGATCCAGGCATTTATTTTTTTCTGGTGTTATCTGTTATTTCTTTAGCTTAGCGGGTAACACTGTTTCCCTATTAACGAAGTGAAGACATTGAGGTTGGGGCTTCGAATCCCAGTGATGTGATAATAATATGGGAGAACATTAGACCGCACTAGAGGGTCTGCGCTGTGTGCCAGTTTCTGGCTTTCCTGACTGATCATTATTATCTGTTATTTCCTGTGTTATTATAAATTCATCTATTAGAAACAGTAGCATTTTTGCGCCTGCTCCTGGTCTTCTCTTATGCTTCACTTGTCTTTATAATATAGAGAGAGAGACAAGGGAAGCATATATGTACAAAGGAATACAAAGGATACGAAAACAGCAACAGACCGGCTGGTCCTGACGAGGCTGTCTGTTTTATTCCTTTCACTCACGAATAAAATTGGGTGGCGCTAAAAATATGTTAGCAGCGATTCATATGAATTGATAGTTTATAAAAATATTTTTTAGCCATTTATTTTCATAGCTACACAAAAAAAATATCTATTTTTAGACCAGCTATACATAATCATCGGTGAGTCAAATGTAAATATCTACTGTAGACAAAATATTATAACCACAAAACCCAACTGCTGTTACATAAGTTCTTTCTGATTATATTCAAGAACAAAATACTGCAGAAAATCCTACCAAAATAAATTCCTTCCACATTCGGTATGAAATTATTTGAGTGCAATCACAGCACAAACCGCTTACGCGAGATACTGCTAGCAACTGATGGCAGACCAATGGCCACCAAAACACGGGAAAATTAAGTGGCTGCTACAATAATGCTCGCCTTTAAACTACTCTTCATAGTCATGTGTGATTGATGGATCAAAATGTTGTAGATACGATATGGCCAAGTATTTAATTACTCTATAAAGTCATCAATAAGTTAAAAGAAAGAAAGAATATTTAAGGATAAGTTAAAATTTTAAAGCAAAGCAAAGAAGGGAGGTTAAAAGAAAGGAAGAAAATTGAAAGATAAGTGAGAATTTTAAAATAAAAAGAAGAGAATCCGAATGAAAATTTTACATTACTTTTATGCACAAACAAATGCTTCCAACTGGGGATTTAAGGTAAGATAAGCATCTAGCCTCATTTTAAAGGACTCGACCGGATTACTTTGAACTATGCTGGCTGGCAATCCATTCTACAAGTTAACTATACAGGGTGTTCGAAAAGTCCCGTCACCCCCTACAAAATGTACATATTGTAATACAAAATTTATTTTTGTGTGATTAATTGTATTTATATGTGGTAGGTGTAATTTAAGAAACAAGTCACTAGCAACAATTACTTTAATTACAGTAAATACAGTTACTATTCACATTGTTCTGCTCGCGTTGTTGGTCTTCCCGACCGTGGTCTGTCCTTGATGGAGCCAGTTTCAAACAGCTTTTTCTCCTAGCGTAATACCGTCTTGTTTGGTGGTGCAGCCTTATTGAATCTTGTGTTGAAATCATTCTGGATATCATGCATCGTTTTGTCAGTATGTGACCTTTCATGAGCCCATGTGCTCATCATTATCCTTTCCTCCAGAGTGTAAGTGAACTGGTCTGCCATTGTTCACACAACTCTAATACCTGGAAAAGAAGGAAAAAAAGTCAATGAATCACATAAATTCAATTAATCACAAAAATAAAATTGGTATTACAAAATGTACATTTTGTAGGGGGTGACGGGACTTTTCGAACACCCTGTACAACTGAAAAAGAAATGCTCAGAATTAAAAAGTTTACCCATAAATTTGAGACCATTACCACGAGCACTATCTGCATTTCTGAGGGTGAAATATTTTTCGGCGTCGACGTTAGAAAAACCTTTAGTCATTTTTAACACCTGGATTAAATCTCTTCGAATCCGCCTTTTAATAAGGGAGAATAAACTTAATGTTTCTAAACGAGCAGTGTATGATTTATTTCTAAGCCTGGGCATGACCTTAGTAGCTCATTGCTGCACTCACTCCATTCTGTTTATGTCCTGTCACAAAATTAAGACAAGAACCAAACACAGTATTCCAGGTGGGAGTTACTAAGGAATTATACAATGTTAACATTGGTTTTTTCGGATTTAAATTCAAATTATCTTCCAATAAATCCTAAGATTCTATTTGCTTTTATAACCGCTTCGATACATTGCTTACTCGACTTAAGACTGACGGCAACGATAATACATAAATCTTTCTCTTCCATGTCACTCATTATTTTCTTGTCGCGTATAAAATACTCTTCTTTTTAACATTGTTTCTACCGATATGCAACGTTTTATATTTATCTATATTAAAGCTCATTTGCCGGATTTCTGCCCATTCGAGCAACTTATTAACACTCTTGAATCTTCAAACGATTCACCGCTGATTTTTTTAGTCCGTCTAGTTTGGTATCACCCGCAAATTTTGAAATTCCTATGTCGATGTCATTAATATAGACAATAAAACGAACTCTTCCTAAAACTGATTCCTGAGGCATGCTGCTAATTACATTTCTCCAGTTCGATGCTTTGCCATTAATGACCACTCTTGGTTTACGTCCGCTTAGTCAATTTTCAATCCACTTGAAAACATTACCATCGATTTCGTGAAACTGAAGTTTAGTTAATAATCTCCCGTGGAGAACTTTATCAAACCCTTTTGAAACTCGAAATATATGACTTCCGCTGTTTTACTCTTACCACATATATTTACGATATCATTTAAAAAGTCAAGCAGATTAGTGAGGCAAGGGCGATTACGTCGAAAGCCGTGCTGAGAATTTTTAACTGAATTATTATTTCTAAGTGATTAACTATTTTGTTCCGAACGATCGTCTCCATAAGCTTATCAACTACTGAAGTCAAACTAATGAGACGATAATTTCCAGGAAGCGATTTGTCTCCTTTTTTAAATATTGGCGTAATATTTGCAAGTTTCCACTCGAACGGAACTTCTGCAGACTGTTATGATTTATTAAATATATATGTAAGAAGAGAGATTATTGGGTAGTTCACTTCTTTAAGTACCCAAGGATAGAGCTTATCCGGACCTGGAGTTATATTAGGATTAGTTTTACCTTTGGCCGAAAGTATTTCACTTTCACTTTCACTTTTGCATTTTATAAATGGAAAATTAAAATCCCCGCAAATTATTATACTGGGGGTTGGGAGTTCAAATCTTTTATCAGGTTTCCAGTCTCAGGAATGGTATCAGAGAATTTCGCAGTCGGAGTCGGAGTGTTAAGTAACCTTTGGTTTGCTTCCGCCCGAATTGGTCATTCTGACGAAGGGCAAGCTTTTCACTTCACCTTAGACCTACAGTTTAACGTGGAATCCGAACCACGTCCATCCAGCAGCCCAGCGTCCTAACCACTAGGCTACCCAGGCTACCCATTTAACTATTAATCAATTTCTTTACTGTATGGAAGGATGAACAGTTCGGTTTTGCTGCGTGCCGCCTGCCGTTACCGGGTCTCGATCCTGGGCCCGATGGATTCGTAGTCAGCGACGCTAACCACTACACCGCTGAAGTGTATATGTATATATATATATATATATATATATATATATATTAGTATCACGTTTAATTTTTCAATTTCTTCTGCTGAAGGTTCTACGTAACTGTATGATTTATTTACTATAATTTCTGGACCGTGATTTTCAGGCATGTAATCTGCAATATATATATATATATATATATATATATTATATATATATATATATATATATATATATATGTTAAACACAGACCGTGCATGGAACAAGGAACTCTTCTGGGAAAATTAAATCCACTATAGTCCGGATAAGTAATGGTAAATGACAAATACCATAGTTTTTTTCTTTTCATGATTTTAGCCCGACGTGGGCAACGGGTCTCTCGCAAAGAGATCCCATAAATATAGCTTCCCTCACCAGCTATCTGCAAAGCAGACAGGATCCAGCTTTGGGACGTGGATCTAGGGTTTAAAGCAAGCCTAGATCCCTACCTTCAGAACCTCTATATAAGTAAAAGACTCGTTGCATTCACGTCGTGTTGAATAAATCAAAGAAAAAGGGGTAACTATTGTATTTTTAGCCAAAAAAAACCAAAACTTAAACCTCAACCGGGACATTGAGCGTCCACTTTTCAAGGCACGAAACACGTCCGTTTAGTATACACAAACTCAGAATGGTTCCCTGAGAACATTATATGCACGGTCTGTGTTTAACATATAATGTTCTCAGGGAACCATTCTGAGTTTGTATATATATATTATATATATATACAGGACGTCCCAAAAAAATGTATAAACACTTTAAATAATTATAAAGGCAGTGTTTATTAAAATACATTTCATTTTCAAAATGTAATAGAATCTACAGACATTATTTAATTGTTTTGTCAACGCCTGTTTTCAAACTGACGTCCGTTCTGGTCCAGGCACTGCTGATAACGCGAAGCAATGGAATCGCAAACATCACGAAACATTTCGTTTGGTATTTGTGTGCATTCTCGTTCAATGGCTGCTCTCAATTCAGCGACTGTTGCAGGTTTTATAGCGTAGACTTTGTCTTTTAAGTATCCCCATAAAAAAAAGTCTAGTGGTGTGAGGTCTGGTGAACGCGGAGGGTATTCTACGAAACCCCTTCGTCCAATCCACATCCACATCGTGCCAAGTACCACTCGCAATACTCCACTCTTCGGCCCGGATCATCTTCATTAATAGCATGGACTAATCTTGGAATGTAACTTTTCCATTGACAGCGCTTCAAATGCGTTGGACAGACGATTCTGAAATTCCTACCTCACGACTCGCTTGCCGCACAGATTTTCTTGGACTTTGGTGATACGTTTCCAGTACTCTTTCTTGCTTTGTGGGGCTTGTCGATGTCCGTGGTCTTCCGGAACGCTTCTTGTGGACATTCTGAACAGTTCCATCGGCTTCAAACTTATCTCTAATTCGAGTGATGGTAAGTCGCGTTGGTGGATCTGTTTGAAACTCCCTCCTAAACTGTCTTTGCACTTCAACTGCGTTTTCACACTTCCAGTAGCATTTTAGAATGAATTTCCTTTGTTCAAAGCTTAGTCTGACTGCCATTATTAATTCTAATGGGTTTAACTTGGAAAGAAAGAAACATCAATTGAGCTATCAGCTGTTAAAGTGTGTATACATTTTTTTGGGACGCCCTGTATATAATATATATATATATATAGCACAGCCACCTCTTTGTCTTTCTGTTATGTCGGTTTGTAGTTTGTTATTGGCATCGATTTGTACTCCTTTTTTTTATCACTGCAGTTCTCGCAGTTTTCACAGCCTTCTTGGCAGTATTCAAGAGATTTTTCGTGAAGACTTTAATATATATACACAGGGTGTTTCAGGAGGAAAGGTCAATACTTAGGGAGGTGATAGTATCGGTCATTATGAGAAAAAAAGTTCATATGAACATGTGTCTAATTCTGAATGGTTACGGAGATAGAGCTGTTTGAATCTGATGCGCGCGCAGCTCTTCCTCCCCCTTCCCTCCCCTATAACCTTGAACCATGTAAGCTGTAATGTAAGCATGTAACATAAGCCAATCGACAGCTGACTGTTGTGAGTGACATTGTTTGGTGTTTGAAGCAGTGTGAAGAATGTCACACACCTTTACACATGCCGAATATGCAGATATGGTGTATGTCTACGGTTTTTGCGATGGAAATGCAACAGCTACTGTTGCAGAATACCGTCGACGGTTTCCGAACCACATAATTCCGGATCGAAGAGTGTTTACCAGGGTTTTCAACACATTACGTGAGATTGGTTCACTTCCCAGCGCTCATGTTTCATCTGAACGTGAAGGTCAACAAGATGTGGATGAAATGGAAAACATTCTTCAGTTGGTAGAGCGTAGTCCTACTACTAGCTCACGAAGAATTTCGACACGTCTCGGTGTACCACACACAAGAGTATGGCGAACATTACGTGAGGAAGGCTTGCACCCATATCATGTATAGCGTGTACAACACCTTCAACCAGGAAACGCTGCCATGCGACTAGAATTTTGTCATTGGGTAAATGCTAATCGCCGATTGCTTCGATTAATGCTGTTCACCGATGAAACTACTTTCACCGGTGACGGTATCAACAACACTCGTAACTCTCATCGGTGGTCAGACGAAAATCCAAATGCCACGGTGGAAACAAATTTTCAACATCGCTTCTCTGCCAATGTGTGGTGCGGTATCATCGATGATCAGCTGATTGGCCCTGTTACTTTAGAGAATCGTCTTACAGGACAAAGTTACCTAAAATTTCTGCAAAATGAATTGCCAGGACTATTGGAGGATGTTCCTTTGGCTACACGCGCTGGTATGTACTTTCAGCATGACGGAGTTCCTCCACATTCTACCCGTCTGGTGATGCAATACCTAAATCAAACTTTCCCTGGACGATGGATCGGCCGCGGTGGTCCCATTCAATGGCCACCAAGGTCTCCAGACCTCTCTCCGTTAGATTATTGTTTGTGGGGATGGATGAAAAGTCAAGTTTACAAAAGAAAGGTGGATACACGAGACGAATTGCTCGCGCGCATTTTGGATGCTGCTGCCCGCATAAAGGAACGTCAAGATCAACTCAGACGAACAACACGCGATCTTCGCACACGAGTTGCAAAGTGCATTGAGGTTGACGGTGAGATTTTCGAAAACGTGTTGTAAACTGTAACAAATTTCTCATTTCTGTATCTGATACCATTCAAAATGCCAATGTTTAAACATTAAATGTTAAAAACAGTAATTGGTTTCTCTTTCTTGATTACCATTAACAATGTCTTTGCATTTGTAGATTCAAACCGTTCTATCTCCGTAACCATTCAGAATTAGACACATGTTCATATGAACTTTTTTCTCACAATGACCGATACTATCACCTCCCTAAGTATTGACCTATCCTTTTTCAAGAATTTTTTTTGTATAAGAAAACATGCCCTTTTTGTGTCAGAGGAATTTCCTCTCTGCAATAGAAATTCCATTTACACAGAAAATAAATATACACTTCCGATAAATTGCTTGTTTTTTGTAATAAAAACAAATGAATATTCAGTATGTATATTTTAAATTAAATTTTTATTTAATTAAACTTAGACCTAAAATAGGCTTAATAACTGAAATATTCAGCATGCCTGTAAATGTAATAAAAGATTTTATATAAAATTCATGTTACGCCTAAACCAGTGACAATATTCAATATTCACTTCTCTTTTCTACATTTTTAAACAAGTGAAGAAAATAGTGAATTTTGTGTATTTTTAATGGTTGACTTTTAGTTTCATATTTAAAGTGACTTTTGTTTTAAATTTTTATTTAAAAGTAATATACGGTGTGTTACTTAGAGGTAAAGAAAATATATATAATTGTATACTCGTGTGTATATACAGGGTGATTCAAAAGTCAGGTTACATAGGGCTTTTCTGTTTCTTTGCAGGTAAATGAGTTATGAGATGTTATCGAAGGAGGAGCGCATTGATGTGATATTCCTAGCTGGCTGCACAAGTACATTGCCGTTAACGGTGGCCATATCGAACATATGATGTGACTATTCCCCTGTATCATTACATAATACAGTATTTCCCTATGTAACCTGACTTCTGAATCACCCTGTAGTATATACTGTATATAAAGTATATCGGGTGGGCAAAAAAAAATGGGAGACCTCGAACTTTGGCTGTAAAATCTAAAGTTATGGTCAGATTTCAATATTTTTTTCACACCCCACAACTAAGTAAATTTCCTATACGGTGAGCGGATTTCAAAGGAAACTAATGAAAATTACGGATTTATTGAACATTCCTTTATGCCACTGGAAATGCTCCATTTACACTATTACTGCATTATCAGGTCGGCAAAAAAAAGGGAGTCCTTTTAAATCCTTCATATCTCGGCAAATACGGCACATAAAACCATGAAATTTTAGTATGTTAGTACTACGTAATTTTATGGTTTGTATGCCATCTTTTAGCATTTTAGCTGAGAAATTGGATTTATGGCGAGTATTCCAGACAAATCTTGCGATAATTATCGCGATTTTAATTAACGTAGGCCAACTGCAGGAGGTTTGAACAAGCTTCTCAAGAAAAGCGATAAAACAGGAGATGCTAGAAGATGGCATACAAATCATAAAATTACCTAGTACGTACTAACATACTAAAATTTCATGGTTCTATGTATCGTATTTGCCGAGATATGAAGGATTTAAAAGGTCTCCCTTTTTTTTGGCCGACCCGATAATGCAGTAATAATGTAAATGAAGAATTTTCAGTGGCATAAAGAAATGTCCAATAAATCCGTAATTTTCATTAGTTTTCTTTGAAATCCGCTCACCGTATAGGAAGTTTACTTAGTTGTGGGGTGTGAAAAAAATACCTATTGAAATCTGACCATAACTTTGGATTTTACAGCCAAAGTTCGAGGTGTCCCTTTTTTTTTTTTTTTGCCCACCCTATACTGTATATAGTGAATAAAAAGCCTTGCTTCAAAAGTATTTATTGTATAATTATTTTTGAGGCAGGACTTTTGTCTCACCCTGTATATATATATATATTTAGAAGTAGGTTCAGTTATATATTAAAACTGCGGAACGAATCTGATACCTCAAAATGTTTGTATATAATTACGTAAGCTTAAAGCATTCGCATATAAGAGTCGTTAAGTAGTGCTCCAAATACAGATTTTACTTTTGGATGGGCGCATTGTTATGTCTTGAAGGCTTTTCCTAAATTCCTATCTCTCTCTCTTTCATATTGGCTATGTTTCGTACAGTAAATGCGGGAAGCTCTGTCTCCACCCCCAATTTCAATTACTTCAGTAATACAAACAATATTTACTTATTTAATGACTGAATTCTCTCTCTCTCTCTCTCTCTCTCTCTCTCTCTCTCTCTCTCTCTCTCTCTCTCTCTCTCAAACACACTAGCACACACATATTATATATATATATACAGGGCGTCCCAAAAAAATGTATACACACTTTAACAGCTGATAGCTCAATTGATGTTTCTTTCTTTCCAAGTTAAACCCATTAGAATTAATAATGGCAGTCAGACTAAGCTTTGAACAAAGGAAATTCATTCTAAAATGCTACTGGAAGTGTGAAAACGCAGTTGAAGTGCAAAGACAGTTTAGGAGGGAGTTTCAAACAGATCCACCAACGCGACTTACCATCACTCGAATTAGAGATAAGTTTGAAGCCGATGGAACTGTTCAGAATGTCCACAAGAAGCGTTCCGGAAGACCACGGACATCGACAAGCCCCACAAAGCAAGAAAGAGTACTGGAAACGTATCACCAAAGTCCAAGAAAATCTGTGCGGCAAGCGAGTCGTGAGGTAGGAATTTCAGAATCGTCTGTCCAACGCATTTTGAAGCGCTGTCAATGGAAAAGTTACATTCCAAGATTAGTCCATGCTATTAATGAAGATGATCCGGACCGAAGAATGGAGTATTGCGAGTGGTACGTGGCACGATGTGGATGTGGATTGGACGAAGGGGTTTCGTAGAATACCCTCCGCGTTCACCAGACCTCACACCACTAGACTTTTTTTATGGGGATACTTAAAAGACAAAGTCTACGCTATAAAACCTGCAACAGTCGCTGAATTGAGAGCAGCCATTGAACGAGAATGCACACAAATACCAAACGAAATGTTTCGTGATGTTTGCGATTCCATTGCTTCGCGTTATCAGCAGTGCCTGGACCAGAACGGACGTCAGTTTGAAAACAGGCGTTGACAAAACAATTAAATAATGTCTGTAGATTCTATTACATTTTGAAAATGAAATGTATTTTAATAAACACTGCCTTTATAATTATTTAAAGTGTGTATACATTTTTTTGGGACGCCCTGTATATATATATATTATATATCAGTGGCGACTGGCGTATAGGAGCGATGGAGCGGTCGCTCCCCCTTGCTTGAAACGATAAATATTAATTTAACAGATAAAAAATATATTAATTTTAAGATATTAAAATAAATATTCTTGAAATATATTTTAAAAATTCATGTGGCATATCATGATTCATGAGGCATTTTGAGTAAGCCTTCATATAGTACATAATATTCTAAACTTATAGCATAGCTTCAAACAATACAAAATAATATTGCAGCCAAATGGAGCGATAGATTTTTCGCTCAAGTAAATATAAATTATATTTTACTGTTGTAATGAAAATATAAGTACAATCGCGAATTTTTTTTATAATAACTTTATTTTTACTAATAGTTACTTCAGTAATAATGATATAAGCCATTTATATGCATTTTATTAAAATTATTACTTATTTGTAATTAACTAGAATTGTACGTCTGGCATAGCCGCATATGTTAATACAAGTACAGTACTCTTGTGAGCGGCAGTTGGATTCGCACTAGCCTATTGTGAGTCCGTGTTGTCGTACAGTGGTACATTATTATAGTCAAATTTATTATAGTCAAATTTATTCAACAATTATTTTTATATTTTATTAAAATATTTGGTACTTGTGGGTTATCTGTCGCCACTTTTTAATATTTTTTTTTTATTTATTTTTATATATTAAGAGAAGAGGATTCTTTATACTGTACGGCATTGACGATTGGTTAGGTTAAGTCGTGCTAGTTTGGTTAAATACCGTTTTATTTAACCAAACTAGCACGACTTAACCTAACCAATCGTCAATGCCGTACAGTATAAAGAATCCTCTTCTCTTAATATATAAAAATAAATAAATAAATAAAATATTAAAAAGTTTTTTATTTAACCAAACTAGCACGACTTAACCTAACCAATCGTCAATGCCGTACAGTATAAAGAATCCTCTTCTCTTAATATATAAAAATAAATAAATAAAAAAAATATTAAAAAGTGGCGACAGATAACCCACAAGTACCAAATATTTTTTTAATACAAATTTATGGCTTCTTTTGACATATAAGTACCGTACGGAAGCACCATGTGATTGTTTATGTACTAGAATTCTAAAAATTATAAATTTTATGAAATCGCACCCCCATACATTTATACCACGAGTCGCCACTAATATATATATATTATATATATATTGTGTATGCATGTTTTTGTGAATATGTTTTATTCAGAATGTGAACTGTTGCAAAAGTTTCTCCATTGCATTTACCGCGACTGTAGAATCACTTGAGTGCACGCAAATGGAATGAATCACGATTATGCGTTTAGGATTGTTTTGTAATATTTTTAAGTGGGACTGGCCCATTTTTTCATTTTTTTATCATACTCTTAAATTTAATCCTAGCGAAGCGTGAATATATGTACAGTATAAATATGAAAATGAAACTAAGTCTTATCGGCAGAACAATAATCCAAATGACAAATAGTAATTTTAAAAACTAAAAACAAAAATAGGCAAAAGATGACGCAACAAACAATAAGAAATGTTAATTAAGTTGGAGCTACAGACAAACATTTTCGAACCATGAAGCTCATAATTTAGATGACACGTAACAGTAATGATGAATAGCTTAGATAATTGGATTAGTTGAGTTTTTAATTCCTCGCGTTAAACTGTGGAGTACGTCTTGTTACTTTTGGAAGGCTCGAGATATTGTGGTTAGCAAACATTTTCGAAGCTGAACATCTTCGGGGGTAATTTATGTACCAGTCTTAAAGTTCCTTTATAAGCAAATTTAAGGTTCTGCCAGAATTTTTTCTTTTTTAATAAGCCCACAGTTGATTCCCATAAATATTAGTGTAGGATGTACGAAAAAGAGTGTCTTTAACTTCATTTGTACAGAATCTGAAGTTCCTTATAATCATGTTTGATTTACTACGGAAGCTTCCATGTTGTTTTCTCATGCCCGAGTCATCACTCAAAGACCTGGTGATAATTTGACCCAAATACTTAAATTCTTGTACCTGTTCTATCGGTTTACACTTTAAATACAGTCCGCTGTGTGTACCTTACATCCGAGCGGAAAAAAGGGGCTAAACGTACTCAGGTATAAGGATGTAAAAAGTACACTCGGTAGACCGAAGATACATCGAAATATACTGAGAGGGTTTTTTTTTTTTTTTTATCGCTGGAAGTGTATTTCTGTATTTTTCACTTAATTCCAGAGGACACCACTTGTCAAGAAAATAACCATTTCAGCTACTCTCTATCTACTGTCGACCTACTCTATTATGTACCCTCGAAGTACTTTATATTTTCCAGAATAAGTTTAATGCTTTTTTTCCCCCTCGGATCTGAAGTACACAAAGAGAACAGTTTCTAGAGTGCACCTCTCAATTTGGAAACTAATATTAGCTGACTGATTGGAAGATTTAGAATGGAAAATTATATTTCACCTTAGTTTTAGTAACATAAAAATTAATATCATGGTTCTGTGAATATAATTCGCAAATTTTTCGAAGTCCAAACCTTTAACGGAAGGGATTATTAATATCATATCATCGGCATAGACTAAGTTATTAATCCTCATGTTACAGTATCTGTAAAATATGATCAACATCCAAATTTTGCTTCATTAAGTGAAGTAATTAAATCATCAGTACACACATTAAACAGTAGAGGAGAGAGCAAGGAGCCTTACCTTACTCCCCAACAGGAACCAAAACACTCGGACAATACATTGCCTCATCTAACAGTAAAAGATTGATGGACGTACGAAAATACATTTAATATATGTAATGGAACCATCCTGTCTTCTAATTTTTTAAATAAATATTGTCTCACTTTATCATATATGCCTTACTTACACCCAAGAAACAACTGTAAATAATTGAATTACTGCCAGTGGATTTAAATACAATTTCGTTTAATACACAGATACACAAATCATTTTAGTGGTCTTTTAAAACGAGACTGATTAGGAGATGTTCATAAATAATAAGAAGCAGGAGCCAAAGGCAATTGGTATGTGATCATTGCTGGATAGAATGTGTCCATATGTAGTTTTGACAAGGGATAAGGTACGTACCTTCATAAACTCCGCAGAAACATAACTATGAGAAAGTACGGCTTAAAAAAGCAATGGGATATGCAGATTCACCACATCAATTGACATACTATAAATGCTTATTCGATGTTATTAACACCTGCAGAAGAACCTCTCTTTACCATTTTAATCAGACTTTTAATTTTTAATTTCAGGAACTGAAGTACATATATATAATATATATATATATATATATATATATATATACACTGTGTGTGTGTGTGTATATATATATACTCTTGAGTGCTGGGTTTCTCCCAGGGTGACGTCCTTTCCCCCGATAACTCCTTGGTCTGACGGTCACCCATTGTCCCATTCGTGGATGTTACAATGAATAGTAGCATGAACCAGTTCTGTTGTTTTTCCTCGTATGATTACTCACTGCAGCTAAGTAACAATATCATTTACTTTTTAATTTGAAATATACTTTTTACTGTTTTTATAAAACAAAAATATTTTAATCTTCAGTCTTAAGTTCATTCGAAGGTGAAATTACACTTACGTTACGTTATATAAAAAGGGTGAATAGGCTTTGATCGGAAATGAAATAGGCCTTGCATCAATCAAAAAAAACAAGAGACGTCCAATTCTAAAAGGATCAGGGGGGGAGATATCTGAAAGCGGGACCACGCGCTGGAATTGGACGGAATTTGCAATTCTAGAAGTCGATGAAGAAACTCGCCTTGTCTCATCTCCACTTTTGTCGGTGAACGCTGCTCTTCCTACGTCCAGCTGAAAGACTCTTCTACTGGCAACAATCAAACGATGACTCCGCCGTAGGCCGTTTCCCAACGAACCTACTGTATGTCTGTATGGACAGTACAGTCGTAGGCACCCGTTCAAGCTCGCGTGGCTTGTCTACCGCATGCTGCGACACATATATAGCGAAGCATTCGAGCAGCGTGACCAGCTACTACCCGAAAAATACCAGTAGACCATCTTCGATCGAAACTTTCGTGTGCCAAGACCCTGCACACGTAAATTTCTCTTCTCTTCCGAAACTGTCCTGCGCCAAGTCCATGCGCATTCGGTTCCTCTCTTCTGTCTCTTCTCTTCTCTTCCGAAACCATCCTGCGCCAAGTCCATGCGCCATTTGGTTTCTCTTCTCTCTCTCTCATTGGTGATCGATCACCTATCCGGTCGACTAAACTCACTTGATGGAACTCGGATTCAACTTGGTTGACTCCCAAACCGAGCCTTTGCAATTTTGAAAAAAAAGTTTATTCGAAACGTTTCTGTACTGCTTATCTTTCATTTTTAATTTCGAATTTTCTCGACAGTTCACTTCGAAATACTAACTACACATTTGCTCTGGCCAAATTCACGGAAAGAAAAAAATTACACATCTCAAAATTTCGCAAAAATTTTAATCAAATCTAGCTACCAATAAGGTCACTTATGGCAGTTACAGCAGAGAAGATAAAAAAAGTCATAAAACGCTAAACAAAATTGTACAGTATAAATATAAAAGCGCCCATACATAGTAACTGTTAGTATAATTTAAGAATTATTATTGTTCAAACTATCGTCAGAAATCACCTCAATACCTCTAAATACAAAAGACAAAAATGAACCCCAGAAACTTCATGTCATCCATTCTCTGACAATCATGAACCCTCTTGCTTTGAGGAGGAGCACACAAAGACGCCACAAAAACGTTACTGGCTATCTAGAAGGCTCCATTTCCGAGTGTACACTTGAGTCAATGTTTCAAATGCATTAGTTAACTCCGATTGAAGGTTTAAACAATAATAACTTTCTAAACAGTTATTAAAAAGTAAAAAAATTTAAATATTACTACCAAACATTATTTTAATACAGTAATTCCAACTTGAAACGTCAAATTTCATACGAATTGAACTCGCAATTAGCAAATTACATCTGAGATACAACTCTCTCCTTCAACAGAAACCCCAGTATGGTTTGCAAATCACAAAAATCTCAGTAATTTATCGCTTCCAAGTGAAACTAAAAATTTGCATAATTATACTAAATAAGAATAGATAATATGCACTCACAAATACACGCACCTACTGTAAACAAAAACAACACTGCATAATTAAGAGCGGTCGCTTTGTTTGTAAGCGAACCTCTATACAAATATCCCTAACCGAATGAAACTGCATTATATCCTAACATAATTTCGTAATATTTTCCATGCAAACGCTCGAACTAAAAAAAAGAGACATTTTTCATTTCTAATACCCAAATTAAAATATCAAATTAAAACATCCTTTTTAGAATACAATCTAAATTTGAACTAAAAATTTTACCATTGTCATTGAACTGGAAAGAAAAAGAAAAATCGGCCTACCTGTACAAATAAAATTGATTATTGAATGAATTTATAAAACGTAAAGAAAATATATGAAAAGAATTTCCTACACAAATTTCTGTAATTCAAAAAAAAATTATAATATCCAGATTTAGTAAAATGTGTACCGTAACTCACATTGGCCGCCAAAATAAAAATAAAATTTACTGCCGCTTTTAGGCCTATAATTAATAAATTCCATGCTATGCGCGGAAAGAACAATTTAGAATTTTAAGCATAACATTTGTGCTTATTAAAGAAAATTCTATTATTATTTATGTTAAACCAATTAAAATTTTGTTAAATAACTAAAAATTTACTACTCAATAGACATATACCGTAGTAACGGTTAATCTCCGAACAATATTTTACGATAGGCCTACAAGAAATCCCTCTTTACAATACAATAGCCATTTTACCAAATATGTCGGAATTGTCGTGAAATGAACGAAAGGAACAGAGAGGAGAAACAAAAATAATCAGCTTACCTACCAAAGTTTATGAGTATATAAATATATATAATTATATATATAACTAATAAATACGTATTAGTTAATAAGTAAGTATATAATTAATGAGTATATAATTAATGAGTATATAAAAAATCCAAAAGAAACTTATAGAAAATTTCACAACACCATTTCTCTATTTCAGTTAAACGAATTCTGCTTATTTTGAAATTTTACACAATCCTATACGGCGACTTATAATCTGACAAATTTAATATGTTTAAGATTACCTTTTGACTGTCAATTAACTGTAACTTAACCTATATAGCGCGAAGCGAGCGAAGCAAAAAGCCCGTAAATCTATATAAACAAAATAATCCTATTATTATATACAAACAATCGAAATATAATCAAAAATCTGCTAATGAAACCCAGAAAATTTCTCATGTTCATGAAATGTTTTTGAATCGGTACAAATTTTCGCTAAAACATTTTGAAAGGACCATATAAAATGTGTATCACAGTGTATTTAAACTAACAATTTACTTACGTACAAATTTTTTTCTATATTAATCGCTATTTTTATATCACAATTACTACTAATTCCAAAAATTTTAAACAAAAAGTAAAAAGGTAAGCTGGAACAGGCATACAGTGGAAGAGATGAAAAAAAAAAAAATTGAGTCTTCAGGCAGCACGATAATGTTCAAAACTATATCCTCTCCAACCGAATGAACGAAATTTAACGTAATAATGACTCGCAATATTGAGTCGGACAAACGAAAAGCAACGGAACTGGACGATGAAAAATGGGACAAAGGGAACATTTCAGAATCCAACGAACTCCCACGAAAAGAAAGAAAAAAAACAAATTAAATTTTTAGGCGCGAAGTTTGTCAGGGACGCTATCAGGATGCGAAGGCGATGCGCCATCTTGAATTTATATTTACAATTAAATTTTAAGGAATGAATTTCGAAATTTGCCTGCAAACGGGATAAACTTTGCATTTAGATATTTTAATAATCGAAATAAAATATTCATTAACGCTATTTGCCAATATACCGGGTTTGAAGAATTTTAATCGAAATACTATGCACGTGGGTAAGCCTCATTCAAAATATTATATAATAGGAGGACCGCCGCTAGCCACCAGATGTAGTGAATACGTTTTATTATTTATTATCCTTCATTATTTACTCTAATTTCTGCTCTTTATTGCACTTCTCTTTACTCATTTCCACAATACTTTATAACGCGTGGTAGGTAGCCGAGCTAGTAGAAAACCGTTAGCCTAATAAAGGGGGAAGGGGGGGTTCATTAACACTTTTTTTTAACACTTATGAACGTTTTATTTAATTCCGAAAATGCTTTAATTAATTTAGGGGTATGCGAGTATGAAATTTCTATTATAATAATTTAGGTCGGAGAGGAACACAAAACAATTTGACTTTAAGATCACATGGCTCCAAATCTTACGCGTATCGCGCCTGCCTCAAGACTGACTCCCTTATGGGTAGTCCGCTCTTTTGGGTTCCTCTGTCCAGGACTACCAACTTTACCCATTTTAAACAATTTAAATCTAACAAACATACTTTTTCGTAATTTCATAATTATTAGTAAATGATTTACATTAAACATTATCTTAATTAAACAAAACAGAAATTTATATTCTTAACTAAGCATTACTACAACATATATATATATATATATATATATATATATATATATATACACTGTGTGTGTGTGTATATATATATACTCTTGAGTGCTGGGTTTCTCCCAGGGTGACGTCCTTTCCCCCGATAACTCCTTGGTCTGACGGTCACCCATTGTCCCATTCGTAGATGTTACAATGAATAGTAGCATGAACCAGTTCTGTTGTTTTTCCTCGTATGATTACTCACTGCAGCTAAGTAACAATATCATTTACTTTTTAATTTGAAATATACTTTTTACTGTTTTTATAAAACAAAAATATTTTAATCTTCAGTCTTAAGTTCATTCAAAGGTGAAATTACACTTACGTTACATTATATAAAAAGGGTGAATAGGCTTTGATCGGAAATGAAATAGGCCTAACGAAACGGGAGTATTAATACTGAAATAATGATAATAACAGGGAAAATAAAAATTTAGTAATTATATATATATATAAAATTTTATATATATATATAGTGTGTGTGTGTGTGTATACGAGGGCCACTCAATATATTTTGCCCCACCTTTTTTTTTTCTTTCCAAGTTTCCTTGTAAGTTCCAGAAATTTTGTGCACAAGTAGTTACATACCTTTTTTACAAGTTTTTATTTTTCAACATAGTCTCCATCCTTTTCTACGGCTTTCCTCCACCTCGAAACAAGGGCCTTTATTCCTTGCTGGTAAAAGTCCGCTGGGTTCCGCTCGAGCCACCTCTTAACCTTCTCAACAACCTCATCGTCACTCTGAAACTTTCTTCCACGAATATCATACTTCATTGGCCCAAACAAATTGAAGTCTGAATGTGCCAGATCCGGGATGTATGGAGGGTGGGGTAACACAGTCAAGCGCATTTTTGTGATGGTCTCTCTTGTTTGCAAACTGTTGTGTGGTCTTGCGTTATCGTGCAAAAGAAGGACGTCTTCCAGTTTACTCTCCGGTCGAACTCGCTTTATACGTCTCTGGAGTCAGTGGCCGATGTTTATAATGATATCAATGATAAATTTGGAATGCTCAACAATATCTCTCAACTAACTTCAGAGGAAGCATCAAAAGCAACAAAAAATCTGGCTAGTCCATTACCGAAATGATTTTGAGGACAGCTTCCCATTTGAGTTTCAGCATTTTGTACTGTTTGTCAAACAAAACGATTTAGCTGACACTCGCCCATTAGGAGTGCTACAGGGAATTCACAAATTGAGGGCTGTTTTCCCAAATGCTTTCATTGCTTATCGCATTTATTTGTGTTTGATGATGTCAAATGCAACTGCGGAGCGTTCTTTTTCTCATTTGAGCATGATTAAAAATGTTAAACGTCAAATGCTAACCTAAAAGAAATTGCAAAGTCTGTCATTGTTATGTATAGAAAAGAATATTTTGCAGAATTTAAATACTGAGCTTGTGATTGGAAAATTTAGTGATATGAAGCAGCTCAAAAAACTTTTGTATACTGGTGGTGGATGATTGTGTGACCAACTTTGGTTGATTAGTAGTGGACTTGTAGTTGTGTAATTGGTTTGGTGCAATTGTAGCAGTTTAGTATTTGTGTAAAACTTGCATTATTTGATTTAGAAATAAATGGTTTTATTAATTTACATGACTCGAAGATTTGTCTTGTTGAGGGACCCCAAGAATATTTTGACCTCAGGGCCCAAAAATCCTTAATATGGCACTGTTTCGTGTCTCTGTAGGGTAGCAATATATGCCTCTGAGTTGATTGTTTGTCCTTTCTTCAATGTTCACCAGAATCACCCCTTTCATGTCCCAGAAGATGGTGGCTATAACCTTTCCTGCAGAGGGGGCCATTTTGAACTTTTCTTGCGTGGGGAGTCTGCGTGATTGCACTCCATAGATTGGCATTTTGTTTCAGGTTCAAAGTGATGTATCCAAGTCTCATCCCCCAGTCACAATTCGTGAAAGGAAGTCATCCCCTTCTGTCTCGTATCGAACCAACGACTCGGAAGCAATTTCTTTTCTTTGGGTTTTGTGATCTTCAGTCAGTTGGCGACCGTGAACACACTTTTGAGTATCCCAGTTGCTGAATTATCATATTCACACTTCCTTCACTAATTCCTAGTTCCTTGTATGTGACGCGCCGATTTGATCGAATGATGCTGTTAGCACGTTGCACAGTGTGAGATGTCACAGCCGATGCCGGGCGACCGCTGCGTAGCTCATCATTGAGGCTGGCTCTCCCTCTCTCCGATGATGTCACACATTTAGACCAGCGTCCAACTGTGCTTCAATCAACAACAGCATCTCCGTAAACGTTTTGTAGACGTTTGTGAATATTTCCAACTGTTTCCTTCTCTGCGGTTAAGAACTCGATAACAGCTCTCTGTTTACGACGCACATCACTGTCAGACGCCATTTTCGAAACTGCGTTAACCATCGGTTTTATACAAGGGTGTTTAAAAGCGGTTTTATACAAGGAGGGGAAGTTCAAACTGGAAAAATCGGGTTATGTGAAGCGCAGAAAGTTCAAACTTACGGCCCAAAAGACAGTTCAGCCCCATGGCCTATTATTTAGCTAAGAAAAAAGATGGGACAAAATATATTGAGTGCCCTTAGTAGAAACGGTATAATGAATCACATTCGAATCCGGATTCGCGATTCTATTTTTAAGCACATTTAGATTCGGATTCGAATCCTACACTCCCGGATTCTCCCCATGTATGAGATATATATATATATATATATATATATATATATACATATATATATATATATATATATATATATACACCGTCTGCCAAGAATAAAGGGTTCACTCTAAAAACATCCACTGAATCAACATTTTTCAAACAATCAGTATGAAACTTATACACGTAAAAGATACTTAAAACATCTATCTACCTGTAACCCAAATTTCAGTTCGAAGCTATAAAAAATAACGATTTATTAAATATTTCTCTAATAATACTACAACTGATGCTCGACAAACTAATCAAGAATCCTTTATTTCCATTTTCACTTTTGTAAATTCTAATATACGATTTTATTTTGCAAGGTTATAAAATATAGTGAATATGCCATTTTCAGAGGAAGATAAGATTATAATTAAGCATTATAGACTAGAAAAGGAATATGGACGAACGAAACTACTCTCCGAATTCCCCAACAAAGGATGGATTCTTGGTGATTTGAGGAAGCTTCTAAAGAAAATTGACGAGACTGGGGATATCAAAAGAAGAAAGGGAAGTGGGCGACCAAAAACTGTTCGCGTACAAGACAATATAGGAACCTATATGACACCAGCTCGCATATCAAAAGAGTTACAATTATCTGAAACTAGTGTGAGACGCATAATTAAACAAGATCTTCAACTAAAATCTTTCAAAAGAGTGCACGGGCAAAAGATTACTCAAGTTAATGAGCAGAAACGAGTTCAAAGATCAAAACAAATCTTACGGCGAGTAACATGTGATAAACTTTCAAAGGCTTTTTTCACTGATGAAAAAGAGATTCACTGTGGAGCCACCTCGGAACAGTCAAAATGACAGAGTTTACTCGCACGTCCAATGTAAGAATGAAATACCTGATAGCAGACTTTTTTGCAACCAGAAGTCATTTCTCAGCTAGTGTAATGGTGTCAGTTGGCATATCAAAATTAGGAAAAACATCCATTCATTTTATTGAGCCTAGTGTAAAAGTCAATGCTGAGTATTATCGAAATACTCTGCTGCGAAACATGCTTCCCGAAATGCAAAATCTGGCCAACGGTGGTTATTATCTTTTTCAGCACGACGGAGCAACGTCCCATACAACAATAGCGACTGTGGAATACTTAAAAAGTAATATCCCAGAATTACTTGAACCCCAAAATTGGCCACCTAATAGTCCTGACTTGAACCCTGTTGACTATGGAATCTGGGAAAATTTGGCACAGAGAGTTTACAGGAGCAGGGTGAGAAATGTTGATCACTCGCGTCAGCTTCATGTGGAGAAGTGGGAAGAGATACCACAGGAGCAGATCGATCGAACCATTGATGAATTTCGTCCAAGATTGAAAAAAATTGTTGAAACAGAATGGAAACACATTGAACAATTTTTTTAATAGGAATTCCAAAAGAGGAAAATGTTAATTTGATTTCTTTTGTAAACTTAGGATTTAAGTTCTGTTTCGAAATTCAAAATCCTTTTTTTATTTTCATGTTTTTTAATGGCGGCATTTCCTATATTTTATAAATCTTATGATGTATTTTATAACTAAAATGTGAATAAAAATTTTATTACCAAAGTTTTACCGCCTTTGTGGACTCTCATAATTCAAAACTGGAGCGATGTTCAACAAAATTTGTTGAACATAAACAATCCTCATTAAATCATTAATTTTGAATATAATAATCTGAAAATTGGTGTACAAACTGTACATATACACGGTTTACATAGTTTTGCTCTTTATGAGTTTCATTATGATTGGTTAATAAATGTTAATTTCATGGCTGTTTTTAGAGTGAACCCTTTTTTTTGGCGCGGACGGTGTATAAACTATTATATATATATATATATATATATATATATATATATATATACAGAGAGAGAGAGAAAATTAGGTTTTTTAACCTAATCTAACCTAACCTAAAATTTTCTTTCAGGAAGTGATAAAAAAATTTAATAAATTTATTTATTTATTTATTTATTTATTTTTACTATTCAGAATAATACAATTCATTTCAATAAAGTTGCGTTTCATCTGATTTCGGGATTCGATATATAATTCGTCGTCATATTCCTTTGACTAAAACGCTTATCCGTAACCTTGTGTCGTAATTAGAGAAGTCTGAAAGTGAGTTTATAAAACCAACACTATTTCCTTGGAAACGTTGCTCCTAAATTGATCTTTACACATACAAAAAAATATACATTAAAGTCCAATTAAAGGAAAAGCAAATCGAAATTGAAGCCAAAAGATCAAAGGATGCCGCTTTAAAATTGTAGATAATTAGTTTAAAACACGATTTCCTAAACGTTTTCTACGTCTTAGTCTCGTACGTTGCACACACACGCACACACACTGCTTATGTGAGTAGCTTTGAGAAATACTGAAGTGATAAAATTAGGAATATTAAAAATTTTAAATGTTTCTTCGTTTCATTTTTTAAACTCTGATGGTCTCTTGGGCGCGATAGTTTCTCGTTTATGCGTCTAAATGGTGATATATCACGAGCACCAACTGTATGATGCCTCTTTCACATCGACAAAACTCTTTCGCAGCGAGACGTTGTTTTTAAATTAAACCCAAGCTTTACACGCTTAATCAGTTGACTAAATCATTTTCCTCACTGCTAGTTTTACGAGTATAATATATATATTTTTTTTTTTTTTATGCAAGAAGGAGGGGGCCAAGGGCGAGCGCCCGCAAAAATGACCCCTCCACAGAAGGGGGTCAAGGGCGAGCGCCCGCAAAAATGACCCCTCCGCAGAAGGGGGTCATTTATCTATCAACTCCTCGCGATATCAGACGACTCTTCCCACAATTCACTTCTTAGAAAACAAAAAACGACACTAGCTTATATTACGGTAATTTTTAACATAAAATGCAAAATTTGGACAATTTATATTTATTTCACCTCAAATTAATGAAGTTAATTAAACACTCGCTTTTACTGGTTTTAATTGATATTAAAGATGCGTTTCTTTGGTGGCATCTGAGGCCAAATCCCTCAGGATGACAAAAAGGATTCAGGAACCAATTACTCGTAGAATTTTAATTATATTAATTAGAATTTGAATTCTCGTACAAATAATTTCGATTACAGTTATGAGGTAACAATAAACTGTAACGACAATTGTGACAGTAACTGTAGCGTTATTTACTTCTAATTTGTTTAAATAAATTTTGTTACTAATATATTAAATAATTATTATAGTTATTATTTTGGCGAGTTCCCGGGAGTCAATCGGATTCTGGGCGCTGAGGCGCTGGGTTCGCTCCCATCTGCTGGCTCCTGGGTTGGGTTAGCTATTTATCCCGTTAATGCTCGGGTTCAGGTGATCCTTGGGGCATTCTTACCCGCACGCGGTAGGGAAATGAGTTTCCAGGCTGTTACTATATTATTAAATATTATTTAATATTTAATAACGACTAAACCAAGAAAATAATGCACTGATTGCGAATCGAAAGTCCCTCTCGTATTAGTGTTCCGCTTCCGGAAGTGCTTGGGTTCGCGCCCTAGCTTCTCATTTCTTCTATTAAGAGGCGACTCGCTTTCAACGTGAGGAAGGTAGAGGGATAGTCAAATGGGGCTTTGCCACTGTGAACATAAACTTTGTCGCGCCCTCTGTTGACGCTCGGTGGTTTTGTACTTACAGTAGATAAAATAATGATCAGTTAGGATGGCTAGAAACTGATATTAATGCGGCCCATTGCGCTTTACTCTCGCATTATTATCACAGGCGCCATCGGAAATCGAATCCCCGATCTCAGTGTCTTCACTTCGCTTTTAGAGAAACTGTGCTAGCTACTTTAAAATAAATATAGCGTTCATATAAGATGATTATGGGATGAGGGGAGACCGAGAAGGAGATGGAGGGACGAAGCGGAGGAGAGCTTGCGAAGATACGACTTGCCCAGCACGCAAGAGCTCGGGGAAACGGAAGTGCTGCTGGACAGGGGGGAGTGGCGAAGGAGGCTGGCTCCACTGACAGGCTAACTATCCTACCTGGGAGCTGAAGTATGAAGTATGAAGTATGGGATGGTAAAGACTAAAATGTGTTTGGGAAATTTCTTTACATATTAAAGGGTTTTTAAACTGAAAAAAAAGAAAAACAAAACAAAAAAAAATATATATATTATATATATATATATATTTACATTATAATTTACACTATTTATTTAAATAAATTTATTCTCTATTCAATTATTACCTGAGATGAACATGTAGGATTCATATGTAATTAATTACTTAAAATTGAGATAGTTATGTTTGAAGTCAGTAAATACAAACCGATTCTATTGAAAACATTGTGACTATATTGTACCTCATGTTAACTCGTTAAATTATACCTTGGTTAACCTTGGTTTTGCTTACGCTCGAATTGTTCATTCTGACGAAGGTGAAGCTTGTCACTCCACCTTAGACCTACAGTTTAAAGTGGAACGAACCACGCCCCACCACCAGCCCAGCGTCTTAACCACTAGGTTACCCAAGGTATCCATTTATGTACCAGCCAATTTTTTTTTTTATTGTGTGGAAATATAAATAACGTGAATTATTTTCCTCTTCTTTTTTTTCAAACTTAATATTTGTATGGATTTAAAATATTTTAAATATTTATCCTTTAATTCGATGTGGAACGGCTTTTTTCTTTTTTCAGATTGATTTTAAGTCGTCAAAGAAACAATTTGTTGCCCGAAAACACTGACAATATTTTAATTGTTCGTTCTAATTTTAACACGTGAGTTTACGAGGTATTTGTATTTTGTATATAATAAACAGAGGTTTATTTAATTGTTTTATTCCCCTTTCTAATACTATTATTTATATATTTTATACGTGTCGTACGCTTTAAAATTTAAAAAGTGTACGAATTAATAAAACATTTCGAATTGAAAGTTTTTGTTAAATAAAACTTTATAAATGAAAGAAATGAAGCGGATAAGTAAAAAAAAAAAAGATGAGCGTTTCGTGCTGATTCAGTTGGCTACAGATGCTTACGTGTTTAATCATACAAAAGTAAAGATAGTTACGAAAGAAAATTCTTTCTTTGAAAAAAAGAAATTGCAAATACAAATATAAAATTAAATCTGAATTTGTCAATAGAGTGCCCCCCTCCCCCAAATAATATGAATAGTACAAAGAAATACTTAAAGAAATCTGAAAAAAAAACTGGAATCGAAATTTAAATTGAATCGAACCGAAAAATAAAACTTGAATCGAAAAATAAACTCAAATCGAAAAAAAATAAAAAACTGAAATCGAAACTGAAATCGATATTTTTGGCAAACTTAAACTGAAATCGAAAACTGGACTTAAAAATTTATCATTTTCCCATCCCTGATATATATATTATATATATATATACTCACGTCGATTTTAATTTATGGATTGTGGATTTGGAAGAAAGATCCAATATCACTCACAGTTTGGTCGGATTGGACTCGGATTTTGATTCGGGTTCTTCAAAGAAATATTAATAAGGGTAAATATACTTTAGCATAATTTGATTCGTTTAGCTCTCATACTTGCGCTTTCCTGTGCGTTCCTTCATCTCGAAACTTTTCAGATTCGTGCGAAAACTCTACTTTTCCACGGAAGTTTACAATTAACGACACGAAAAGGGCATTTAGGGCAATTAACCTCTTCTATAGTGCAAAGTGGTTTTCTCTGAGGATGAGAAAAATCGACAAAATACGATAGACAGCGTGATCATACATTTAATTACACGCGATGAGCTGTACAATGTATTTCGAAATTTAACTTATCTTTTGGTTGAGCGCTTGCCAAAATGATGGGCAAGACATAGTGTTCACACTTCTTCTTCTTCCGCAGCTTATTATCCCATCTTTACATGGGGTCGCTGTTTTTGGTTCGTCTTCTCCACTCTCCTCTGTCGTATACCGCGTCCTCCTCCAAGTCCTTCTCCCTGATGTCCGCCACCACACAGTCCCTCCATCTCGTCTTCGGTCTTCCTCTTCTTCTCCGTCCCGGCAACTCCATCTCCAGCACTCTGCGCCCCACATACTCCTCCTCTCTTCTCCTGACGTGTCCATACCACCTCAGCCTGGCCTCCTGCACCTTCTTAGATGCTTCCGCCACCTTCACTGTTCCCCTTATATGCTCATTTCTGACCTTATCCCTCCTCGTCACTCCACACATCCATCTCAACATCTTCATTTCAGCCACATCGACTTTTCCTTCATTGCTCTTCTTCATTGGCACAGTCTCCATTCCATACAACATTGCCGGCCTCACCACTGTTTTGAATACCTTTCCCTTCAGTTTCACTGGGACCCTCTTATCACAGAGCACCCCTGATACGTCCCTTCAGTTCTTCCACCCCGACTGTATTCTACAGTTTATCTCTCTCTCTACTCCCCCCTCTGCATCCACTGTTGACCCCAAGTATTTAAAATACTCCACCGTCTTAACACGCTCTCCACTCAATGTCACTTCCCCTCCTCGGTCCTGCTGCACATCACATCTCATATATTCGGTCTTCTTTCGGCTAATTCTCATCCCCCTACTTTCCAACGCCTCTCTCCAATTTTCCAACTGCTGCTCCGCCTCCTCTTTCGTCTCCCCACTCAACACAACATCGTCTGCATACATCATGCACCACGGCGCCTCCCCTCTAATCCTGTCCGTCAACACATCGAATACCACATTGACAAGGAAGGTGCTCAAAGCTGATCCTTGGTGCAGACCAACTTCCACCCCAAAGCTCTCTGACACACCCAAACTACTCCTCACCTTAGTTGTTACTCCCCTGTACATCCCCTTGATCAGTTTAACATACTTCTCCGGTACCATCTTTTCCCTTAAGCATCTCCAAACTTCCTGCCGTGGTATCCTATCATATGCCTTCTCCAAGTCAATAAAAACCATGCGCAACGCCTTCTGCCCCTCTCTGTACCTCTCTGCCAACTGTTTCAATGCAAAAACTGCATCTGTCGTTCTCCTTCCCGGCATAAATCCAAACTGTTCCACTGACACTTCCGCTTCGTCTCTCAACCTACTCTCCACTATTCGCTCCCATATCTTCATTGTATGTGATATTAGCTTGATCCCTTTATAATTCGTGCAATCTTGTACATCTCCCTTCTCTTTGAATATAGGCACTATGATGCTGGTCCGCCACTCATCCGGAATCACCTCCTGGTCAAACAACTTCTGCATTAGATCCCACACCAGATCCACCCCCTCATCTCCCAGTGCCTTCCATGCCTCAGCTGGTATCTCGTCTGGGCCAGTCGCTTTGTTATTTTTCATTCTATTCAGAGCACGACTCACTTCCAACCTCTCCACTTGTTCTGTCATAGCTACATTTGGTAATCCATTCTCATAGAAAGATCTTGGGTTTTCTTTATTTAATAATTCCTCAAAATATTCCTTCCATCTATCCTTTATCTCTTCATCTCTTTGCAGCACCGCCCCCTCCCTTCCCTTAATTTGTTTTATCTGTGTAAAGTCTTTTGTTGCTCTATTTCTGCTCTTAGCCAATCCGTATATCTTCGTTTGTCCTTCACGATCCTCTAAATCCTCATACATCTGCCGAAATGCCTCCGCCTTTGCTCTCGCCACTGCTCTCTTTACCTGTTTCATTGCTTCTTTATATACCACCTTACACTCTTCACTCCTCGATTCTTCCCATAACTTCTTAGTTTCTCTCTTACTTCGTAGTGCTTTTTGGATCTCATCACTCCACCACCATCCTTCCTTATCTTCCCACACTTTACCTGATGTTTCCCCCAATATGTCTCTACCTGCCGTTCTCATGACATTCGCATTATGTACCCACCAATCCTGTACATTCTGTTCATCAACATGGATTTCACTCAACACTCTCTCTCTAAAGTCCCGTTTCTTCCCCTCATCTCTCAGTTTGTACCACCTAATTCTCCTCACTGTTGTTCCTCGGGTCTTTCTTCCTC
This sequence comes from Bathynomus jamesi, assembly GCA_023014485.1. Lineage (NCBI taxonomy): Eukaryota > Metazoa > Arthropoda > Malacostraca > Isopoda > Cirolanidae > Bathynomus > Bathynomus jamesi. The sequence continues at coordinate 1,175,853 of JAJOZX010000316.1, read as the reverse complement.
TTTTCAACATCACATCCATGACTACATAGTGTTCACACCTCCCTCGTAAAGGTTAGGTTACCCTATAGGCTAGGTTAGATTAGGTTAAACTAGGCCTTGTTAGACTACGCTTGCCTAGGCTGAAGTTAAACCCTCTTAGGTTACGTTTGGTTAGGTTAATCCCTGCCAGATTAGGTTAGGTTAGGTTAAGTTAGGTTAAGTTATAAGCGTTGTTAAGTTTAGCCAAGTTAGATCTGATTAATTGAAGTTAGGTTAAGAGAGTATTGATCCATGATTTAGGGAGGATGTAAATATATCTATTGAGTTGATCTCTGACTACTTGTTACAATGAGAAAATTATATTATACCCCTTTATTATAGGAAATTTGGGGGATATGGGATATGGATGTTACCTTACGTTACCCTTATTACACGAAATATAATCATAATAACTTACCTCTTCATTTAGTCATTACTATTAATAAAATTTATAAACACGTTTATTTTCATTCGAGTATTTTGAGATGAACGAAGGACTCTGACTAGGAAAATGGACGCGAAATTCATCAATATCCGCTCGGACACTATTTCTTTTATGATATAAATAAAAAACATTATTCGCTCCTTCTTGTCGAAGGAAATGTATAAGGAAATAGAGTCAAAACTAAATTTAATCTCAACTATATATATATATATATATATATATATATATATATATATATATATATATATATATATATATATATGTATGTATGTATATATATATATATATATGTATATATATATATATATATGTGTGTGTGTGTGTGATGTTTTCATGGTGTAACTTTAATATTTCGGAACAGAAACCAAATAATAATAATAATAATAATTGCAAAGATTTCATATTTTCGAAAAAATACTTCGTTACTGAAACAAAACATAGTTTCATTTGTTTTCATGTGAAAGAGCAAACATTTTACAGCTGTTTTCGTGTTTTTTAATGACTTTCTAAATATTTATCCATTATCTAACGGACTTGGTATATGCACAGTGCCTACACTGGCACTCGTTTACGACTGTGGCTCTCTAAAACATATAACTTTTATGTATGTAAATGATGTCTCTCCCTCACATAAATTCGACAATGCAATTTTTTTCACGTGAAACTTCACAGAATATTTTTCTAAAGGATTCCTTGACTAAGTGACCCATATTCTCGTTAAATTCCTCAACACTTACCCTCTTAACGATATGAAGTTAAAATTATATCTCTGTTGGGAGTAAACGCGTTACTAGTAACGATCGTTACGTAACGGCGTTACGTTTTTAGTAACGTTAACGGGAACGGTGTTACATTTTTAAATCAGTAATGAATTCAGTAACGACGTTATTTTTTTCAGCAAGTCAGACCGTTACTCGTTACTTTTTGTAAATAAACCTAAAAAGCTAAATAACGTTATAGCAAATGCAAAAAACTTCACTTTTTTCTACGTGAAGGTCAAAATATGAAAATAAAAACCCACTCCAATAGACAGAGTTTATTTCCACAACAGTTTCGATGCCCACTGGCATCCTCCTCGGGTGGATACAGAAAAACGAATGAACCAAAACAAGAGGGAAAAACAGTCCAGGGACCGACCGTTAAGAAATTCGCACCTAGGTTAGATACCGTTTCTCCCGACACCGGAAGGCATTTTATTACAGGGTCCCGCTTATAAGTACATTCGCACAAATTAAAACTATCTACTATAGAACAAGTAGATGTATAGAAGTAGATGTATAGAACAAGTAGATAGTTTTAATTTGTGCGAATGTACTTATAAGCGGGACCCTGTAATAAAATGCCCTTCCGGTGTCGGGAGAACGGTATATATCTAACCTAGGTGCGAATTTCTCAATGGTCTCTGGAATGTTTCCTTCTCGCCTTTTTCATTCGTTTTTTCGGTTTATAATTTCTGTATAATAAACAACAATGGAATAACCAATGTAATAATAAATTTATAATTTCTGTAATAAATAATAATGCAATATTAAATGTAATAAATTTAATAATAAATGTAATAATTATGTAAAAAAAATAATAGAATCTGTATGTTTAGAACAGGAAAATAGTTTTAAATTTGTGCGAATGTACTTATAAGCGGGTCCCTTTAATGAAAATGCCCTTCCGGTGTCGGGAGAACGGGATCTAACCTAGGTGCGAATTTCTTAACGGTCGGTCCCTGGACTGTTTTTCCCTCTTGTTTTGGTTCATTCGTTTTTCTGTATCCACCCGAGGAGGATGCCAGTGGGCATCGAAACTGTTGTGGAAATAAACTCTGTCTATTAGAGTGGGTTTTTATTTTAACGTTATAGCAACTTTAATTATAACATTGCTTCTTATAACATTACTTGTTTATTATACTGTACATGCTTATTATAACTTGCTTATTATACTATATCTTCAGGATGTAATTTAAGGTACGTTTACACTTAACACATGTATCTACTGTATCTCATTTTTTCAATTAAAAAAAGGATTGTCTTTAGATCAAAATTCGCCCAGATTTGCTGATTCAACACGAGTGAGGGCACGAAATGGGTGAGGACTTGTGTGAGGGCAAGTGTATAGTGTATACACATGTTGAATCAACAAGCGCCTCACTCATGTGTATACACATGTGTACAAGTGTAAACGTAGCTTTACAGTGTAGATGATTCAATGTATTGAATGCAGGGATGCCAAATGCAAATTTTAGACAATAACCTATTTTTAAAATCCATATTTAAACAATCCTTATCAACCATCTGGCAACACTGCTCAGAACTCAAATAAAATATAAATGATAAATCAGCAAATCAGTGTGTGCCTCGACTGGTTACGGTGTGGTAGTGTTGACGAGCTCCAGTGCTCTACACCGCTACCATGCTGGTGATATTTATGATTCTGCTATCGATGATGATGCAGCTGATGCTGATGAAGAACGTGCTACTTTTTTTAATCTAACGGATGTCCTTAATGAAGAGCCAACTCATCTTCTTCCATGTGCCTTCTACCACCTCATCAACGGTGCGCTGCTCACACTCTTAATCTGGTTGCTACGAAAAACTCTGAGAAGGCACTGGCTGACGCAAAATTTCGTCAAGTGTCTCGTACAGCTTTTGCCAGGGCGCAAGCCCTATGGAGCAAGCATAATAGGAACACTGTTGCTGCTGATACTGTGCAGTCCGAGTTGCAGCAACGTTTAATCACACCTTGTGCTATACGCTGGAACTCGACTTACGACGCACTGGTGTCTATGAACAAAATTTTGGCAAGCAAAGAAGTGACGCCTTGGGAGTTCCTCGGACATACTTTTCTTTAAAGAATATGTTAATGCTATGAAACCGGTTGCACAGGCTGTTGGCATTATTCAGGGAGAAACTGAGGCATACATGGGATTGCTTTTGCCAACACTCACTGCTTGCTTGTCAAAGTTGAGGAAAATAGAAGGAGAGAACCTTCGTTTTTGCCTTCCCTAATTAAAGTCTCTTGTGTTAGGCATTGAAAAAAGATTCAACAATATCTTCAATGACAATGACTGCGTATTAGCAGCAGCTTTTCATCCTCGATTTAAGCTGTTGTGGATCGAAAATGAAAAACGAGCGGCATAGGTGACGCAGATGATGATTAATAAGATCAACAACAATACAAGACAGAATCCTGAGAATTCTCCTTCAGCTAGTTCTATGAGTGCAACTGATGAAGAAGACTATTTTAAGTGCTTCAAAAAATCTGACAAAAGAATGAAAACATCTAGCTTATCTTCTGAACAGGTATCCGCCTTTCTGTCATCTGTTCATCACGAAAAATTCGGCCCTTCATCTTTTCCTTCGCTGAATTCATATCAATTTTTATTAACCTCAACACGCCTATACCGTCAAGTGCAGCTGTTGAGTGGTCTTTTCTGTGGGGAAGGACATTCTTCGCCCTAAGCGAGGAAGACTCTCCGATGATAATTTTGAAAACTTGTGTTCCTAAAAGCTAACAGGAGCCTGCTGATGGATGAGTAATAATTTACTGTAGTGTTAACCCCTAGAGTTGTCGTTTTTGTTTTAACTTACTGGCAAAGAACAACCACATTATTTCTCAATTTCTTATCACTTTTTTACTTTTGTAGCATTGAAGCATCTAATTTTATTCTGTTTTATGATGTTTTTTCAATTTACAGTGTTCAATGTTGTAAGTGAATAAAATAAAGAATAAACGCAATGTTAAATGGAAGTACCTATCTTTAATTATTATAGATATTATGATCAAAAGTAACGGTAACGGTAACGAATTACTTTCCTGGATCGGTAACGGTAACGCCGTTACCCTTTTTCAGAAGTAACTGTAACGGTAACGCCGTTACTTTTATGAAGTAACGGGCACAACACTGTCTCTTTTGCACTCAACTGAAAGATAGTTCAAACCGAGAGACAACCAACTAAACTGTCGACATATGCCAAGTCCTATGGGTATAATATTAATAATAATAATAATAATAATAATGTTGAGTTCATTTAATCTCCTTCGTAACATCTAAGGTCATATGATAGAGAAGACCAACAGCTGACGTGAAATCTGAACCATTACCCCACCAAGAGAGGATCCAAAAATTAAAATAGCCCAACATTTTACCACTAGGTTACCATGGCGAGGCGGGTTCCCATGGTTATAAATAGCTATATAAAGGTTGAAGAATGGAGACCGCCCCAATAAAAAAAAACACAACCCTTGGGGGAAAACTTTGTTTACAAATTAAATTCAAATAAAACTATTGAAATACGATTCCATAAATAATATCAAACCATTCTTTAGCAAAGAATAAATTCATGGTTTAAGATTTAATTTATAGTTAAGAAAAAAGTCTCACCAAATGAAACAGTGGTACTGAAATTTTAATTGCACGCTATTGAAATCCTGAAAACTTTTAGTTTGTAACTTGATTTTACCAAGAAAATAGTTGTAAAAAAAAGTTCACGTTCACGAACGTATGTTTGCCAACGCTCAGAGACCTCAAAAACTCAATATTTACTTTTAAAATATATAAATAAAAGAGAGGTAATTTTTTGTTTTAAATTATATTCACCCGTAACAATCAATAAAAAGGGACAGAAATTAGCACAGTGCTCAGGCCAGACAAATACGGCTCATTGCCCTAATTCCTGGATTAGCTAGCGTCCGTAGCTCGTAGGTAACACCGTTTTCCTATAATAAGCGAAGTGACAACACTGAAATCAGGGGTTCGAGCCCTGATGATATTGATAATACTAATGGATTACTTGAACAAAATTGAATTTCATAATGTTGACGTTCGACCTTATGCAAGTCGACCTTATTTCAGATCGACCTTACGCAAATGGAAGTTTACTCAATATTTAACTGAGTGTGACTAATCCAAAGAGACATTTCAGATTTTCAATGAAAATGATTAACTTAACCTAACCAGATCTAACTTAACCGAGTGTAACTTAACTGGACATAATGTAAAACCTAACTTAACCAAACTGAACCTAACCTGACCTAATTTAAACTAACTTCATATCAGTTTATTTTATATACATGAGGTAGAGATTTTCAACATTATGCAAGGTCAGAAATTTTGGTGTCGACATTATGCAGATCGACATTGCGTAGATCGACCTTGCGCAGATCGATATTGTTCAGCTTCCCCAACAATGCGCCAAATCGGTTGGCCTGAGCGCTGTGCCAGTTTCTGACCCTCCTGACTAATTATTATTATTAACTCCCGGATTATCATTAGCCAGCACTATCGGTAGTCGAACCCCCGACCTCAGTATCTTCACTTCGCTCGTAAGGAAATGGTGTTACCCACTGACTTTCGGACTCTGGCAATATATTCACCTATAAATTATTATCTTTACGCATTTAAACTCTGAAAAACATTTTAATCATAGTTTCCTATTTATGTTCATAGTTTACACAGTTTTACGTTATTAAGACTGAAAGAAAGTATGGTGGCAATGTTTCTTGACAAAGCTCAAGCTTCATAACATATTTGGAGGCTATTATAAGTAAGTAAAGTTTGTAGACTTCACTAATTAAAATAATACATTAAATTTATCCGAAGGTGTACAGCAGTGCGATATTTTCAAATTATATAGGGGGATTCACTCGCTGGTACCCCCAGAGTATCGTATTAGCGATACTCTGGGGCTACCAGCGATTGAATCACCCTGTACAATTCAACGAAATAAATTAATTAAAAATGAGTCCCATTTGTTCAGTAAATTTTAATCGTGTTTCTCGCACACTTTTAAAGAAGAAAAAATCATTCACAGTCTTCGAACCACATTCTTTGTTGAATTAACTTAATCCAACAACATTATGATGATGAAAACAGAGGGATTTGCTTATAGCGACACACACACACACACATAAGAAAGGAATACATTACAAATTAAAATATTTAAAATATTCCTAAAACAGAGAGAGAGAGAGAGAGAGAGAGAGTCCACTGTTTTTGAAAAAAGGAATTTAATACAGAGTCTGCAAATTATGAAGACAGTTTTTTTTTAAATATATAAATGGAAAGATTTAATTTTCATGTTTTCCAATAATTTTTTTTTTTTTTTTTTTACCAAATCTGAAAAATTGAAAAATTATTTGACATTCATATTAAAATCAATTTACAAGATTTCAATAACTTTTATTTACTCTTTAATAATAATAATAATAATAATAATAATAATAATATAGAGTGTATGTATATATAAAAGTTATACCGAGGCCTTTTCCTCACTAGTGAAATTCATTTCCATATTAGCCATTGCCTGTTATTCTACCTCCAACCAAAAAAAAAAGGGGTCCCAAAATAAGACATAAATTTTAATATTTGTTTTAGTTCTAATATAGTAATTTTTTAAATTTAATTTAAAATAAATTTTCCTATGAGACCGAACTTGTGGAACACCCTGTATATATATATATATATATATATATATATATATATATGTGTGTGTGTGTGTGTGTGTGTGTGCTTTTAGGAGTTATTCCTTTTAAATTGTGGGAGTATTTAAGCGATATAATTGGAGTTTGAGAAGGGAAATAATTAATTTTCACATTTTAATGAAACCTTCAATTACGAGGTTGTGGGAAAAAATTAAAGTTATTTAAAACTCGTTTAAATGTATTTACGAATCTCAAAAACGTATAGACAGAATGAGCGTAATTACGAGGTATTAAACAAAACCAATGTAAACCTTAAAGGCGCAAAGGGTTGACAGAAATAAATAAACACTTTTGTTTTTTTCCCGTAGTTTTGGATTTGTTGATAAAAGTTTATAAATAATAACAAATTTATTAAAGGAATATATTAAGAATTGCGTTGCTTTTTTCTTTGTATTATGTAAAGCTGACACGCGTTTGGCACTCCAATGATGAACTTTGATATTTGTTTTTGAGGACAATCATTTTGGTCAGGGCTAGATTAAGGCATGGGCCAACGGGGCTACAGCCCAGGAGCTCCGCAATAAAGAGGGGCCCCAAATAAAGGAAAGGAGGAAAATCTTCTTATATTTTCTTTTATATAAAATCAATATTGCCAAAACTGTCGAAAAAGTAACTTCCGTAATGTGACACTGAAATGTGTTATTTAATTTATGTCTTGTTACAGATATTACTGTGACGTCATTTTTTATTTTTTGTTGGTTTTTCTTTGCCTGTGACAAACATACCTTAGTTATGTAAATTTTGATTTTGTTATTTTAATTGTGAAAAAGAATAAAAAATTTATACCAAAATTCATTTTTTTTTTTTTGACGGGCAAAAGGCCCCCCCCCCCCAAACTTGCTTTAGCCCATGGGCCCCGAAGATATTAATCCGCTACCGATCGTGATGTTTATTTACTTTTGTCAACCTTCTGTGCAAACCCAAGGAGTAATTAATAATAATAATTATTATTATTAATATTAATATTAATATTAATAATAATAATAATATTAATAAGTATATAACATTAAATTACTAATTAAACTGGCAAGGAGGAGTTATTATAGAAAGATCTTTAATAAGTATAAATGTTTTAATAAAAAACGTGGGACTAAATTAAAATATTGGTTGGTTGTAAAAACAGAAACCAAAATCATTATTTAGTTTGTAATGGTAAATAAGTGTGACAACCAGATAGGATTGCTTACATCTTTAGCAATTACGTCACTTCTATATCTAAAGCTATTACTAAAACACTAAGTAACTCTTTCGGGGATTGTTGGCATCTTATAAGTGAAAATCCCAATCTACGACCATGTTTCCCTGTACATTCAAGAACCTTAAAATAATAAAAGTTTAAAAAATAATATATATATATAATTGGTCAAGGTGAGTCATCATCCTGAATCATTGAAATTAGCTCGAGTTGTACCAGTTTTTGAAAAAGGTTTAATTTCTGATAAATGCTATTACAGATCTGTTCCAGTCCTTTCAGTGGTGGATAAAATTTTTGAAAAACTTCTCTATATTATCAAACTGAATCTTTCCTTTATGAAATTAACATAATACCAATAAATCAATTTGGTTTTCGCGGAAAGAAAAGCAGGTAACAAATCACTTTAAAAGTGTTCGACCGCATTTTACTAGTCTATATAGTGTGTCAAATTAATATATATTTGTGTATTCGCAAGTTTAATAGGGCTTATGATACAGTTGACCACTCGCGTCTAATTTTTAATTTAAAAAAGTATGGTATAAGAGGCCAAGCACTCTGCCTATTGCAGTCGTTTTTAAAAATCATGAACAATTCGTACAATTCGAATCATCATTCTCGGACAAACTATCAGTCAGTGTTGGTGTACCTCAAGGGCGTTTTCTTAGACATCTTTATACTTTATTTATACAAATGATTTCTATCAACGTTTTCCAAAGTCGGATTATGTTTTATAAGTTGACATCACTATCATAAAATCTGGTACTGATCCATACCTAATAATTTATTACTTCCGTCTTTTACTTATGAAATTGAATGACTGATGTAGATTTAACAAACTGCGTCTAAACTCATGTAGGACCAAGTGGATGCTGTTTACACCAATAACAATTTATTCTAAACGTACGCTATACATTAATGATTCCATTATAGAATGACTTCGTCTTTACAGGTATTTGGAACTCATTTTAGGATGACCTTAAATACAAGAACGTATTAATACATTAAAAAGAAAACTATGTATTTATGTCAGAATTATAAACAAAATTAAGAGTCACATCTTTTGATACTGCTAAGACTCTATTATGGATCTATTTATTCTAATGTAATCTATGGTAAACTAGTATGAGATGGAGTCCTTATACTTCCGCCATCCATGCATCCCTGCAAGTCTCTCCAAAATAAGATTGTATCCAACTTGTTTTTTTATCCGTGTGACTCAAATATTGTTGACCAAATTTATAAAAGGTTCTCTTTGCTGAAACTTAATTATATCTACAAATTTATGTGATATTCCATTGTTTATTCAGCTATTAATGTTAATGCTAGAACTTTTATTTACATTAATTTAAAGGAATTACGTCTCGCTCATCATTATAATACTACAGTATAGGTTTACAGACAATTTTATCTAACCATCGTCAATTAAAAATAAATGAAATTGAGTTTAAGTTTGTGTATCACTCTGTTAAGGAATGGATATCTCTGCAAAATTGTAAATCTCTGTAAAAAATTCAAGTGCTTTCTTGTTATCCCGGACCCCAGACTTTTTGCCAAAAATATCACAACTTAACCTAACCAATTGTCAAGGACATACAGTTGACCTAACCGTATTTCTCGTATGTTCATAATGAGACTTCAAAAGATTATTAATAATAATAGAAAAACTGGTGCTTTCATGTTAGGTCAGTTAACTGTATGCCCATGACAATTGGTTAGGTTAAGTTGTGATATTTTCGGCAAAAAGTCTGGGGTCCGGGATAACAGGAAAGTACCAAAATTCACGTTCCTTGTCTCTCTTGAAAAAAACAAAAATTTTCTAACTGAAAAATATTAAGTTGGTAGAATTATTTCTGACTATAAAGAACACTAACCTCCCGAATGGCTTGCTCCAGTTACATGTATAATGTAAAGTATTTTGTAGATATATCTCATTATTTATTTTTGTGTCATAATATCTAGAAATATTTTGAGCAAAAAAAGTCCAATTCATTAATAATAATAATAATAATAATGTTTGAAAGGCTGGAAATGTGAAGGATCATTCTCTGTTCGATTCTTCTGCATTATCCCTCCTCATTTGGGGATTTTTTTTATGGTGCCCATTCATCGACTAACGAATAGAAGGATAAACAGCTTGGTAAGCTGCACGCTGCTTGCCTTCGCCGGGAATCGAACTCGGGCCGAACGGCTAATGAATTCGTAGTCAGCTAGTCAGTTAGTCAGCTACGTTAACCACACACGCAAACACACATATATATATATATATATATATATATATATATATATATATATATATATATATATATGTAAAGAACGACGCTTGTTTAGAAGAGTGTCCGTACAAGAAGAAGAGAGAAACGAGCAATGAAAATTGAGGCACATCCCAGGAATCGAACACCGGGATCATCCAATTGCCGGTCGGATATGATAACCACTACACCAATACTGTGTTGTTTACAGTTAAAATGTGTATATATATATATATATATATATATATGTGTGTGTGTGTATATATATATATATATATATATATATATACATTTAACTGCAAACACGCAGTATAATTAACGTAAAGAACGACGCTTGTATAGGAGATATTCCGCGCAAGATGAGAGAGAGAGAACGAAACAAATGAAAAAATGAGGTAACCACCCGGGAATCTAACCCGGGATCTTCCGATTGCCGGTCAGATATGATAACCATTACACCATGGGCCTCACTCATTCAAATGTCGTAATTCTTCTACATACGCGCAGAAACCAATGCCCCAAGGGGGCACCTCCCGCATGCCGTAACATTATATACATTTAACTGCAAACACGCAGTATAATTAACGTAAAGAACGACGCTTGTATAGGAGATATTCCGCGCAAGATGAGAGAGAGAGAACGAAACATTTTTTAATTTGTTTCGTTCTCTCTCTCTCATCTTGCGCGGAATATCTCCTATACAAGCGTCGTTCTTTACGTTAATTATACTGCGTGTTTGCAGTTAAATGTATATAATGTTACGGCATGCGGGAGGTGCCCCCTTGGGGCATTGGTTTCTGCGCGTATGTAGAAGAATTACGACATTTGAATGAGTGAGGCCCATGGTGTAATGGTTATCATATCTGACCGGTAATCGGAAGATCCCGGGTTCGATTCCCGGGTGGTTACCTCATTTTTTCAATTCTTTCGTTCTCTCTCTCATCTTGCGCGGATTATCTCCTATACAAGGTCGTTCTTTACGTTAATTATACTGCGTGTTTGCAGTTAAATGTATATAATGTTACGGCATGCGGGAGGTGCCCCCTTGGGGCATTGGTTTCTGCGCGTATGTAGAAGAATTACGACATTTGAATGAGTGAGGCCCATGGTGTAATGGTTATCATATCTGACCGGTAATCGGAAGATCCCGGGTTCGATTCCCGGGTGGTTACCTCATTTTTTCAATTCTTTCGTTCTCTCTCTCTCATCTTGCGCGGATATCTCCTATACAAGGTCGTTCTTTACGTTAATTATACTGCGTGTTTGCAGTTAAATGTATATAATGTTACGGCATGCGGGAGGTGCCCCCTTGGGGCATTGGTTTCTGCGCGTATGTAGAAGAATTACGACATTTGAATGAGTGAGGCCCATGGTGTAATGGTTATCATATCTGACCGGCAATCGGAAGATCCCGGGTTCGATTCCCGGGTGGTTACCTCATTTTTTCATTTGTTTCGTTCTCTCTCTCTCATCTTGCGCGGAATATCTCCTATACAAGCGTCGTTCTTTACGTTGATATATATATATATATATATATATATATATATATATATATACATATATATATATATATACGGCATGAGAAGGTGCCCCCTCAAAAGGGCACTCGATTCCGCTCGTATGTAGGAGAATTACGAGTTCTGATTAATCGAGGACCTTGGTGTAGTGGTTATCATATCCGACCGGCAATTGGATGATCCCGGTTCGATTCCTGAGAGGTGCCTCATTTTTCATTGCTCGTTTTCTCTCCTCTTCTTGTGCGGATACTCTTCAAAACAAGCGTCGTTCTTTACATTAATTATACTGTATGTTGTTTGCAGTTAAAATGTATATATATACACACACACACACACACACACACACATATATATATATATATATATATTAGTGATGTAGCGGTTGTCCGCAACCGCACATATTCTCAGCTCCGCAACCGCAACGCAACCGCATTTATCAGTGCGGTCATTGCAGTTGTTTGAGGATATCTTACTAGGGCAACCAAATGCTATAAATGCTAGTGTAATGGCTATAAATGTTATAAACGTCGCCAAATGCTGTTCCTGCCATGCCTCATGCCTTCACTCAAGGATGCAAAAAAGTAAAAGTTTGCTACTCCCTAATTGCGACATGTCTAGAATTGCTACTTGGACTGGATGGATAGATGATGCATTATGTAATAACTTACATTTATCAACGTTAGTTCGCTAGAAAAGCATTATTTTAATTATATTTAATAAAGCAATGATGATGTATAATTATTGTTGATAAAAAAGATAAAAAACACTCAATTTTTTTATTAGGAATTAGGCAACCTTCACTACCAAGTTACAAACTAAACTATAGCACCAGCTTCAGTAACTGTTTAGACACGAGTGAGGGTGGTTGTGTTGCGCCAGCTCTCCGTCTACCTTTGTAACGTTACGTCCTTCAACCCATTAGTAAAGTGTTAGACTGTGGTGCAACCATCATGGAGCGATCTATGAGTGCAGTGTGGCAGTACTTCTCGAGAGTGTCAAACGATGTAGGGAAGTGTGTCATATGTAATAAGAACTATTCACGAAAGGGAAGGAGTTCTACTAACTTTAAAAACCATCTGCGTTCAATGCACAAGAAGGAATATAATGAAGTGATATCTAGTGAAAATGAAGCTAGTGAACAGTCAAAGAAGAAAAAGGAATCAAAAGTGTCTCTTACACCCCTACAGGAAATGAAGTATGCAGTGAAAAAAATAATTAGATGACTGAAAGTTGCTTTGAAAAGTCAAAATTTGGGATTCGAATCATTCCAAAGCAAAATCCCTCGACTATCGCATAGCTGAAATGATAATAATGGATGATTTGCCATTCAGCCACGTTGAGGACTTAGGTTTCATGAGACTCATGGCTGAAACAGCTCCACAGTATAAAGTGAAACAGCGTCAGTTCTACACTGATCTTGTGTGCAACGATATCTATGATTTTGTTTCAAAGAAAGTGTTCAAAATTCTTGAGCCTCTAAAAGATTCGAAAGTATTATTGACAACGGATGCATAGTCAGACACGTCTGCTGGAGTGTCTTTACTCTCTATGACATGCCATGTAGTGAATCAAGACTTCAAGAGAGCCAATTTGGTGCTCAGCGTAATGCCACTTGAAGATCGCCACACTGGAAAATACTTGTTAGAAAAATTTGAACAGATGCTTCAGAAGTGGGATATTGCCCATTCATCCATCCATTGTGTAATGCGCGACTCAGGAGCAAATATGATGAAAGCTTTGTTTCTCACTGGCGTCCATAATATCGATTACACTATTCATAAACTGCAACTTGTAATCAAAAGTGGATTATCCTCACAAAAATCTCTCAATGACTTGTTAGCTAAACTTCGATCCATCGCTACTCATTTCAACCATTCTACGATGGCGCAGGATGAGTTAAAAAAATTCAGAAACGCTGAGATCAACCTGAACTTACAGTCATTCATGATGTCGCCACACGGTGGAACAGCACTTATCACATGATGCAGAGAACACTGAAGTTGAAGGAATCACTGAGTCTATATAGCGCTGCTAATTCCAAAATGCAACAACTCACTAACGTTGACTTCACTCTCTTGTCAAACTGTGTGGCTGTGCTGGAACCATTCGATGATATCACAAAAAGATTGAGTAGTTCCACCTCTTCCATATCTGAGGTTATTCCCCTCGTCGTTTCTTTGAAAAATGTGCTGCAACCTCGAAGTGGTGATTCTGAAGCTGATCTTGGAATCAAAACAATGAAGGAGATAATGCGCACAGAGCTAGCAAGGAGATTTGATGGCCTAGAAGCAAATGACATGTATTCTTTGGCTACCTATTTGGATCCAAGGTACAAAGCAAAAAAAATTTTCCGCTTCACATGTCACAAAAGGTGTTCAGGAAAAATTGGGATATCTTTGTGATGAAATGGACAAGACTCAAACATCATCGGACTCGGAGACAGCCAGTGAACCACCTGCAAAGAAACCACTGATTGATTTAGGCCAGGCATCAGCTTCTACGAGTAAATGAGTAACAATAATGGACTCACTGAGTGCTCTATTGGCTTCCAGTAGTGATGACGAGATCGAAACTGAGTCAAGCAAAGAGACTCAAAAAAATTATCGAGAAATATCACAAAGAGAAAAGGATTGGACAATAAGATGATGCTTTGGCTTGGTGGAGGTCAAATCAAAAGAAATACAAAAATTTTAGCAAACTGGCTCGCACATACCTTGGATGTCCTCCCTCAAGTGTTCCTAGTGAACAATTATTTAGTGGAGCAGGGATCATCTACGATGAAAAAGGGAATAGGCTGAAGGGGAACAAAGGTGAAAAACTTTTATTTTTGAAATACAGTCTCACAGCAATTCAATTTAAATATAAGGATTAAATAGTGTATATACACAGGGTGATTCAAAAGTCAGGTTACATGGGGAAATACTGTATTATGTGTAATGATACAGGGGAACAGTCACATCACATGTTCGATATGGCCACCGTTAACGGCAATGCACTTGTGCAGCCAGCTAGGAATATCACATTAATGTGCTCCTCCTTCGATAACATCTCATACTCATTTACCTGCAAAGAAACAGAAAAGCCCTATGTAACCTGACTTCTGATCACCCTGTACAGTATATGCTATGATTATATACACTACTTTCGAATGGACGGTGGTTAGGGAAAGTGATTGGTGGGATGCAAAACGCGTTGGGTCCTCATCCCGCATCCTGGAAACACACTTTTTACAGTTTAGATTATAGTCATTAATAAATAAATTTCAGAGCTGGGCACTTGCGGTTTTTTTTTGCGGTACTGCGGTACTGCGGTACTACCGTGTTGGTCGGTACCGCGGAAAGTACCGCGGGAAATTTGAATGCGGTAGCGGTACTGCTGTACTTTCAGCGATCCTTTGCGGTACTGCGTTATGCGGTACCGGTTTGGTAGTGCGGTAGTAGTACCGCAGTACCGCAGTACCGCAAAAAAACGCAAAAAAAACCGCAAGTGCCCAGCTCTGGACTCATTATATTGTAAACTGAAAAGTGGCTAAAACGCGATATTTTATTGTGTTGTTTATTCTTAGGTATATTTTGATGTTATAGGGTACATAACCGCAACCGCGGAGCTATGAAAAATGACAACAGCTACATCACTAATATATATATATATTAGTGGTGGACCGGATATTCGCATCCGCATTTGAGGATATCCGCGTCAATTTTAACATCCGCATCCGCGCTTCTGACTGCGGATGTTATGCGGATATTACCTCTAATAAATTATGCAATTTACAATTAAATTAGCTTATAAAGTAGCTTATAAGGCCCAGTCATGCACATTTCATGTAAAGTATTAATTATTAATGAACAAACAAATATAAAACCTCAAAATATAAATACCTGGTAACACAGAAATTGAATGAAACTTGTTTTATTCAATTTTCTGTGGCTGAAACTCTTGAGAAAGTTATTATTTTTATCAAAATGAAAACATTAATATTAATTTTAATTCTTATGCATTGCCTGCCATAATAGTAATATCACGAAATTTGAAAAAATTATGTCATATATTCATAATTCTATATTATATTGATAGATTAACTAAATATCCGCATCCGCATCCGCGGATATTGAAATTAAAAATCCGCATCGGCGGATGTTGAAAACTAACCGCCGATATATATATATATTACTGGGAAAGGTTACGCGAACTAAACCTATATTCACTGGAAAGGAGAAGAGAGAGATACACCATTATTTATACTTGGAAAATAATGGAGAAACTAGTCCCTAATCTTACTCTGAACCCTATAACTCCCCAAACAACGGTGGAAAGTAGAAACGGTAGACTGTGTCGTATTCCCAAATTGAAGGCGAGACAGGGAACATCCTTAACCTTGAAAGAAAATAGTTTTGTGGTGAGAGGACCAAAACTGTTTAATCAGCTGCCCAAAGACCTAAGAAACACGAAGGGAGTTGCAGTGGACATCTTCAAAAGAAGACTAGACGCCTGGCTCAGAACAATCCCCGATGAGTTGGGCGTACCTGGCTATGTGAGGTGGAGAGCACAAGAAACCAACTCACTACTTCACCAGGCCAACTCGAGAGGAGGGGTGACAAGCTTGACCTTCACGAAATGAGGAATCATCGCGCGGAACCTTTGTAAGGTTGTAAGGTAAGGTAAGGTGTGTGTGTATATATATATATATATATGGGATGAATTTCAAAATTAAACACGTGAAATGAATGAATGATAATATATATATACACACATATATATATAGGAGATTGTAGACATTAATCGACCAGGGAAGTAGTGCGGGGGAGACATTAGGCAGGAGAGAGGGAGTGCTGGAACTCCCATTTCTCCTGTCACTGTCCTCCTTAGCTGATCTTTTTCCATGTCTTATCTACCCTATGAGCAGTCCAGCATGCTTTCAAACGCACACTTCTTTCTCTATTCCTCACTACACATACATGCATCTTACACACTACACAATCTTTACAAAATTGAAAAAAGGCATCGTTTTGGGGAGCCTCATGGACCTTGATTTCGGTTTTCTCCTCTTCCTTCTATGGTGGGGCATTTTTTCGGCCATTTGCTCTTGACCCCTCTGTAGTAATGCTTAGTTAAGAATATTAATTTGTTTAATTAAATAAGATAATGTTTAATATAAATTTACTAAAAATTGTGATGATTACGATAAAGCATGGTTGTTAGATTTGAATTGTTTAAAATGGGTAGGGTTGGTAATCCTAAATAGGCCCGGAGAGTGGACTATACCTATAACGGTTTTTCAGTCTTGAGGTAGACGCGATACGCGTAAGATTTAGAGCCATGTGATCTTAAAGTTAAATTGTTTTGCGCCCTCTCCGACCTAAATATATTTAGTAATATTTCATACTCGCATATCCCCTAATTAACTAAACCACTTTCGAAATTAATAAAACGTAAAAGTGTTAATAAGAGTATTAATAACCTTCCCCCCCCTTCGTTTTGTAACGGTCTTTTAGAGTCAGAACTCGGCGTCGCTACCGGAAACTAATAAAGAGCAATAGAGATATAGTAAAGTAGGAAGAAGCGTAAAAATAATGAAGAAAAAGATATAATAAAAGCGTTCACTACATTCTGGTGCTAGCGGTGGTCCTCTTACATCATATTTTGTGAGGCTTACCCACGTGTTAGTATTTCCATTAAAATTCTTAAAACCCGGTATAATAACAAATAGCGTTAATGAATATTTTATTTCGATTATTAAAATATCTAAATGCAAAATTTTACCCCGTTTGCAGGCAAATTTCGATTTTCATGCCTTAAAATTTCATTGTAAATAAAATTTAAAAATGGCGCTTGCCTTCGCGTCTGATAGCGTCCCTGACTCGCGCCTAAGAATTCAATTTGTTTCGTCCAGTTCCGTTGCTTTTCGTTTGTCCGACTCAGTATTGCGAGTCATTATTACGTTAAATTTTGTTCATTTCGGTTGGAGAGGGTATAGTTTGAAAATTATCGTGCTGCCTGAAGACTCAAATTTTTTTTTCATCTCTACCCTTTCAGCTTACCTCTGTTGTTTACTTGTTTGTTTAAAACTTTTGGAATTAGTAGTAATTGTAATATAATAATAACGATAATATAGAAAAAAAAAAAAATTGTACGTAAGTAAATTGTTAGTTTGAATACAGTATGATACACGTTTTATATGGTCTTTAAAAATGTTTTAGCGAAAATTGTACCGATTCAAAACCATTTCATGAACATGAGAAATTTTCTGGGTTTCATTAGCAGATTTTTGATTATATTTCGATTGCCTGTATATAATAATAGGATTATTTTGTAAATATAGGTTTACGGGCTTTTTGCTTTGCTCGCTTCGCGCTAAAATAGGATTACGTTACAGTTAAGGGACAAATCGAAAAATAAATCTTAAAGATATTAAAAATTGTCAGATTGGGCCGTATAGGATTGTGTTAAATTGTGTTGTGAAATTTTCTATAAAAGTTGTTTTGGATATTTTTTTTATACTCATTAATTATATACAATTTGGTAGGTAAGCTGTTATCTATTTTTTTCCTCTGTTTCTTTCGATTCATTTCACGACAATTCCGACATATTTGGTAAAATGGCTATTGTATCGTACGTAAGAAGAATTTCTTGTAGGCCTATCGTAAAATATTGTTCGGAGATTAACCGTTATTACGGTATGTCTATTGAGTAGTAAATTTTTAGTTATTTAACAAAATTTTCATTGGTTTAACATAAATAAGCATAGGATTTTTCTTTAAAAGCACAAATGTTGACTTAAATTCTTAATAGCTCTTTCCGCGCATAACATTGAATTTATTAAATATAGGCCTAAAAGCGGCAGTAAATTTTATTTTTATTTTGGCGGCCAATGTGAGTTACGGTACACATTTTACTAAATCTCGATATTATAATTTTTTTGAATTACAGAAATTTGTGTAGAATTCTTTTCATATTTTTTACGTTTTATAAATTCATTCAATAATCAATTTATTTGTACAGTAGGCCGATTTTTATTTTTCTTTCCAGTTCAATGACAATGGTAAAATTTTTAGTTCAAATTTAGATTGTATTCTAAAAAGGATGTTTTAATTTGAAATTTTAATTTGGAATTAGAAATGAAAAATGTCCTTTTTTTTAGTTGAGCGTTTGCATGGAAAATATTACGAAATTATGTTAGGATATAATGCAGTTTCATTCGGTTAGGGATATTTGTATAGAGGTTCGCTTACAAACAAAGCGACCGCTCTCAATTAGGAAATGTTTTAGTTTTGTTTACAGTGGATTGTGTGTAATTTTTTAGTACATATGATCTATTCTTATTTAGTATAACGATAAAAATTTGTATTTTCACTTGGAAACGATAAATTGCTGAGATTTCTGTGATTTGAAAACCATACTGAGGTTTCTGTTGAAGGAGAGAGTTGTATCTCAGATGTAATTTGCGAATTGCAAGTTCAATTCTTATGAAATTTGACGTTTCAAGTTGGAATTACTGTATTAAAATAATTTTTGGTAGTAATATTTAAATTTTTTTACTTTTTAATAACTGTTTAGAAAATTATTATTGTTTAAACCTTCAGTCGGAGTTAACTAGTGCATTTGAAACATTGACTCAAGTGTACACTCGGAAATGGAGCCTCATAGATAGCCAGTAACGTTTTTGTGGCGTCTGTGTGCTCCTCCTCAAAGCAAGAGGGTTCATGATTGTCAGAGAATGGATGACATGAAGTTTCTGGGGTTCATTTTTGTCTTTTGTATTTAGAGGTATTGAGGTGATTTCTGACGATAGTTTGAACAATAATAATTCTTAAATTATACAAACAGTTACTATGTATGGGCGCTTTTATATTTATACTGTACAATTTTGTTTAGCGTTTTATGACTTTTTTTTATCTTCTCTGCTGTGACTGCCATAAGTGACCTTATTGGTAACTAGATTTGATTAAATTTTTGCGAAATTTTTATATTTTTTTTCCGTGAATTTGGCCAGAGCAAATGTGTAGTTAGTATTTCGAAGTGAATTGTCGAAAGAATTTGATAAATTAAATATGAAATGATAAGCAGTACAGAAACACGTTTAGAATAAACTTTTTTTTTCAAAATTGCAAGACTCAGTTTGGGGTCAACCAAGTTGAATCCGAGTTCCATCAAGTGAGTTTAGTCGACCGGATAGGTGATCGATCACCAATGAGAGAGAGAGAAGAGAAACCAGAATGCGCATGGACTTGGCGCAGGATGGTTTCGGAAGAGAAGAGAGAAGAGAGGAACCGAATGCGCAGGGACTTGGCGCAGGACAGTTCCGGAAGAGAAGAGAAATTTACGTCTGCAGGGTCTTGGCACACGAAAATTTCGATCGAAGATGGTCTACTGGTATTTTTCGGGCAGTAGCTGGTCACGTTGCTCGAATGCTTCGCTAAATATGTGTCAACAAAGCGCGCGGTAGACAAGCCACGAGAGCTTGAACGGGCGCCTACGACTGTACTGTCCATACAGACATACAGTAGGTTCGTTGGGAAACGGCCTACGGCGGAGTCATCGTTTGATTGTTGCCAGTGGAAGAGTCTTTCAGCTGGACGTAGGAAGAGCAGCGTTCACCGACAAAAGTGGAGATGAGACAAGGCGAGTTTCTTCATCGACTTCTAGAATTGCAAATTCCGTCCAATTCCAGCGCGTGGTCCCGCTTTCAGATATCTCCCCCCCTGATCCTTTTAGAATTGGACGTCTCTTGTTTTTTTTTTTCGCCATTGGAGAGAGAGCGGAACCATTATAGCGTGCTGCCCTGTTGCATATTGATTGATGCAATCCTTGCATTCTAGCGAAGTGAGTAGGAGAGCTGCGATTGAAAATTGAAATCCGTTGTCAGCGTGCGGAGTGTCATCTAAACAACGTCCAGCAAAAAATGTACTGATTATTATCTAATGAAATTATAAGTGAAAAGGGTCCGATTATTGCCCATATTGTTGTTTTTCGTAAAATAGTATGTGCGCTCTTGGTCAGAATTTTATGTAAACTTTTTCTTATTTTTTTTCTATGTTGCCCTGATAGTAACTGTATAACTATACAAATAATTGTTTCAAATGTAAAGCGATCGTTGATGAGAAATCGCGGGAATAGATTGTGAACTTGGGATTTGTGTAGCCACTGTAAGAAAATTTTCTGTTATTTTTTTGGCATGTATAGATTAGTTATAGGTTGTAATTTAATTATTAGAGTGAAATGTTATTTTATGCAAATGTGAAAATTATAAAGTTTCCGGTTTTATAATATGATACAATATATGTATGGGAATTGTCATTCTATTATTTCTTGTCTATTCTAAACTTGGAATAAGTGTTAAAGTAAAAAAAAAAAAAAAAAAAAAATTGCAAAATATATAAGTTGTTGAATAAATTTATTAACATTGTTAAACGATATTAATAAGTTTTCCTAATGGAAAAACTTATTTTCAAGGGGGTGATGCGAGTGTAGTAATGCTTAGTTAAGAATATTAATTTGTTTAATTAAATAAGATAATGTTTAATATAAATTTACTAAAAATTGTGATGATTACGATAAAGCATGGTTGTTAGATTTGAATTGTTTAAAATGGGTAGGGTTGGTAATCCTAAATAGGCCCGGAGAGTGGACTATACCTAACGGTTTTTCAGTCTTGAGGTAGACGCGATACGCGTAAGATTTAGAGCCATGATCTTAAAGTTAAATTGTTTTGCGCCCTCTCCGACCTAAATATATTAGTAATATTTCATACTCGCATATCCCCTAATTAACTAAACCACTTTCGAAATTAATAAAACGTAACAAGTGTTAATAAGAGTATTAATACACCTTCCCCCCCCTTCGTTTTGTAACGGTCTTTTAGAGTCAGAACTCGGCGTCGCTACCGGAAACTATATAAAGAGCAATAGAGATATAGTAAAGTAGGAAGAAGCGTAAATTAATAATGAACAAAAGATATAATAAAAGCGTTCACTACACCTCCTTCCTGCATTGAAAAGAAATCCATACATGCGCACATCTTTGCATAATCGAGGTACCGATCTTTTTAAAATTATATATCTAAAAAAACTTATTAAGCAAATTTAATTTAACTTAACCAGACCTTAGTGCCATCGAACCAAGACCCTGTTTCGGATGTAATTGAGAGCTCGAAGGGAGTTTATGTTAAGTCATTAATTTTTGTGGTACTGAAGGGAGTTTTCTGTTGCCATTAAATAGTGAGGTACTCGCTAATCTAACCTAACCGAGCCTAACCAAGCCTACCCTAACCTGACCCAACCTAATCAGGATTCAGGACTAACATAACAGGTTGGGTTTAGTTATGCTATGTTAAATTAATTACGCTATTTAGATTAGCTTGAATGTCGCTATCAACAATAATTGGAAAATGGCACGATTTGGTAAAGCAGCCAAACGCGTGTGTGTGTGTCTGTGTTTGTGTGTTTGTGTGTGTGTGTGTGTGTGTTTGCGCGCGCTCACAAAGTATCCTCAATAACCAAACATTTTCAAAGACTTTTACTCAAGCGAACTTAAATGAAAATTTGCATTCCTTTTATAGGTCAGCTGAAAGTGAATTCCTGTATAATAGTTACGTTACAAATATACTGTAATTGCTTAAATTATATCGCATTGTTTACAATGTCATTATTTTAAAAACTACACACAAAACGATCGAAATAGAATGGAGGTTCCGAATGAATTTGCCGCATATACAATAAATAACATCGTATTTAGGATTTCTAAAGGCTACGGTTTCTGTGGAACTGACTTTTATATGTAGGTCACGTTCAATGGAATTTTAGATTTTTAGTGGGAACGAGGAATGTTTGAAACAAAGGTAAATTTCATGAATAAAGTGATAGAAAGAGAGAGAGTCTTTTTACGTAAAACTAACCAGTCTTAGTTATGGAAACTTCGGTACCAACTTCATCTGCATTAAAGTAATTTACATTTTCTGAATAAAAGTTGATTAAAAATGTTAATATATATATATAATATATATATATATATATATATATATATATATGACGAATTTTACAATTAAACAGGTGAAATAAATAAATGATGCAGACCTACAAGGAGAAATGAAAAGCGATTGCAAAGCCTTTTGTGTATTCAACAGTACACATCACTGATTCCCCTATGAGGTGTACTGTTGCAATACACGAAAGGCATTGGAATCGGCTTTCATTTTCCCTTCTGGTTTTATATATATATATATATATATATATATATATATATATATATATATATATATTGCCTCGTGTTTCTGGGAGCCTTAGCTGTAACAATTCTTGGTCTTCCGTAAAGTCATTTTTATTTCGAGGATCGTCGCTTCGTAGCTTAGTAGTTTAATTAGCTTCAAATTTATATAATGAGGGTGATGAAACGAGTTTAATTACATATATATATATATAATATATATATATATATATGGGAATGAACTCAGAATGGTCCCCTGAGTTTTTAATGATACACACAGACAGTGCATGGAACAAGGAACTGTCTGTGTGTATCATATATATATATATATATATATATATATATATATATATATATATATATAAAATTCTTAATTGAGAAATAAAATTTTGTATGAGAGACAATTTGAAAAAAATTTCTTATCTTACAATTACCAAACAAAATTATATTTCATTCTTCACTGTAATAAACCTAAATTAAAAGAAAAACGAATTGCTATAATTTTTAGTGAACAGAATTGAAGCAAAAATTTTGCAG
This sequence comes from Bathynomus jamesi, assembly GCA_023014485.1. NCBI lineage: Eukaryota > Metazoa > Arthropoda > Malacostraca > Isopoda > Cirolanidae > Bathynomus > Bathynomus jamesi. The sequence goes on along the minus strand of JAJOZX010000316.1, from coordinate 1,152,216 downwards.
TTTTTGGAAGAGCGTTATTGCTACTTTTTTAGCCCAAGAAATCGTTCGAAAATAATTAAAGAATTCGCCCTTTTTAATGCAACGAAGAAGATGGCGTCTTTAAGTAAATTAAAACTCTAAGAGGGAGAGTTTGCGAGTTAATGAGAAATGATAGCTAGAAATTGATTAGTTCCGTTAACTGTAAAGTAATTATTTGTTCAATCACTAAAAATGTATGGAAATTATCTCGACAAATTAACGAAGAATTAAATTTGTTTATGTTAAAATTATTTTCCTGATAATCGTAAGAGGAAAAATTCAGATACATTTTTATTAAGAGTTTCATTCTTCAAAGATAAATTGATGAAATTAAACTATTAAATTAACAAAATTAAATTCAAAATTAATGTTTTAGACTGATGAGCCTTTAACATAATGCAAAGTTAATATAAAATTTATATAAAATTAATATAAAAATCAGTATGAGGCTATATGAAAAATATACGACATAATAAAAGAATGAAAAAAAATGGTTCAGAATGTAAACGCAATTGCTAATAACCAAATTCTTATTTTATTTAATTTTATATTTAAATTTATTTGTTTTTTTGGAGTGACTGTATATATATGTATATATACGAGGGCTCATCAAAAGGTTCGGTGACAGATGTATTTATTGCAAAACTAAATGTCACATACCTAATCAAATTTGTCTCCTTCAAAGTAGTCTCCTTCTGATTGTCAACGAAAATCAGCAAGGATTCCGATCAGGTAGATCATATCTATCACAACTAATAGAACACTACAACAATATCCTAGATGCACTGGAAGGCAATGACAACTACGATGTCATATACACAGATTTTGCTAAAGCTTTCGACAAATGTGATCACGGTATAATAGCACATAAAATGAAATATATGGGAACAACAGGCAAAGTGAGAAAATGGATCTACAACTTCCTCTACAACTTCCTTCAAGGTATATCATCATCAGAATCGGAAGTACGCAGCTCAGTACCACAAAGGACAGTACTGGCCTCACTCCTGTTCATTATCATGCTAACAGACATAGACAGCGGAGTAAACAACAACAGTATAGTAACATCGTTTGCAGACGATACAAAGATCAGCAAAAAATCAGCGACGTAAATGAAGTGGAGGCCTTGCAGACGGACACGAACAAAATATACAAATGGTCAGAAGACAACAACATGACATTTAACACCGAGAAGTTTCAGCTCTTGAGATATAGTAGAAAAGAGGAACTTAAACAGATTGCATATTATGCTCCAGATAGACAGGAAATTCAGAGAAGTACGAAAGCGATCGATCTGGGGGTAATAATGACCGATGGTGCGAAATTCGAAACACAAAATCAGATAGCGATAAATAAAGCAAAAAGAATCGCGGGACAGGTACTAAGAGCGTTCAAAAGAAGGGACAGGACATTAATGATTCCATGCTAAAAACACTGATTATCCCAAAACTTGAATATTGCTCAGTTTTGACGTCCCCATATAAAAAGGAAAAAACTAATAAACTAGAAGAAACGCAGAGACATTTCACAGCAAAGATTGATGACTGCAAAGAACTCAACTACTGGGAAAGACTACGTAAACTAAATCTGTACTCCTTGGAAAGAAGAAGAGAGGTACACCATAATCTACATGTGGAAAATGATCGAAAAACTGGTACCAAACCTAAAACTAAACCCAATTACCATTCAAACAACACTGGAAAATAGGAAAGGCAGAATGTGTAGTTTTCAAATTAAAGGCCCAACAAGGGACCTCCTCAACACTGAAGAAAAATAGCTTGGTTGTCAGGGGGCCATGACTTTTTAACTAGCTTCCAAAGGACCTCAGAAACGTTACAGGGGTCAAAGTTGAAGTCAAGAAAGTTTAGATGTCTTGCTCAGGACGGTAACAGATGAGCCCGGTGTACCTGGTTATGTATGGTGGAGAGCGCAAGAAAGCAACTCGCTCCTCCACCAAGACAGGCCTAGAGGCGGGGCCACCAGCTTGACCTTCATGTGAAGAGAGACCAACGCACGGAACAGCAACGAGGTTAACGAGGTGTGTATATATATATATATATATATATATATATATGATACACACACATATATATATATATATATATACACACACACACAACACTGTTGTTGACAGTTACATTTTGTAACTTATACAGTGTACAGTTACATTTTGTAACTAATTGCAGTTACTAGTTACTGCCTTAAATAACTATCGAGTTACAGTTACTAGTTACTGTCTCAAAAAAGTAAATAATTATGAGTTACTTGTTGCTGTTTCGAAAAAGTAACTAGTCACTAATTACTTCAAATGTTACTCTCGACAATTTTCCTGGTTTTAGTGACCATCTTCAGCGAATATTTTTCATGACAGTGATACTTGCCAAGATTGTTTATTTGTTTTAAGTTGAGTGTGATTCAGCGAATAAACAAGAAGATTTTATCATATTACCATTTTAGATTATGTTGTCAATATACTTGCATTCTGCACAATATGTACAGTTGCGCTCATTATTCGTAGGATACTCTTCAGAACAGATAGCGAAACCTGGCATACATTTGTTGTGCGTACTACAAACGGTTGTAACATTTTATGAATGAATCTGGGGTTTAATGAGTAAGCGCTGATTGGTTGGTTGGAACATGGTGTGTGTGTGTGTGTGTGTGTGTGTGTGTGTGTGTGTGTGTGTGTGTGTGTGTGTGAATGATGAGACAGTATTCCCGCCCTTTATTAATATATCATAATACAGATATAGTCCTAACAGTGTTTGACTCGCCGTGATGTAGTTAGTAGTGGTGTTGACACGGATGACAGGGGGTAGGGGGGGTGATGCTGCTGATGTGACGTGTCAGCTCTTGATTCATTGCCAAATGTCTTTAAAACAATTATTTCCATTCATCACTCTGGTTTACATATTACTAAGAAACAAAAATGAATAATTAAATATAAATTCAAGAATGGAATATATATTAACGAGGGGAATGTCAATGAAATGAATAAAAAATGGTGTTGTAAACACTAAAAAAAAAAATATAATACGTGATGACATTGTTCATGATATCGGCAAGCCTGTAATCTTCTATTTAACAGACAGTTCAACGAATGAACACTGTAACACATAACATGCAATGCAACAACACATGTTATACCAATTTACCATCTCCCATATAAGACACATTGGTTGAATAGAACTTAACATGCAAATGGTAGTTATCAGCTTAAAAGGAAGCCAATATATTGCATCGTCGTGTGTCTCACACACTTACAAGTGTACTACCTGAGTTTTCTATCATATACAGGGTGTACATAAAGTCAGGATCTATTTTTGTGAAGCACTTGGAAATTATATGGAATTCAATCACAAAATGATAAAGTGGTAACATTTATTAAATAATTAAGAGTAGGATTCGACGTGACGCCCATCAGTATCCCTACACAGCTCAAATCGTTCCGCAGCATTTCTAAACACATTCTGGAGCATTTGCGGGGTTATGTAATCTGCATATGTTCGTATACGTGTACGTAAGTTTTCAAGACTCGTAATCTTCGTCTGATAGACGTGCGATTTGATAAAGCCCCATGCAAAGAAATCTAAAGGGGTTAAATCTGGTGATCTCGCTGGCCAAGGTCTTTGGTTGCTTCCGCGTCCGATCCAGCGATTTGGAAAACGTCCATTTAGATAATCCTGAACAATTTTGGCATAGTGACAAGGAGCACCATCATGTTGATAGACGACGGGGATAGGATTGTTAGTACCGTCGTCTATCAACGTGATGGTGCTCCTTGTCACTATGCCAAAATTGTCCAGGATTATCTAAATGGACGTTTTCCAAATCGCTGGATCGGACGCGGAAGCAACAGACCTTGGCCAGCGAGATCACCAGATTTAACCCCTTTAGATTTCTTTGCATGGGGCTTTATCAAATCGCACGTCTATCAGACGAAGATTACGAGTCTTGAAAACTTACGTACACGTATACGAACTGCTGCAGATAACATAACCCCGCAAATGCTCCAGAATGTGTTTAGAAATGCTGCGGAACGATTTGAGCTGTGCAGGGATACTGATGGGCGTCACGTCGAATCCTACTCTTAATTATTTAATAAATGTTACCACTTTATCATTTTATGATTGAATTCCATATAATTTCCAAGTGCTTCACAAAAATAGATCCTGACTTTATGTACACCCTGTATTATGGTTTTACCTAAAGCGTCGTTAGAATTGCTAACTGAACGATAGATGAGCGAAAATATCCACTAGCCCATACGTCATCCTTTTCTATCGGGGTTCAGCGAAAAAACATTAAGGGTTCTGATATGTTGTGTAATAAATATTTATCATAACATATTGAATCCCAGTAGTTCAGAATATATAGACGGAACTAAGTTAGAATGGAAATAAAGGGATATTTTGTAACAAGCAGTGAATAATGTATTTGTTCGTAACGATATGTAATTGGTTTATTACATAGTTTTCCATCATTTTGCTTACAAAAGGAAGGGGAATAGAATGGATCGAGAATATCTGGGTTCCACAATATCTTACACGTTGCTTACAGGGTCCCTCGGCCTAGAAAAGGTTGTAAAACACTGCCACAGATATATGCTACACTTTGTAAGTATGTGATGGTCTGTGTAGCACAGCGGGTCCCAACGTTGGGGTAATTTTAACATTTCCCGGGGGTAAAAAGGAACTTCTGAAAATTGTTTTTTTTAGTGTTCGTTTTGTGAAAAATTGTTTTTTCGAGTTAGACCGTTTAACTGTTTAGGTCGTGGTCGCAGTGTTACAAAAGACGAACGACTACACCATCAGGAGAATTATAGCGACTTTCCAAGACTGACAGAGTAGCGCGTTGGCTAAAGAAAAGCTAAAACTTGAATTTCTACCTACAGAACCTAGTTTAATCTAGATTCTGTGTAGGCACTGTATGTCATATCCACAAACAACGTCCTTATTAAGGACATTAAACGAATTAGCATATATTTAATACGCATCCATGCTATCTAAAAAAGAAGCACTTCACTTATTACGCCCTGAAAAGCATTGACTCACCTGAACTGAAAGCAGAATTCCTGAAAATGCGGCAAGAACTTACTCTGAAGTTTGAGTTTGCAGACAAGAAAATCGAGACATTTTGGGCAAAAGTGGATGAGGAGTATCCTTTGCTTGCTGAAGAGGCAAAGAAAGTGCTGGTGCCTTTTGCGACAAGTTATCATTGTGAGGCAGGCTTTTCAGCAATGATGATCATAAAGAACAAACTGCGAAATCAGTTGCACATTGAAGGCAATTTACGCTGCGCCTTGAGCGAAACTGAACCCCGAATTCAGGCGTTAGTTCAACAGAAACAGTTGCATCCCTCGCACTAGCCTAGTAGTTGGTGGTGACGCATTTTGCTTGCTTGCTACTTAATATTGTATCCATTCTTTGACTAATATCATATGTGTTTAACTTATACATAAGGCACTGTATATATAGAAATATACGAGTATTATGTTTATCAAATTTGAATAATTATTCTCATGCTCAGTAAAATGAAGTTTCCTGTGCTTTTTGCAAAGGGGTAATTTCTATTTGGCGATTAAACAAAATGGGTAATCACAAAAAAAGTTTGGGAACCGCTGGTGTAGCAGCTTAATGACCATTTTTCAAACTGTTTCCGCATTCCAACAATTCCACCTGACTTTTAACATATCACGTGACACCACATGACGTCATGCCAGAGGTGTTAACAGGTATGGTGACTGAGAATAAGCTCACACTATTTCTGAATCTCATCGAAGCAACTACTCTGCACAATGGATTATCATCACCAGAAAATTGCTGAAAGAGGAAGAATCATCAGCTTGAAGGAAAGCGGCCTGTTTCCAACTCAAATTGCAAGAGAACTTGGAATTTCTAGGAACACTGTTTATATACGTATGGTTGAAGAGGTGGCAAAAGGAAGGGAATCTACGAGATCACCGCAGAACGGGGAAACCTCGACTGACAACTGCTGCGGATGATCGGAGGATCTGTGATGTTGCCGAATTACATCCATTTACCAATGCTGTTGCGATAAGGGAACAATTACAGCTTGATGTTTCGGCAATGACAGTAAGGCGGCGGCTACATGAAGCTGAGTTATACCATCGGACCCCGGCTCTCAAGAAGTTAAATTAGCAACATCGAGAAAATAGACTTCGATTTGCTCAGCAACATGTTGACAAAGGACGACTTTTGGAGTGATATTTACCGACGAAAAGACCTTTTCCTCCACATCATATGGCCGTTTCATCGTTGGAAGAAGAATAATACTCAATATACTCAAGAGCACAGCTATGAGGAAGCACGTAGCGGTCATGTCACCTGTAACATGTGGGGATAGGCCTGTTCAAAAATCAACTTTTTCTTATTTTCATAGGTTTCTGTACATTTTCCCATGCTTTTTGACCTGAAAAAGCCGAAAATCACAACTATTTTGACCTAGGATGTTGGGAAGCATTGCCGCATGGAGCTTTAAATTTTCTGCCTTGAAATCGGCCAAAGCGCCAATTCCGGGGTCCCTTGAATTATGTTTTGCACTTTAACTTTTGATCTAAACAAGATAGAGCAACAAATTAGGTATCAAATGAAAGAGCATAAAATTAATAAATAATAATAATAATAATAATAATAATAATAATAATAATAATAATAATAATAATAATTAATATAATAATAATAATAATTATCTATCATTTTTCAGGAAACAACAGAAACTCAATCAGAATCTAGAAAACCATCTACAAGTTACAACTTCACAATGGCATTAAGCAAGGAGCTGAGGGAGCTCCGTGGGCGCACAGTTGATATCTCAGAACCTCCACGTACTGTCCACAGGCAGGTGTCAACTGGGCCATCTACCAGATCTCTCACTGAAACTTTCCTGGTTGGATACCCATCAGCTTTTATCAGTGGTTCCCAGCTTCCCACCAACAGACAGGTGTTCCAGTATTTCCTTAATCTTCAGAATTTACCGGAAAATGCAGGGAGGCCCATGGTTTAAGACCTTGCATATGAAACAGTTGAATCTATCATCCCATTCTGGCAGATGGCTAGGATCAAGACAATGACCAAGTACAACGCAATGAAGCTCTTCATGAAACTACATGAGAAACATCATGCTCTGGTGAAAAGCAAAGGAAGAGCAAGTAACCCTGGAGGAAAAAGAGGAGCATTTGTGCTGGAATTAGACAGCCTGTTCGATATAGGAGCTCCAGATGCAATCCAGGAAATACAGAACAACAGACTGTTATCCAGAGAGAAGAAAGATGAAGATATCAGGTTCTACGAAGACCAAAAGACTGAGAGGAAAGGTCATATGTCTGGTCATGACAAGATTTTTGAGACAAGATCCCTGCAGCAAGCAGCGAGGAATGAAAGACTGCAGCATAGACAAGAACAAGGTAAAACTAATTACTTTGAACATTACAAAAAGTTTTAAGTTTTACTCCATTGCGATATTTAGCATGTACTTAACAATTACTGTCTTAACATGTTGTACTATTTTACAGCTGCAGCAGAACAAGAGGCAGTTGTTCATGTGGATGACATTACCTGGGGTGACTCAACTGACAACGACGCTAACACAGAGGACATGGATTACCATCAGCCTCGTCCTGGATGTTCTCACCATCAAGACACTGTGACTAGTGTGACTTTGACGTTTCCAAGGAAGGTCATGGAATGTGATGTCATCTGCAATACAGCTGATCGTCTTGGTTTATCAGACAATCAAGTTACTGCCATGGTTTCTGCCACCTTGAAAGATGGAGGGGCTGATCTGGATAACTTCGTCATCTCAACCTCAACAACACGTCGCAACAGAATGCTGTCCAGGTATAATATCAGCCAGAGTCACATGTCCAAGTTTTGTGAAAACCCCCCACAGTACGCTGCCTTACACTGGGATGGAAAGTTGCTCAAAGATGTCTTGGGCAGTGAACCTGGAAGTACCTCAGAGACTTTAGCTGTGCTAGTGTCTGGTCCACCTTCATACACTGAAGGAAAGTTATTGGGAGTACCTGTCATCGACAATTCTTCTGGCACAGCTCAGGCTGAGGCTTCAATGGATTTACTGGAGACATGGGAACTTACGGATAATGTTACTGCCCTTGTTTTTGACACTACATCCAGTAACAGTGGAGTTCACAGAGGAGCTGCCAAACTGCTAGAGAAAATGCTGAACAAAAAGGTGTTTTATCTGGCCTGTCGACATCACATCCTGGAAATCCTAGTAGGAGCAGTTTGGGAGAAGCTGTTTGGGAAGGTGAAGGGGCCAGATAATCCTGGTTTGAGCATCTGAAGGATGTTTGGACGGACTTGTCCAAGGAAAACCCAAAGATGCTGGCTATCAACAGCAAATGGCTGAAGGAAAAGAAGAAAGTGAAGAAATACTCCAAGACATTCTAACAGCAGAAAGGCTTCCAAGAGCCGACTACAGGGAAATGGCTGAACTGACAGTCATTGTTCTTGGAGGAACGCCTCCTCGAGGTATTCACTGGAGTCGACCAGGCGCCATTCATCAGGCCAGATGGATGGCCAGAAACCTGTACTCCATGAAAATGCTGATGCTTGCAGATCAACTTGAGTACGACGAAGACAGTGTATCAATGCTGAAAAGACTCAACACCTTCCTTGCGCTGTTCTACACTCCTGTATGGATGATGTCAATGTCTGCTGCAGATGCTCCCGTGAATGATCTAAGTCTAATCCAGGACATGTTGAAGTACAAGAAAACTGACCAGAGCTTGCTGATGCAGTACTTAATAAGATGGAAAACCACAAATGGTACCTGACGCAGGAAGTCGTGCCATTTGCCCTGTTCAGCAGTAGATTGAGTGACACATTGAAGCACGACATTGCTGCCCAGTTACATGCCACTGAGAAGCCAGACAGCTTCAGAACAGGAAAGCCTCTATTCCAGAGAGTCACAGCTAAGACCACCCTGGTTGATCTCATTGGCCCAGAATCACATTTCCTGCTGGACACACTGAACATTGGATCCGAGTGGCTTCTGGAACCTGTCACGTCTTGGCCACAGAATGAGGACTACAGAAAAGCGTTGGACTATGTTAAGAATCTGAAAGCGGTGAATGACATTGCTGAACGTGGTGTCAAGATGATGAGCGACTTTGCAAATGTCATAACAACAGATGCCAAGCAAAGGGACTATCTCCTTCAAGCTGTGGAGTTCAACAGACGCCGCTTTGACAGCTTCAAGAAACAAACTCTCAACAACTGACTGTGTAAATGTCATTATGAAATTAATCATCATGTAATGCTTTCACTTCTTGATCGATTAGACTTGTGACAAAATGTTAATCTCAAATTTGTGTCATGAATAAGGCGCCTTGTCTGTCTTGAGTGTGAGAAAACGAATTTTGTGATATTTCTGAAATCTTTGTATGTACCAATGTGCCATTTCTTGTTCCAAGACTATCATAATTGTATAAGTTAGAAAGAGGATTAAAAACACTTTAATTTGGTGCCTATTTTGTTGCTCTATCTTGTTTAGATAAAAAGTTATAGTGCAAAACATGATTCAAGGGACCCCGGAACTGGTGCTTTTGGCCGATTTCAAGGCAGAAAACTTAAAGCTCCATGCGGCAATGCTTCCCAACAACCTAGGTCAAAATGGTTGTGATTTTCGGCCTTTTCAGGTCAAAAAGCATGGGAAAAAGTACAGAAACCTATGAAAATAAGAAAAAGTTGATTTTTGAACAGGGCTAATGTGGGGATGGATTCATCTCTATGGTATAGGAGAGCTCACCAAAATAGAAGGGATGTTTACTGCAGACCATTATATAGAAATTTTTGAAGAGGTTATGCTTCCTTCTGTGCGTGCATATAATCTGCCATTTACTGAGCGAATCATTGTTATGCGAGACAGGTTCACAATTCACAGCACGGATCATCACACGCTGGTTCTCTGAGCAAAGAAATATCAACCTTCTGGATTGGCCAAGTAAATGTTGTGATATGAATCCCATCGAGAATATATGAGCCAATATTGTAAATGTGTGGGAACCAGAGGAGGAACGAACAACGGACCAGCTTTTACAACACACATTTAGTGAGTTGGAGGTGCTGAGGAGGAATCAACAGCTGGTATATAATCATGTTGCTTCTGTGCCACATCAACTGCAGGAAGTCATAAAGAACAGCGGTGGCTGGACAAGATATTAAATTATTTGTGTTCATGTATAAATTATCTCTCAAATACAATGGTAATTATGAATGTGTAATACCTTTGCAAAATTGTCAAATATCATAGTTTAAATGGCTCTATGTTTATTGATATGAATCACTGTAATAGTTTTATTTTCTGTAGGTCTTTCCTTTGAGGTGAGAGACCGCCAAATTCATAGCTGCAGTGGTTCAACAGTTAAGTTGTAACATGGAACTTATTAATACAAAACAATTATATGCATTTATGATGCTGCCTTAATAAAAAAACATTCTTCGTTTCTAAATAATATTTCTCTCAGTGACTCTTTATTACTATATCAGTGTTGCTGATCTAGAAATAGTATTTGCTCCGGATATAACAATGCCAAACCAGTAGTATCCATTCAGCTGTCGTCCATGTGCCAATTGGAAGATATTCTAAGCAGTGACGTATGAAACCTACAGATACCCATAAATCTGGTAATGTTATAATGTTATTAAAATTTAATATGCATCAAAACATTGTTTTTTCATCCATAAATTGCCTATATATGTATTCATATATATCAGGTTTGTGCTTTGTCTTTGTTATAACACAAAATAATATCTGAATTTATGTTCAATATTAAATGTAAATAAATAAATAAATGAATCAAAAAATAAATACAGGGGGATGGGTGGTGCAGGTCTTGGAATTTGCTCAGGGCGCAATAATGCCTACCTACGGCTCTGTTTTTATACAGTGAAACTTCAGTTCGTTCAGGATGACAGGCTTGCCAACACCATGAACACTGTCTTTACGTCCGAAGTCCGAAGGTTTTTTTAGTTTTTACAAGACCATTTTTTATTCACTTCATTGACATTCCCCTCGTTAATATAGAGGGGGGCGCAAAAGTCGCACATCATAGGAATTTTCAGTGTTGATTATAATATTTTGTTTTTCTTTTAAGTAGGGGATGGCTGCGAAATTAACAATACACGAGAGGGTGAGCTTGGTTTTAATGCATGGAATACCAGGTGCAACAAATCGATGAATCGGTACAGAATTTAATTTAAATTCTGTACCGATTCATTGATTTGTTGTACCTGGTATTCCATACGTTAAAAGCAAGCTCACCTTCTCGTCTATTGTTAATTTCGCAGCCACCCCCTTTATAAAAAAAATAATATAGTCAACACTGAAAATTCCTATGATTAGCAATTTTTGCGCCACCCTGTATATCCCATTCTTGAATTTATATTTAATTATTCATCTATGTTTCTTAGTAATATGTAAACCAGAGTGATGAATGGAAATAATTATGTTCTAAAGACATTTGGCAATGAATCAAGAGCTGACACGTCACATCAGCAGCACCACTCCCTGCTTCCACTGTCACTCGTGTCTACACCACCACTAACTACATCACGGTCAGATAAACACTGTTAGGACCATACAGTATCTTTATTATGATATATTAATAAAGGGCAGGAATAATGTCTCATCACACACACACACACACACAAACACACACACACACACCATGTTCCAACCAACCAATCAGCGCTCACTCACTAAACCCCAGATTTATTCATGAAATGTTACAACCGTTTGTAGTAGCTATGCACAACAAATATATGCCAGGTGTCGCTATAATGAGCGCAACTGTACATGGAGGGAAGTTTATGAAAAAAAAGTTGCTACTCTCTTTTTGCCCTCAGAAAAAAATTAATTGGTACAAGTTACAAATATTCATGATTTTTGGTAACTAGAGTAGTTACAGTTACAATTACTTGGTCGGAAAATATAACTATCATAGTTATCGTTACGGTTACTCAAAAAAAGTAACGATTACTGAGTAACTACCTATGGCACAGCACTATATATACTGTATATCTATCTAACTATTTATCTCTCTCTCTCTCTCTCTCTCTCTCTCTCTCTATATATATATATACACAGTATGTATATGTATATATATATATATATACTGTGTATATATATATATATATATATATATATATATATATATATATATATATATACAGTATACTGGGTAGCTCAGTTGTTGAGACGCTGGGCTGCTGCCTAGGCGAGGACTTTGTAATTTGATACTTCTTTGGTGAATCCTGGTTCGGATTCCACGTTAAACTGTAAGTGTAAAGCTAATGAACGACGACAAGTTTGGCCTTCGTCAGAATGAAAAGTTCGAGCAGAAGCAAAACTAAGGTTTTCTGAGGTTATAAAATTATGTGTGTGGGTGTGGGTGTGAGTGTTACAGTCAATATATGAAACCATACAGGCACCTCTCGAAATGGCTGTGACCGTTAATATGTTCGTGAAGATTAGGTTGGATTAGGTTAGGTTAGGTTAGGTTAGGTTAGTAATGCGCAATGCTTGTGATTAAGGGTCCCAAGCATTACACGAAATGTTTGATTTCACACACTGACTGTAACTAACACACACACACAAATATACAACTCAGAATGGTAATATACAATATATATATATATAATTATATATATATATATATATATATATATATATATATATATATATATATATATATAATAGAAATGTGGTTGTGAAATAACAAATTACCTCCTTTGCAGTTCCAACTTTTATTTATTTTTTGGAAATTTGTCTCGTTTTGTTAAACTAAAAGTAAAATATTATTTCAACGTTTTACGCACATAAACAACTTCTGTTCCTTCACTTACATTTATTTAGAAGAGTAATTCATTATTATATATATATTTTATTTATTCCAAACAAAATTCATATATATATATATATATATATATCAGTGGCGACTGGCGTATAGGAGCGATGGAGCGGTCGCTCCCCCTTGCTTGAAACGATAAATATTAATTTAACAGAAAAAAATATATTAATTTTAAGATATTAAAATAAATATTCTTGAAATATATTTTAAAAATTCATGTGGCATATCATGATTCATGAGGCATTTTGAGTAAGCCTTCATACAGTACATAATATTTTAAACTTATAGCATAGCTTCAAATAGCGTACCGCTGTTTGAATACAAAATAATATTGCAGCCGAATGGAGCGATAGATTTTTCGCTCAAGTAAATATAAATTATATTTTACTGTTGTAATGAAAATATAAGTACAATCGCGAATTTTTTTTATAATAACTTTATTTTTACTAATAGTTACTTCAGTAATAATGATATAAGCCATTTATATGTATTTTATTAAAATTATTACTTATTTGTAATTAACTAGAATTGTACGTCTGGCATAGCCGCATATGTTAATACAAGTACAGTACTCTTGTGAGCGGCAGTTGGATTCGCACTAGCCTATTGTGAGTCCGTGTTGTCGTACAGTGGTACATTATTATAGTCAAATTTATTATAGTCAAATTTATTCAACAATTATTTTTATATTTTATTAAAATATTTTTTTAATACAAATTTATGGCTTCTTTTGACATATAAGTACCGTACGGAAGCACCATGTGATTGTTTATGTACTACAATTCTAAAAATTATAAATTTTATGAAATCGCACCCCCATACATTTATACCACGAGTCGCCACTGATATATATATATATATATATGTGTGTGTGTGTGTGTGTGTGTGTGCATTGTGCAGTAAAATCACAGAATTACACGTGATCTTATTAATAAGCAAACAACCACAGGGAAAAAGGAAAAAGAAACACGAAATCCGAGCGCTTTCGTGAACAAGGAACTCTGGGAAAATTAAATCCACTATAGTCCGAATAAGTAATGGTAAGTGACAAAAACTATAGGTTTTTCGTTTTCATATATATATATATATATATATATATATATATATTATACTTAAATATATGAAAACAACTTTCCAGTTTACAAACATATATATATATATATATATTGCGTAAACAGTAAATCATATTAAGCAATAACAACAATAAATATATAACGAGTGGCGCAAACTAAACCTTTACTATTTATAACGCTGTCATTCCGCTTACATTTCGTCAGGACAATGAAATTTATAAGTAATAGTAAATATATCTACAGTAAATTTATTTCCTGAAAATTTTATTTAGATATCATAAATAGGAGCCAAGTTACAAAAGTTCTAAATTGAAAAAAAAAATTAAATTTTTCAAGAATGAAAAGTAAGATGTGAGCAGGTGCTGCCTGTTCTCTGACTAAAGAATTTGGAATTACGACGTGCATGCGTGTTAAGTTTAGGTTTACATGTTATGTGTGTAATAATATCAACTTTATTTACATTTTAACCGAAAGGTATTAGTAGCATGGATGCAAAATGGGAGAGTGCAGAGATAATGATCAATGTTGCAAAGGGGGTGGGGGTATGTTGCAAAGGGGTGAGGGGATATGTTGCAAAGGGGGAGGGGTATGCAATGAAGGGGGTTGGGGAAATGCTGCAGGTGCAACAAGGGGTCATGAAACGTGGAGGCGGCGTTATCCCCCAAGAGAAAGACAGGAGAAGGAGAGAAAGGGAGAGAGGTGTTCACCTGGCAGGAGCCAAGTGCATATTAACACTTCAGCTGACCCGCCGTCCTCTTATAGGCCCCTAATCAGCCAGTTGGCTTCGAAGGAGCCAAGGGGGAGAGGGAAGGGAGCTTCGGGGGAAGAAGGGAGGATGACCTCCCCCCAAAGGGGTTGCCTTAACCTAAGAGAGGAAGAGAAAGGAGAAACGGAGGAGGGCTTTGGGGGAGAAGGTGGGATGTCCTTACGCCCCAAAGAGAAACCTAACCTAAGTCTTAACCTAAGAAGGAAGGAAGATCTTTATTCCGCCGAAGTTCACATCTTTATGAAGGTCCCGAAACCAAGCGGGTCTTATATAGAGGAAGGTTGAATTGCCAGATACCATTTTTTATTTTAAATGTTCAGGTATACCTTATTAGGGAGAGTTGCTAAATACCACCATTTATTTTAATTCACACGATTTACCAAAGCGAATGAACTTTTCCTTTACCATATATATATATATATATATATAACAGAAAGAAAGTTAGTTATTAAAACGAAACCCGATATAAACATCATTCTATTTAATTATGACAATCCTTTCCAGCGATTGAAAAACAAATTGTATCAGAAAAATAGCATTACACACCTTATATATAATATATATATATATATATATATATATATATATATATATATATATATATATATATATATAAGAGAAACAAAATTATTTAAACATCGTTATATTTACTTTGACAATCCTTTACACACGATGGAATGATCAAAAAATAAAATAAAAAATGTATAAACATCAATGCAGGTGAAATACACACAAGCACGCACACACACGCACACGCACACACGCACAC
Source organism: Bathynomus jamesi (assembly GCA_023014485.1). Lineage (NCBI taxonomy): Eukaryota > Metazoa > Arthropoda > Malacostraca > Isopoda > Cirolanidae > Bathynomus > Bathynomus jamesi. The sequence continues at coordinate 1,136,695 of JAJOZX010000316.1, read as the reverse complement.
ACACAAGCGCGCACAATTATATTAAATAATAAATAAAATGGAAATGAACACAATAACTTTGTTCTGCCTATTTAATTATGACAATTCTTTCTTGCGATTGAAAAAATCGGAATGCATCAGAAAAAATAGCATTAAACACCTTTTATCTATATATATATATATAAGAAATACAATAATTATTTAAACGTCGTTCTATTTGCTTTCTTCCTTTCAAATCGTCTCTGGAAGAAAAATTGGAGGCAAGTGAGCCCTCGAGGCAAAGGCTGACCGCAAGCTGGCGAGAATGGAATGTGTGGAATGTGGGTAAAATTTCCACTCTAAAAGACTCGCTTCGTCTCTTCAGCCTCGACGCGAAAGTTTTTCCTTGTATATAAATAATTTTATTAACTTCGTTATTTTCCTTTACGTTTAATTTGTATGGTACCATATTCAAATTAATGTCTCTGTTTTTTATTTTAAATCACTATCAACAATGATAATTATCAGAAATCAGCTTAAAGGGCTTTTCAAAATTAATACACATGTACTTAGGAAGTACTCAACAATTGAATAAAATTACTTTTCCTAATGAATGTAAAACAATTTAAAATTCTTATATATATATATATACAAGAGAGAGATTTTTGTCAGAGAAAGTGAGGACCACGCACACACACACACACACACCAATATATATATATATATATATATAGGGTGGTACAAATTACAGTAGTAACAATAATAGCTAACTCAGTTTTCCTTTTCACCGAATTGTCCATTCTAACAATGGTCAAGCTTTTCACTCCGCCTTAGACCTACAGTTTAACGTGGAAACCGAATACATTAATCTGGGCGGGGAGAAATTACAATGTCATCGTCCCGGTCTCTCAACAGCACCCGCCGGCTAATCTACTAGGATACCTAGGGTACCCATTTATCAACCAACCCAAACAGACATTCATGAACTAAATACAAATTAATCACACAGCCACGCGAGAATTGGTAAGTCAAACTAAATACATTAATCCTGGCGGGGAGAAATTACAATGTCATCGACCGATCTCTCAACAGCACCCGCCGTCTAATCCACTAGGATACCTAGGGTACCCATTTATCAGCCAACCCAAGCAGACATTCATGAACTAAATACAAATTAATCACACATCTACGCGATAATTGACAGGTCAAACCGAATACATTAATTAATCAAAGTTTAGGTCGAATAGTATGGCCGCAAAACATAGCAATGCATAACATCTTCTAGATTTGATGTTTATATCATAGGATATTACTGTGCTGTTAATGTCAGAGTAATAAAGAGTAGCGGCGCTAATTTTGTTTCCTGCGGTATTGAGCTGTGCCACTCTGATGAATATATTCCTATAACGAGCAGCATCCGAAAAAAATGGGGCTCAATTTAGTATGGTCGCAATGAATATATTCCTATAACAACTTACGTCCGAAAAATTGAGACTCAATTAGTAGGGCCGCAAAATAATAAAATATTGTTGTGAGGGTTGATCAATATTGCATAAAGGGGTTGGTTGGGGAAATCCAAGTATGGATGCAAATATTGCCGTGGTAGAGACAGCAAGTGGTAATACGAACATTAAATATACGGAGAGAATATAAAGACACCGTTAGTCGTCCAAAGCCTGGACCCGTTATATCGGTGTTACGATTGGTACACAAACTTATCATAGCTACGCCCAGTTACAGTAACAACCAATCATTACGAACCGACTCTTAATCTTTTGGGGCGGAGCTTGGTGATCAAGCATATAAAAGGAACTATTTATAGCTGGGAGTAACAGTAGCTATTTGCACCAGTGAATAAACATTCCCTCTGCCAGTGAGTAAACATTCCCTCCGCCATGAATCAAGAAATTTATAGTTTACCGGATTTATATCAAGATGGTGACATTGTAGCATTGTCTACAATTAATCTTTTTAACGCGATTGACCGGGATGGATTATTTCCAACGCAAAGCGTTGATGATATTTGCAATGACGCTCCTTACGATCCGACGCAAGGGACTACCATAGAAATGTAAGTGTCTATAACTTTATTCTTTGGAGTTAATTATTCACAAACTGCCTGAAAGAGGATTATTTCATCATAATATATATGGAGGGATGTAGCATCTCGTCAAATACTTCATTTAGGTAATCGCAATTATAGATTAGTCTACAGTTATATCCTGTTTTGATTCAATGAATTTTTATAGCAATCTTTTGCATGTTTTTTTTATAAATGTTATTCGGAATTACCTCTTAAATGAACTTCTCTGAGCGATTCAAAGATATCTTCACATTGTAATAATCTTACTATATGTATGCTCTGTATATGTTTTTATTAAAAAAGATTCAGTATAAACATTATTCTTTCTCCTTTAAGGTCCGATGAGGATTTGTCACGTGTTATACAATCTTTTCGTTTTGAAGAACCCCGTGTCATGGACCTGAATACGGAGGATTTACCGAGCAGTCAGCCCAATGAATGTCACATCATTAACGAAATAATGTAAGTGTTTTTTTTTGTATGATCTTTTTTGGGGGGAAGAAGACACAATGTATTTTCATCAATTTATTAAATGAAAGAAATCATTTTTAGTACAACAACCATCTTAAACTACAGAATATACAAACTAACGTTACAAATATATACACGAACAAAACATCATACTATACAACGAGTACGCACAATTGGAAAACGGCTTTTTATCTGTCTGCATACCATTTCATCGTTTCGTTGAGTGTGACACGGGTCGAATAATTTTTAAAAATTTATAAATTCTTTACCACGTGACATATGCATGAGAAATGAAATGCAGTACATTCCACAGTATTACTAAAATATCCTTGTAATCGGAATGGGTTCCATACAACTTCGGGGATATGTAACTGATCGAGAAATTTTACAATAACAGGGTCACTCCAGGGTTGAGTCCGAGTGAATCAAAATAGTACAGGCGGTCCTATTTTTAAAATAGATTGCAAACCAATGAATCCCTTCATTACCATGACATCTGTGTTCACAATAAGACTACCGCAATCTCGCGTAGTTGGCAAATTCAATGTTTCATTCTTCGCAAACACACCGATAAATTTGGAACGTGTGATTCGTTCACTATTCATTACTCTCTGAAGTGTATTCGCATCCATTTTAAAAGTCAGTGATAACGCCCCTAAATCTGTCTACTTCTATTAGGGCTTGCGACTCGAGGTATACTAGTACACTAATAGGCGCGTCTATAGGCTTGGTGAATTCCAACCTCACTGAGATGTTTCCGCTCTGTTGTGGACTTAAATGCGTATTTACGCTAGCAGATAAGTCAGGTGTATGTCAAACGGATAAAGGTTAAATTGATCAATGAATTCTTTCTGCGTTACCCCATTACCGAGCTCATCACAATCACCTGCAATATGGGCCAGATTACTATAGCTCTCGCGCAAAGCGGTAACACAGCGTCTGATGAATAGTCCGTATTCAATGTTCCTCCCAACGCAATGCCATTAACGTATAGAGTTATATTTTTAAGTCCGAAATTCTCGAATTTAAAGGCACTCTTTTTATATTTTCCATTCACCGAAGCATGGTTCTGCATTCCGATTAATATCCTTTTAGGAAGATTTCCCAGGGCGATGTTTTCTATCTGTTTCGATGCCAACCCTGCAGGCACCGTATAGTTTGATTTGTACTCTGTTAATAGGGTATTTTACTGTAGCGTTTAGTAAATTTTTCTCAATTTCTAGTTGTTTTGGTGAACTTAATTTCACTCGCCGTACGCGGAGGTATGTCTCCATAATGTGAACCACAACGGGTTTTGCTCCCTCTTCTTGATCAGCATCCAGATTTAAGCAGATCTCAGGACTCGTGCGGGTGAGCTTTATTTTCATATCCACCCCATTCACAAGCAACTTCTCCTGGAATGTGAAATCTGTATGCAGACGTCCAAAACTCGTATATCTTTTTAGAATTTTTAAATTTGTCCTTTATACTACTTTCGTCTTTAGTTTGATAATATCCCTCGGCACTTAAAAAGGTAGCCTTCGCTTCTTTGGAAAAGTTGAGGACATTTTCCAGATAGGCTCGTAGGTGATAGTACCCCGTGCCTGCCGATATGTTGACCTGATTTAAATATACGTCACACTGGTTGAATATGGAGTGCAGAAAGTTTGTTTCAGGGTATACAGCATATTTGTCATCGCAGTCCGTTCCATCAGAATGGGCTATACGTAGTTTAGCGTACATGTGCACACAGCTTGGATCAAAAAAGTAAGGGCCTGAGCTGGGTATCACGAATTCTATAGGAGCACTCGGGGAACTAATTGTGTTTAAAGGGTTAATTGTAATAAAGTCACTGTGTTCAATAGAAACTTGAGTTGGGGCATCTCAAAGAGGGATAGCTCCGATTTACAGCATTGTGAACTACACGGATGGATGAAGCGTGCCATGACGAGTTAGAAATAGTGCCTCCTCTCTCGACAAGTAGTAAACAAACTATGATTCATGAGATCAATGTCCTTAGCTTATATCAGTCAAAAAATGGTCAACCATAGGTTTCATTCGCTTAGAACACTTCTTTTTTATATCCTTTTACGCTTAATGCCACGTGGTGGTAATCCCTTCTTCCGGCCAGTCCTCTTCTTCTTCCCACCACCACGCATTTTTCTCTTTGCATCTTTGACGATTTCATCCCGTGCACGTTTTAAATGTTTTTTTGAACTTCTTTAGGTTTAGCCCCAGCCAATATGTCTTCTGCAGTGTTAAGACCTGATTGTAGCGCTTTCCTTCCGAGGTATCTGGCACCCCTCTTCAGCAAAGGAACAGCCGTACGTAGTATGGTTGAAAAAATGGACCCAAGTCCACTACCACGCTGGTATCTCACCCCTCGATAGACGGTGAAAGGCTTTCTGTCCATTATAACTCAGTGCGTCGAAAGTGCAGCTTCACTGTTAAGCTCCCGTCACCGAATGGGAAATTTTTACCCTCAATCGTTCTTATATATATTGAGATATTGGTTATTAGATTAGTTGCGACATTCACATAATGGGGTCTGTCATATGTAATACTCAAACTCCTTCCTCTATGGTTGGGATGTGGCAATGCGCAGCAGGCGTGCCTGGGTATCCCCAACAAACTGGTGCTCCACTATATTGCTGTAAATATAGCACATGTCTGGGGCTGAGAGCTTTCACCAATTTCTCCATCTTCAATTGATACATTAAGCTGGACAAGTCATGCTGTGCCTCGTGAAAGGTATCTCTTTGGAAGGCTGATCGATATCGCCCCTCGGTTATAATTTTGAACACTCTTCGTCTTTAATATTTCTGTTAGCCTTTGATTTTAGGATTAGAGTATGTGCAGGGTTTCCTTTGTTTACGATTTCGTATAATAAATCATTCGTAAGATTTGAGTTTTTTAAACTTACGTTTAAGTCTCTCACAACATCCTCAGCCGAACCATAACGGCCCGGCCTAGTGTTACTTCTGTACTGTAATACCGTGCAACCTTAGTCCGGGCGATACGTATAGTTTCATCCCGAGTTACCCCGGCTTTTCACACTCATTACAGTCTCTAAGAATCGTAAAAACGGTATCTTTATAATCAATATTTAAAAAGAGGGTGTCCAGCTGAATTTCACATATCCCCACCTCATACGAATCACGACCCAATTCAATGGGTCCATGGAGCTCTGTTACAAAGTTGGCTAGTGTGTTGTTAGGGTGTACAGACAGGGACGAGGAGGACGGGAGTGTGACGTAGAAATGGTTAGGAGCCATGTTGCATACTATTTAAGCTTCATTATTGCATCAGCTTTTATATAGGTGTTGAAGCTTTCTGGGTACCCTAGCCATTTCACCAGGTACATTTTTCTCTTTCCTGAACCTTTGCTTCCTAAAATTTTCTCAATTTTAAACACATTTTTTCCTAAATTAAATGCCACTTTCTGCAACTCCTCGCGGTAAAAGCCTCCTGCGATTTCTTCCCCATTCAAATCTTCAACGTAATACATCATTATCTCACCTTTAGGTCTCATAGCCCTAACTTTAAAAATCTCACGTGTCCATCCTTGCTCAAATCCCTTCGCGAATTTATTTCCCGAACGCGACAGCCTTACATAATCATTGATTTTGAAACGCGCAGAGTGTGTGGTGGTGTTCCATCTCTTCTCACCTTGGGCGCGTACCTCTTTCTAAAACCGTTAGGTGTTGTCCCAATCGTGCGATGGTGTGAGCGGTTGTAGGATGAGGCCAATGATTCCAGAATGTCTAGGAATCTGTATGTGTTTTTATGTGTAAAATAACGGTGCATGCGTTCCTTTATGGTACGTTGAACTCTTTCAGCTAAAGAAGCTTTATGTATAGAATTGGTAGTGTAATAGCCAGTGGTGTAGTGCTAAATAAAGAAGTGAGGGAACGCATTTTGAAAGTGTTACTCAGATGCGGGGGAGACAATGGCGAGCGCGGCGAGCCCCATACAGCTGGGGGTCCGGGGGCACTGTAAGCCCCCCCGGGAAATCTTTTGAAATCTGACCAATTTCAGGGATATTTTGAGGTCATATGCACTGGATATTAGGATATATTCCAAGGTTGAAGATGCAGTATTTCCACTGTCATTAGATATACGACATCCAGTACGATCAATAAAAATAGCTAACAACTGGAATGATTAACTTAAAAAAGTTAACAACTGGTACGCCGTGGTGACTGTTTCACCAGATCTTTATAGGCTAGCATTGCCTCAGTCGAAGCTAAAAGAAATGAAACAGTTAATGATTCTTTCTCATATTTCTTCTATGGGTGGGAATTAAAATGTCATGACGTTAGAGATTTGTAAGTTCGGATTTATTTGAAATAGTGAGGGAACGCCGTTCCGTCTACCAAAAAAAGTAAGGGAACGCCGTTCCCACGCGTTCCCACAGCACTACACCACTGGTAATAGCTGATATTAAACTGTCAACATGTTCTGAAAAGCACGGCCATAAATTCCTTCCCCATATCCGTACAAAAATAGCCAGGAACCCTGTTTTCTTTTAACATCAGTGTTTTGATGGCTTTAGCAACTGTTTCAGGTGATTTATTTTTCAGAGGAATTAGCGAATCTAGAGAATACATCTATTATGAATAGAATGTAGCGGTAACCATCGTCATACATAGAATATCTTTGCATGTCTGTTAAATCTGCTTGCCAAATAGAGTCAATCGAAGCAGCTGTTGTCTTGGCTGTTTTAAACCTTTTTCTCACAGGCTTATGAAGTGTATAAGCGTCCTGCTCCGGCAAAATTCTCTCAACATCTTTTTTTCCTATTCCATAAACACTTCTGTACAGTCTATCTACGCCTCCGTAGGAGGCTGGGTTAGAAATGTCATAATAGCGTCTTCTTAATATGTTAGCCATTTGCGTATTTTAGAGGCACGTGGGTAGGGTTGACCGTTGTTTAACCTCTTCTTTCTCCTCTTCAATATGTTACCGCCGGGGGTGATGGCGTCTTCAACTGTGTCACGTGCGTCGCATGTTTCAAGTCTTTTACCCTGTTCATATTTCCTATCAATGTTTTGTGGTCATTTATTTGTTGTAGTCTTGCTTTAATATGCTTCCATCCTGATGGTGAGGGCCTATCCCACTTTCTCACCAGAATGGACAATGTCTATGATTCGATCCTGTACCTTGATCCTTCCACAATGATCTGCCTGTATCGGTCCATTGTATGGCTGGGTCCTCATTCAATAGATTATAAAGACTTAAACCTTTATTCCTCAATGTATGTGGGAGGGTGCTTTTTAATACATGCTCGATGTTCTGTTTGCATGAGCCCTTAATCTTTGGTTGGTCAGCTGTATCGTCGGGTACAGGTTCTATGTCACCATGTCCATCGTTCCCTGTGCTGTGCCTAATAACCAAGGGAGTCTCTGTCGGGTTCTTATAATTTTCGTACTCGTGAAGAAATTTCTGCAGAGCTTCTTGGTATAAGATTCTTTTCTCATCAGATGTTTTTTCACTGTTTAATAGGGCTAGCAATTCGCTTTCCGTTCTTTTAAGTCTGCTTTTACGGGGATCTAGATCCGTGTTTGGATTCCTTTGCAGTGAAGCGTACACCTCGTGTGGAATCACTACCACTTTCTTCATTATATTAATCTAGTCAGTAAAGGACCCAAAACTGAAAATAAGATGGGGAGGAATGACCCTCCTGTTTGTACAATAATTCGTTTTTTCTTCCCTACAGTTTGACTTTTACGAGCGAGTGCACGTATTATGTTCTTGTAACGGCGTAGGCGAGCCTTCTGAGGTGGTTTCATTGATACATTGCAATTTATAACGTTAAGACAGATTTCACAGATGCCGTGTAGTTGTTAGTTAGCAGGGGCTCCAAGGAAAATTCACACACCTTCAAATAATATGCAAGAATCACTCTATCCTTTACTTGAACTGATCCACAGAGTAACTGTTCACATCTTCTGAAGGCTGTATGTTCCACTTGATACAGATCTTATAGTCAAAACTACTCCTGTGTACAAGCTTCGTGCTTGAATATTTTAAATAGTTTATTCAGTTCCAAGAGGATGTCTCGGGTCTTAAAAGTTTAAACGAGAGGCGATTAATGAGTATTTTATAATTTGATAAGCCATGATAGTTTGTTCACAATTTGTCTCCTTTCTTTTCCCACTCATAAGTGAAACCTATTCATTTAAAGGAGTCGAGCTTAAGTGATCCTTGTGCTGAATTTCATAAGGAACAATCCACTTTTCATTGAAGGCAATTATTCAAAATTATTTAAATTTATATTTTAGTATATCTCTATAAATTCGTTTTCTTTCTTGAAAGAAAATGAGGTACTTTCCTGTTAACGGGAATACCCTAAAAAAAGTTTATACAAGAACGTGAGTAAACTTTTATAAACGGAAATATCTTATCTTCAATGATGCAAAATTAATGTGTGTGATTATCGGGATTACAAATTTTGTAGTATTTGTTTGGTATAAATAAACATTAAAATGTTTCGAGGATGACCTCCTCCCAAAGGGTTACCTTAACCTAAGAGAGGAAGAGAATTATTTATAACTCCGTCGAATTAAGGGAAATATTCTGTAAGCCTTACTGTTATCTTAACCATAGCAGTGTCTGACGACGAGGCTATGGTTCGCTCCAGCATGATGGCTCCCGGGTTGGGCGGGTACTCGCCCTGTTACTGAACGATGGAAAATCTACCGCTATCTACGTTGTCGAACCCATGTTTTGTAGGAATTAAACTTCAATAAAGAGCAGAGATAATTTAATCTAGTTACAAGCACAAAACAAATCTCATAAAACACAGAAGCACGATGGCAAGCAAGCAGGCTTTTTACTTGTACACAAGTTTTTCAATTTTAATGAATGACATGAATAATACCCTATTAAATTTTCTGAAATCCAATCGGTAATTTTTAAAAATTTCTTGCGAAAATTCTTGTTTCCAGTCTTTGATGATTTAAAAAGAAAAAATATCCTATTCTAAATATCGCAGCCGATGTTTTAAGCAATTTTTCGTTGTAAAGACATCACATAATTTCACGCAGAATAAATACAAAAATATGGACACAAATTCACCTTAATATATATATATACACGGTGTATATATATATATATATATATATATAGTGGTCTACTTCTCGAGTAAACACGAGGCTTGAGAAACTGATTCCTAATTCGTCACATTGCTACAAGCGCATTTTAAAAACGTGGGCTTCTTATAATTCTCGTAATCGTTTTGCAAATGCGCTTGCAGCAATGTGATGAATTAGGAATTGATTAATTAATGTATTCGGTTTTTCCTGCCAATTCTCGCGTAGATGTGTGATTAATTTGTATTTAGTTATTGAATGTCTGCTTGGGATGGTAGATAAATGGGTACCCTAGGTATCCTAGTGGTTAATACGCTGGGGTGATGGTTGAAAGATCAGACGTTGACATTTCAGCCGCTACAGTGATTCCACGTTAAACTGTAGGTCTAAGGCGGAGTGAAAAGTTTGACCCTCGTCAAAATGAACAATTCGGGAAAAGGAAGACCGAATTAGCTATTATTATTACTAATGTAATTTACACAACGGTTAGGTTCCAGTTACAAAATCTCTCTCTCTCTCTGTATATATATATATATATATATATATATATATATATATATAAGTGTGAATGAATTCTGTATTTTAAATGAGTCTAGAGTTTCATTGGTGCGTTTTATTTCCCACTAACTGTGTAAACGAGATAAGTGTACGCATGGTGTGAATGAACTCTGAAGCTGTTCTTTTTTCATTACAATTTTGAATAAAGCATCTTTCACAACAAATTTGGAAAGAGCTTCTGTAATAGTTGCCGGACACAATGTGGAAAGTGTACATGAAAGATAGGGAATTACAAGGACAAGAAGTACCTCAATAAGTAATGCATCCCATGCAATTTCTGCCCGCCCGTGCTGCAGCTTAGTTCGGCTTCCACGTTAAACTGTAGATCTAAGGCGGAGTGAAAAGTTTGACCCTCGTCAAAAAGAAAAATTCTGGGAAAAGGAAGACCGAATTAGCTATTATTATTACTAGTGTAATTTGTGCCACCCTATATATATATATATATATATATATATTGTGTGTGTGTGTGGTCCTCACTTTCTCTGACAAAAATCTCTCTCTCTCTCCTCTCTCTCTCTCTCTCTCTCTCTCTCTCTGTATATATATATATATATATATATATATATATATATATATAAGAATTTTAAATTTAGTTTTACATTCATTAGGAAAAGTAATTTTATTCAGTTGTTGAGTACTTCCTAAGTACGTATGTATTAATTTTGAAAAAGACCTTTAAGCCGATTTCTGATAATTATAATTGTTGACAGTGATTTAAAATAAAAAAGAGACACTAATTTGAATATGATACCATACAAATTAAACGTAAAGGAAAATAACGAAGTTAATAAATTATTTATATACAAGGAAAAACTTTCGCGTGGAGGCTGAAGAGACGAAGCGAGTCTTTTTAGAGTGGAAATTTGACCCACATACCGAAGTATCTAGTTTGTGGTCAGTCTTTGCCTCGAGGGCTCACTTGCTTCCAATTTTTCTTCCAAAGACGATTTGAAAGGAAGAAAGCAAATAGAACGACGTTTAAATAATTATTGTATTGTAATGTTATTTTTCTGATGCATTCTGATTTTTTCAATCGCAAGAAAAGACTGTCATAATTAAATAGGCAGAACAAAGTTATTGTGTTCATTTCTATTTTATTTATTATTTAATATAATTGTTTGTGTGTGTGTGTGTGTGTGTGTGTGTTGTGTGTGTGTGTGTGTGTGTGACCTGTATTGATGTTTATACATTTTTATTTTATTTTTTGATCATTCCATCGTGTGTAAAGGATTGTCAAAGTAAATAGAACGATGTTTAAATAATTCTTGTTTTTCTTATATATATATATATATATATATATATATATATATATATATATATATATAAAAGGTGTGTAATGTTATTTTTCTGATACAATTTATTTTTTCAATCGCAAGAAAGGATTGTCATAATTAAATAGAACGATGTTTATATCGGGTTTCGTTTTAATAACTAACTCTCTTTCTGTTTACGGATTTTCTTATATATATATATATATATATATATATATATATATATATATGGTAAGGAGAAAGTTCATTTGTTTGGTAACTCGTGTGAATTAAAAAGTGTATGTATTTTATTTATTTAACATAATTGTGTGTGTGTGTGTATTTCTCCTTTACTGATATATTGATGGTTATATATTTTCTTATTTTTTATTTTTTATTTTTTGATCATTCCAATGTATATTTTACTTTCTATATATTTCTTCGTCTAAATAAATAGAATGAAGTAATGGTGTTTTATTTATTTCAGATTAAATGTATTTCTTTTATTGCTAAAATAATTAGTTCTCTTGTTGAATAACTTTAAGGAGAAAGTCCACTTTCTTTGGTAACTTGTGTGAATTAAAATAAATGGTGGTAGCTGACAACTATCATCATATAAAAAAAAATTAAAAAATAAATGGTGGTTTTAGCAACTCTCCATAATATAAATAAAAATTAAAATAAATGGTAGTATTTAGAACTCACCCTAATAAGGTATACCTGAACAATTAAAATAAAAAATGGTATCTGGCAACTCAACCTTCCTCTATGTAAGACCCTCTTGGCTTCAGGAGCCTCATAAAGATGTGAACTTCGACGGAATAAAGATCTCTCCTTCCTTCTTATGTTAATACTTAGATTAGTTTCTCTTTGGGGGAGTGAGGATATCCCACCTTCTCCCCCAAATCCCTCCTCCATCTCTCCTTTCTCTTCCTCTCTTAGGTTAAGACAACCCCTTTGGGGGGAGGTCATCCTCCCTTCTCCCCCGAAGCTCCCTCCCCTCTCCCCCTTGGCTCCTTCTGAGCCAACTGGCTGATTAGGGGCCTATAAGAGGACGACGGGTCGGCTGAAGTGTTAATATGCACTTGGCTCCTGCCAGGTGAACACCTCTCTCCCTTTCTCTCCTTCTCCTGTCTTTCTCCTGGGGGATAACGCCGCCTCCAAGTTTCATGACCCCTTGTTGCACCTGCAGCATTCTCCCACCCCCCCTTCATTGCATACCCCCTTCATTGCATACCCCCTCCTCCTTTGCAAAACACCCCACCCCCCTTTGCAGCATACCCCCTTTGCAACATTGCACCATTGAACATTATCTCTGCAACATCTCTGCACTCTCCCATTTTGCGTCCATACTATTGGTATTGTACGTGACCCCCATTTTGGCTAATCACAGCGTGGTCATGTTGGTTCCATTGAAGAATGGCAACCTGGGTATTCTTCACTGAGATTTACTGCTAATATTTTGAAATGTGTCGAACGGTGTTTGTCCAACTGCATAAACTTTTTCTTGTAGTGCGTTCGCAGGGAATAGTTTTGAATATTTAGGTAGGGTGAATGTGGAGGACATTCATCACCTCTGATGGAGTGAGGAACATTTTTAGAGATAATTCTGAGTTACAATTACATGATGTGAAGCGCTGCCCTGTACGTAAATGAAGTTATTTATCGGATATGGTTATTCACAATCTGTGAGGAGGTGATTTAAATGTTAAACATCCATGTTCACATTATAGAGGGTAGTATAGGAAAATGTTTCAGGTTAAAAATTAACAAATTCATATTTTTCTTTGTTTAAGGTGTTAAATTAAAGATAAGACTGAACTATTGATTTCTGTAAAGTACATCATCATACTTTAGTCAACAGATTAGCGAGACAGTTCAAGCAACTGTGTAATGTTAAAGATTTTCCATACCATGTGGAAGTGTGCTAGGCCTAAAACAGTCCGAACTCCGAGAAACATAGAGGATATGAATGCATCATTGGCCTGTTTTCTTCGAAGATGATAACGGTCATACTGCGACTGTTAATGCAGAGCGGTACTTAAGAATGCTCCAGACAAAATATTGGCCAATAGTTCATCGTAAACAAACTATTGATGAAAACAGGCTATAGTTTATGTAGTACTGTGCGAGTCCACACATCGTAAACATTTCTCTTCAGCGGTCGCAAAGAAGAATACAGGACCAGCTTTTGCTCTGATAAGTGAACGTCCATAGCCATCACACATCCCTGATCTCAACCCCCGTGACTCGCGGCTTGAGTAATATTAGGTGCTTGTAAGAGCCGATAGTGCTTTAACCCTAGATAAGCAATCGTCAAAAAAAGGTTCACTGAAGGTAATCTGGAAGCGTGGGGTCGTTTATACCCCAGATTACATATTTAGGGTTAATCCATCTGTCCTTACCTCTCTCTGAACCATGCGTCTAGGAACTCGATCCTAAATGATGCGCTATGGTTCTCTGGTACAACTGGGTGCCTGGTTGATCTTGTGATAGCGCCAGTTCAACAACTTGCTCTTGATTTTGCTGTGTTCGTTCAGCCACTGCACGTTTTATTTGGTGCAAAAGAGACTATCCAGACGCTAAATTGCACGATTAACAGATTAGATTCTGCATTCTGTGTTTACCTAGGAACTCACAGACTTCTTTTACCAGGGCATCCCTTTTCTTCGAAACATGTCTTGATCAGACAGGGGGTAATAGTAATAGGTAATAGTAATACAGTAGTAATAGACTATTACAGGATTTTTCAAGTAATAGTAATAGATCATAATTTTTTGGCTGTAATAGTAATAGTAATAGAAGGTAAAGTATTAGATAATAGTTTATTACTTTTGTATTATAGTGGCACTTTATTAACGCTGAGTTGTCGAAAATTTTCTCATAGTTGCTGCTGTCATTCAACCGTTTTCTTTGACAAAGGAATAACAAAAACCACCCATATCATGCTTGTTTATTACACACCAAAAACTGATATCGTGACAAATTTTTCCTTCAATAAAGTAAAATTTATCAAGACTTACAGTCTCTGAAATTGTAATAATTTGGTTGAAACAAATATTTGTTAATACACTGTTTATAATTGCATTTAAATAGACATGAAGATTCTTTTCAAATGAGTGAAGTACCCCATATACAAAAGTAATAGTAATAGTAATAGATGACCAAGTAATAGTAATAGATGAAAAATAAGTAATAGTAATAGAAGAATCAAAAGTAACAGTAATAGAAATAATAATAGAATAGAAACCCAGTAATAGACCCCATGTCTGGTCTTGATACGGGTGAGATTACTTTCAGCTAGAATTTTCACACAACTTTAAACACCTTTCATCAAAAAACTAAGCTATGATCAAAATAATTAAAGTAACAAACAAACAACACTGATTTAATTCACAACGCTTACAGCTTCACATTGGCCTTTACACTGTAGAGCTAAGTCTGATACGCATGCACGTCGTAGTTCCAAATTTCTCTATTAGAGGACAGACAGCACCAGCTCATATTTTACTTTTTATTGCTGAAAAACTTCATTTTATAAACACTAATTGAGACCTTTTATAATGTGACTTCCACTTGTAATATTTTAATAAAAAATTTATGGAATAAACTCAGATATGTTTATTATTACTTTTAGAAATTTCAGCGCCCTGAATAAATGCAAGCCGAAAGACAACGTCCAAATAGAGAACGTTTATTTTGCGACCTGATATATATATATATATATATATATATATTAGTGCTGTTGTTTATTGCTGAGATTTACTGTTTGATCATATAATAATGAAAGATTTCAAAGTGTTAATTCTTCCATTAATTTGAAGGTAAAAGATATTTCATATTTATTATTATCTTTTGTATTTAGAAAAATGTAAAACTACAATCTTTCATTCTTCATTTTTCACCCGTCTTTCCACATAAGCCTAAAGGGAACATTTGCATAATATTAACTTTAATTCACTATTTATGACACTGATGAAACTTTTTTGGAGGGGTTTGGATGGAGGACATCATAAACCAATGGAAGAAAGGAGCTGCAAGGTGGAGGGGGAAGGGATATTCAGTTAAGAAAGACCCGAGGGGTTATATAGCCGAAATTGCAAATAGCTGAAATCGCAAAAGGACTGGAAAAAAAAAAAAAAAGTAATCTTAAATTTATGAAATTTGTGAGTTTCTTCGAAGAAATTAAAAACTTTTCTTATCTAATGTTAGTTTTAAATATAAAATTTCTCTTCTTGCTAAAACATTTCGTTCAAGTGTGGAATATATTTTTGCTCCGAATTGGAAAACATCCAGATAATTGCGAATAAAATTAAATTAGAGAAGTTATTTTAAACATTTTCAAATCTTTTGGGTCGTTCGAAAGTCAAATCAAACCTTTTAACTGAGAGGAAGTACACAAACTGAATGAGAAGATATGTTTTGTAATTGCGAGTTCCGAATTTTAGAAACAGTTTTGGGCTGTATGCCCACTCCCCACCCTCACAAATATCGGGTCCGGTTAAGTTATATCAGGTTAGGTTGAGTTAGGTTAGGTTAGGTTAAGTAACGTCTGTGAAATTAGTATAAGTTCGGCAAAGGTACGGTGCCAATCTAAGGTATTGTTGCCGAGTTTAATCAACTGAAAACAGAGTTTGAAAAATTAATCAGGCTGTAAAACAAGAATTGCGCAGTTGGTCGACCCATTCCTGGAGGGAAGCGAGTCGAGTTTCGAACTCATCAAATAAACGCTCTTCTTCGAGAGACGCAAGAAATATAGGGTGATCCAGAGAAATGGGACCCAAAAGAAACCCCTGTAACTCTTAAAGTATAAGTCCTTTTATAAAATCATACGCATCATTCGAAAGAGGATAGTTACAAGTTTGTACAGGATTGTATAGGTTTTGACAATACAAGACAAGATAAGATACAAAACAAAATAAAAGTGTTAGTTAAAACTAACCCTTCAAGATGACTGCATGGACTGTGGAACAGCTGCGTTTCATAACTGAGCAATATTATGAGCATGGAAGAAGTGTAGTTTCAGCTCAAAGATCTTTCAAGACAAATTTTCAGATGTCAAAATCACCTTCTAAAAAGTAATCCGTCGGTGTGTCAGAAATGTTTCCCTAACTGGCAGCATTGGAAAAAGAAACCAACTGGAAGAGTGCGCACAGCAAGGATAGACGAGATCATTAACAGAACTCATGAAATTGTACAGGATAATCCTAACATAAGCATCAGACGTGCTTCTCAGCTGTTAGGAGTTGGATATGGAACAACACACCGTATATTCAAGCAAAATTTAATGCTCTTTCCATATAAAATTCAAACAGTGCAACAACTAAACGATGGAGACTTCGCACGAAGACGACAATTCTGTCAATGGATCCAACAGAAGGTAAATGACACCACCAATTTTCTAGCAACTTTGATTATGTCAGACGAAGCCTATTTTCACTTGAATGGAACTGTAAACAAACAAAATTGTCGTTTCTGGGCAACAGAAAATCCATTCAATATTACCGAAGTCCCGTTGCATAGTCAGCGTGTAACTGTTTGGTGTGGTCTTACTGCATCTCAGATCAGAGGGCCGTACTTTTTCGAGGATTCCACCGGAAACACGGTCACTGTAAATGGTGATCGCTACGAAAAAATGTTGACCGATTTCCTTATTCCTAAATTAAGAGATCTTTGTCTAGAAAACCACTGGTTCCAACAAGACGGAGCTACCTGCCATACCACGAGGAACTGCATGGCAGTTTTGCGTCAAACGTTTCCAGGCGAGTTAATCTCAAGATGTGGAGACGTTGAATGGCCCGCAAGGTCTCCGGATTTTTCTCCCTTAGATTATTATCTCTGGGGATATTTAAAGAGTAGGGTCTACAGAAATAACCCAACGACCTTGCAAGAATTGAAGGCCGCCATCACAAATGAGATACAGGCCATACCACCGCACACTCTTGCAAAAGTGATGCAGAACTTACAAGCGAGAACACTGGAATGCTTGGCAACTAATGGAGCACATTTGAAAGGAGTCATTTTTAAAAAATAAATATTTCATAATAAACTTGTAACTCTACTCTTTCGAATGATATATAGTTTTTGAAAGGAATTAAATATTAAGAATATTTGGCTTTTTTTTATAGGTCCCATTTATCTGGATCACCCAGTATAATAGTATTGAAATGATTAATCAGTAATAAATAAATTTAATAAAAATGATGTTGTTTCATTGTGAGTGAATGTCGAAAATAATCTGTCTTCCTTTAAAATTTTCTGAGCTCCGCGCGTACCCCTAAATATTGGACGCAGAATAATTCAAGACATATACAATTTGAAACATGACTAACAAGAAAACATGGTGAAGAAGATGCTAAATGATTGGCGCTGGAGCTCTTTGCAAGAAAAATAGTTTGACCGGCGCTGGGCCAAATTCTCGAAACGTCGAGAAATTTTTCTCAAACGCAAAATTTATCAATGAGTGTTTGATCTTCCCCAAACAAAAACGCCGGAACATAAAATAATCTACAGTGCCAGCTAATCTAACCTAATCAAATTGTATCTAATCTAACTTAATTTAACCTAAATTTACATAATATAACCTAACGGAGGTTAAATATACTGAATCTATATTTAACAAAGACATTTATTAGAAATTTCCTAGAGAGAAAAATCGAATGAAATATTTTGCCACACAATTTTGAAAAAAAATTCTAGTTTAGTTTTTGTTCTCCTTTTTAAAGCGTAATACTCCCAAATAATTTAATCTAACCTAATCAAATCTGATGTAATCTAACCTGACCAAATTTCACCTAATCTAACGTAATTCAATTTACCTAACCTAACCTAACGTATCCTAACCTAACCTAATCTTAACTAACCTAACCTAACGTAATCCATCATAACGTAACCCAATTATATTTAACCTACATTCCTGGAGAATAAAACCGACCGAATAAAATATTTCTCGGCACAATTTCGAGAAGAATTCAATTCCAGTTTTTCTTCTATCTTTTGAAATGTAAAACTCTGAAATGACAGTGATGGAATGAAATTGCTGACGTGGGAAGGAATACGCGTGTTGCAAATACTACGGCCAACTTTTCCAGACTCACAAATAAGACTTGGAATTAGGTCCAGTGAAGTACTTGAAAGACAGTGAGATACCTAAACAGGGATAAACGTGACGGGTTTTTTTTTTTTCATTTGTAGAATGAAATTAATGCAACTTTGATTTTGTGCACAAAAATTTCCGTCATACACACACACACACACACACACACACACACACACACAATGTGTGTCATGGTTGCTCATCGTATGCAGATGTGAGGAATGTTCCCAAATTTTTGTTTACTTCAAAAATTCAGTGCTAGAGCTCCTTATTGATGTTTTTTTCTTACCCTCATAAATTTAGCTTCAACATTTTCAAATTAGAAAAAGGAAAAACTTGCGTCATTCAATTAATAATTTTATTGGTACTAAAACTTTAATTCACTAATGCAGCGGGTTTTTTTGGGTTTGTTTGTTTGCTTGTTTCTTCTGTAACTTATTTACTGTCACGAAATTTAAAATCGCTGTGGAGGAGTCACTGTATAGTGGTTCCCAAAAGTCCCTTTACCCCTGAACCTTTTCCTACTAGAATAAGGTGAGGATAATTAAAAATACTTTGAGTATTAAAGCAACCCTGATGAGCATATTATTCAGGATTGAAATAGCAGTGATGGATTTTATTATACTTTAGAGTCTTTAAACAAAGCGAAATGGACATAAATCCTTTCGCCAAATGTTAAATTCAGAATCAATTGTAGTGCCGAATAATTGGTCCCGGGCGAAAGTGCCGAATTATGCTTTAATTTAAAAAAAAAAAAAATCTTTATCCATTTCATCGACGGAACGTTTCGTAGACCAACTTATTATCCTCATCTAACTTTGTTTAACCTAACTTAACCTGACCTAACCTACAGGACATTCGTCATATAAGAAATATCCCGTTGTCAAAACCTCCTCCTGAATTCGAGTTCAGAATAGACAAAACTTTATTACTATCCTCCCGAATTCAAAGACATCGTTTAATTAATAAAAATGTTCGATGGACGATTAGAGAGATTAATAACACTGAATCTATAAATCATTGTCGATATATTCCATAAAACGTTTACTATAACGTCATTATTGTAACACGGTGGAGATGTTAAATGGTTGGCGCTGGAGCTCTTTGCAAGAAAAATATTTTGACCGGCACTGGGACAAATTCTCTACGTATAAGGAAATAGAACCACCATCAGCGATACGCAAATGTGAATGAACTGATTAATAATAAGGTTTGGAGGTCATAGAATCTACATGTCATACGACAGACGGAACCTACGTTTTTTTTTTTTGTGGGTTCCGAACCACTACCCCACCAAGGGAGACCTGGAGTGACACTTTAATAACTGAAATCTGACGTCCTCGCCGAAACTCAAACCCAGGACAGTCAGATTAACAGGCCGGTGGTGCGCTCGACCACTGTAGGTTAGCCTGGTGGATTGAATAAAGTACTAGGTTGGTTGATAGGTTTGTTTAACCTCCTTCGTAACATTCAAGGTCATACGGCGGAGGGGACCTACAGCTTTACGTGAGATCCGAACCAGGGGCTCCGTACATAATCTGGACGCGAAGGACGGTCCCCCATTCATCTACAACCCAGACTCAATGTCGCTTAACTTCGCTGATCAACGAGAAGCGACGTTTGTCATTGACGTGCACGAAGTAGCCCGAGAAATAAAGTAATTTAAAGTATCTTTTGTTATACACAAAAACCATCAAATAATAAAGAGATTTCTTAAGAATTATTTCGTATCATAATCATTAAGTTTAAAATAAAAATTTTGTGGAAACTCGTTAAAACTTGAAATTAAGAAGAGCATCGTAGATTTGTTTACGCATGAATGAAGTAAATAAGAGACTTTGAAATGACGTCTCGAGAATTCTGAGTGAGCGCGAGATAGATAGATAGATAGATAGATAGATAGAGAAAGAGAGAGAGAGAGAGAGAGAGAGAGAGAGAGGCGGGAGGAATTACCTCGGAATTCCTTAAAAGAAAAAACGTCTGTATCATATCTCATTCCTTTGAATTCCTTGAATTCTTTCTTCTTTCGCCCTTCGTCAGTGGGTCACATGTCACACTTAAGATTCCGAAAATCAAATTAATACGTTCAATAGAGTATCGTATTGCAAAGACTAAAAGAAGTGACCCTTCTGAAGACAGCAAATTGACAAAACTTTCTGTTCTTATATATATATATATATAGAAGAATTACGGCATTTGAATCGGAAGATCCCGGGTTCGATTCCCGGGTGGTTACCTCATTTTTTCATTTGTTTCGTTCTCTCTCTCTCATCTTGCGCGGAATATCTCCTATACAAGCGTCGTTCTTTACGTTAATTATACTGCGTGTTTGCAGTTATATATATATATATATATATATATATATATATATATATATATGAGGGCAGGATGAGAATATAAAACAACTCTCTCCTTCAACAAATTCCCCAAATGAGACGGGATGGTGCAGAGGGATCGAGAACAAGTAGATTGAACATACAGTCAAAATTATTTCGTTAAAGCTGTTTATTTTCCAAGATAAATATATTACAAGCAATTACTGATGGGTGTGACCAGAGAGTAGTATAGTTAATTCACTTCAACATGTCTGACCTCGATACCCTGGCCAGTGATCCCACTGGTCAACGACAATTCACAACACGTTCCCCGGATACAGCTGGCCGTTTAGAACGCTCTTTATCTGAAACGGACCCTGTCCCGCGGTAATTCTTCACCAGCAGACGGATGTTGGATCACGTTTTGTGAATCTATTCCACACCTCCTGTTGCGACAATCCACGGAAATAAATGGTAACCATTTCGTCTCTCTCAGAACTTGTCAGCTTTTTACTCTTGTTACGTGTGGTTGAGTATCTTGACTAGGAATTAGAAATACACCATTAGAAGTACATTAAATTATACACCAGGTCTGTATATATGACAAATTTGCTGCGTAAAAGAAAAATAATTCAGCGAAATAAAGTGAGATTTTGGAACACCCTGTATATATATATATATATATAATATATATATATATATCTACAGATTCCAAAACCAAGATGTTAAAATTAATTAATTTAATGTGCATCGGTGATGTAGTGGTTAACACTGCTGACTACGAATCCACTGGCCCTGGGTTCGATTCCCGGCGATGGCAGACAACGCTCAGTTTACCCAGCTGTTAATCCTTCCATATAAAAAATTGATTGGTAGAAAAATGGGTAAATGGGTAAAACACTGGGCTCCCGCTGATCGTGAGATCGAGTCTGAGCAAGCAATTTGTAATTTCTGATCACCTGTGGTGTCTGGTTCATATTTCATCTTAAGCTGTAGGTCTAAGGTGGAACAACAAGCTTCACTTTCGTCATTATAAAAAATTTGGGATAAAGCAAAACCAAGGTTGCCAAGGTTATGATAATTATTTATAATACTTTACTCCAATTTTTTTCTATAAAGATGGCATTGGCAGAGTTGTTAACCACACTGATTTATCTCGAGATACACGAAGTTTTTAAGCAAAATGGTAAAAAGCTCTCGATTTTCTGAATTTCTGTTACATTTTCAAAATTTTATAATATAAACACATTAAAAATCTAATAACTTATTTGGTGTTTTCATCGATTTTCAAATTCCATTTCTCAGAAAAGTAACCACGAAATTTTCTACATTTTTCATACTGTTTCGTTTCTTTTCGTTTCGTTTCGTTGTTTTTGTAACATATATATAAAAGTAATGATATTACGAATCCTTCGTTCAAGTGATTATGATATCGTTCAGTTTTAGCGCTGAACCTGATGTCGTTAAGTTTTTGTCTGCATTGTGGCAAATTAGCAAGTTGCGAGTAATTCATTAATTTTTTAATATTTGGTGTAATTAAAATATGGCCGAATTTCCAAATAAGAGAAAATGTCATAAACAACATCATTGCAAAAGCTGAGAAAATGAAAATTAATTTAAAGGATGGCTGACTGCCAGCAATAAGGGGAAGTATTACAGTTACTGTAAATTTGTGACTCCCATTTAACGTCAGGTCGAAGTGAACTCTTGCGCCAAAGCAAAACTAGCAAACTATAAAAAATGCATCGGTGTTGAAGCATCAACCCACGATAATGTCTCTCCCAAACATGTCAGATGAAGTAATTCATAATAAAAAGGTTAAAGAAGCTGAGATAAAGCGTGTACCATTTGTTGCTGAACACAATATTGCATTTAATGCCATGGAACATTTTCCCAAATTAATCAAATCGATGTGTCCTGACTCAAAGATTGCTAAAGATTTAACATGCAGTAGAACTAAAACAAATTGGGAATTTAAAAGTGTTATAGGATCGCCTCAAATGGTACTTTGTTGTACCGAAATTACCATGTATGCAGGTAGAGACGAGTCTCTGTATTGTTTATGTTACAGGGAATCTGTGTAACTAGGGATTTCATGAAATCCCTAAAATGTTCAGGAATTTCATGTAAGGTTAAGTCGTGATATTTCCGTTATACCTACGGGAAAATTACTGAATGCCCGGTTAAGTCAACTGTACGCCCTTGACGATTGGTCAGGTTAAGGCGTGATATTTTCGTTAAAAACTAACGAAAATATCACGACTTAACTTTACGTGAAATCCCTGAGCATTTTAGGGATTTCATAAATTCCTAGTTACACAGATTCCCGTAACATATATTTATTTTATATTACGATAAATTAATTAGCTAAAAATGAACTTGACTTCACTAATTATAAAATTTAAGAACACATATTTTCAAACAAAAACAAAATAACATCTTATTCTTTTCTGTTTTACGAAAATGGGCCTTACACCAATAGGTTGTGTTTAATCTAGTAATAAAATATGATGATGCATTTTCAATAAAATTTCACATATAATAAGCGAAATTTGTATTTTTTCGTATAATTTACTACTTGTTTACATTGATTTTTTTTGGCTCACCTAAGGATAATATCTCGACATTTCAGACGAGCCAAGTTTGGCAACGATAGTCACTGAATACTTCTTTTATACAGCTCTGTGTGCAATATATATATATATATATATATATATATATATATATATATATATGTGTGTGTGTGTATATATAATAATATAAAGGACGTGTGTGTGTGTGTGTGTGTCTGTCTGTCTGTCTATCTGTCTGTCTGTCTGTCTGTCTGTTCCAACCATAACTCCAAAATGGAAGCAGTTACAAACATGAAACTTCACACATATTGATTAGGTCCCCAGGTTGTGCACCTGGGTGTTAATAAATTAAATAATTAATCTTAAAAAATTAAATGACGTCATCAAATCATTACGTCATTACATATATATATGCTGCAAACCCACAAGGAAAAAGAAAAACGATTCCAAGGCCTTTCGTGTATTCAGAGCTACACCTCGTCAGGGAATGACGAGCTGTAGCTCTAAATACACGAAAGGCCTTGGAATCGTTTTTCTTTTTCCTTGTTGGTTTTCAGCATTCATTCATTTCACGTGTTTAATTGTGAAATTCATCCCATATATATATATATATATAATATATATATATATATATATATTAGTGATGTAGCGGATGTCATTTTTTTCACATCCGCGGATGCGGATGCGGATGAGGATGTTTGATTTCAACATCCGCGGATGCGGATGTGGATGTCTACATTTTTGTTATTTTTTAGGATATATTCGAGATTTGTTGTGTTTAACGTATATAATAGTTATTATATAGAGAGAGCTGTAGCTATAATGTAGTATAATTGATTAATTGTACAATAATTGCTGTACTTTTCCCTGAACATATAAAATAATAGCAAGCATCTAACTAATATAGAAATCAATTAGTGAATTCGTCTGCAAATAAATTCGTTATATTTTGTTGAGTTTCAGCCACAATTAGAACCATAATTGTGTTACCCGACCTCTTTCCCCAACATCCACCCTTATAGAAAGAGATCTTTAATTAGCTTGATAACTATTTATATTAAGTTTAAAGTTTTATTAGGCATATTTATAAATGAATAATTAAATAAAGTAAACTAAGATGTTCATCGTTTAATATTCAAACTTAATTATAGGAAGGTTATGCTTAAGGAACATTAATTTTTCTGCCTTTTCTGCTGCCAGTCTGTTTTCTTTTCATCTAATTAATCCAGCACTGCTAAATAATCTCTCGCTTGGTACGCTTGTTGGAGGACGTGCTAAATGTTTCCTTGCAAGTTTACTCAAGTATGGATAGATATTCTGCGTATTTTTCCACCAACTAATAGGATTGTCACATGCAGCCAGGCGTTTTTCTTTGATAGCTCTCGGTCATTTTTACTACATCTTTTGACATCGCGTAGGTCTCGTCATCGCTGCTTCACTCAAGAAACTGAGAGAGAGATTCTGTGATAGATTTGCTTGTTGAAGGTGTTGGTTCTGTCACTGAAACTTTTATTCTTTTGGTGGGTGGCGAAGCGACAGATTCAGAGATTGAAGCTCTTCAACTGCTTTGCCAAGTGATGATTAACTCGTTCTAATGTACTAGGTGAAAATAACTTAGCTTTGTAACGTGGATCTAAGTAGGTTGCAAGAGACTAACTTCATACAAGAACAGCCTCTCGTCTTGTCGCTTGCATCACTTTGCGCACAATGAACTAGTTCTATTATTATAGTAGAATTTGATAATTTCCGCTTATTAATGACGTTTTATCTCAACGGTCACATCCGCACGACATCCGCAGTCCAAAGTGCGGATGCAGATGCGGATGCGGATGCGAGAAAATGTGCGGATGTTCCGCGGATGCGGATGTGACCTACATCACTAATATCTATATATATATATATATATATATATATATATATAATTAATATATATATCTCGAAACCTATGGTAAAATTATCGAATACTCGGTTAGGTTCATTGAATGCCCGGTTAGGTCAACTGTACGCCCTTGACGATTGGTTACGTTACGTTAGGTTAGGTTAGGTCCCGAGGTTGTGCACCTGGTGTTAATAAATTAAATACTTAATTTTAAATTAAATGAAAATGAAAATGAAAATGAAAAGGTTTATTGGCAGACTATAGTCCATATGACATATATTATTAACACAATGACAGTCATATACAAAGGATAGAAATATATACAATTGATTAGAAATAATACTGTAATGTCGAAGTTAAGTGGAGCTACAGACAGACGTTTTCATACCAAGAAGTCCATAGCTTAGAGGATAAATGGCAGGACTCATGGATAGCTTGGATGATCAGGTTGGTTGATTTTTTAATTCTTTGCATTAGACTGTATTGAGCAGGTCTTGTTACCTCCGGGAAGCTCGGGGCATTGTGGGTAGCAAACATTTGCGAAGCTGAGCATCTCGGGGGTAATTTATGTAAGAGTCTAAAAGACCTGTTGTACGGCAAATTTAGAGTTCTGCCAGAACCTTTTTTATAATTCACCCACAGTTGCTCTCCGTATATATTACTGCAGAAAGTACGAAAGAGAGTGTCTTTAGCTTCACTTGTACAGAATCGAGAGTCCCTTATGGTCATATTCGCTTTAGCACACAGGCTTCGAGATTGTTTTCTTATATCCGAGTCATCACTCAAGGAGTTGATAATAGTTTGACCCAAATACTTAAACTCTTGTACTTCCTCAATTACTTCACCATTCATTTTAAACCTTATATCAGCTGGCTGATTACAGCTTTTAGGATGAAATTGCATAACCTTAGTTTTTATAACATTAAAAAGATATCATGTTTAAAATTAAATGACGTCATCAAGATCATTACGTCATTACGTATATATATATATATATATATATATATATATATATATATATATGTCGAAACCTATGGTAAAATTATTGAATACCCGGTTAGGTTCATTGAATGCCCGGTTAGGTCAACTGTACGCCCTTGACGATTGGTTAGGTTAGATTAGGTTAGGTTAGGTTAAGTTAGGTCAGGTCCCGAGGTTGTGCACCTGGGTGTTAATAAATTAAATAATTAATTTAAAAATAAAATGACATCATCAAGATCATTACATCATTACGTATATATATATATATATATATATATATATATATATATAGGATCAAATGTAGAATTCGGACCCAGCCTTCTTTAGTTAGCTTTATAAGGCTAACTAACGAAAATATCACGACCTAACCTAACCAGTCGTTAGGTTAACTGTACGCCCTTGACGATTGGTTAGGTTAGGTCATGATATTTTCGTTAGTTAGCCTTATAAAGCTAACTAAAGAAGGCTAGGGTCCGAATTCTACATTTGATCATATATATATATATCGAAACCTATGGTAAAATTATTGAATACCCGGTTAAGTCATCTGTACGCCCTTGACGATCGGTTAGGTTAAGTCGTGATATTTTCGTTAGCTTTAACGAAAATATCACGACTTAACCTAATCAATCGTCAAGGGCGTGCAATTAACCTAACCGGGCATTCAATTAACCTACCCGGGTATTCAATTAATCTAATCGGGCATTCAGTTGACCTAGCCTGGCATTCAATTAACCTAACCGGGCATTCAGTTTACCGAACCGGGCATATATATATATATATATATATATGTGTGTGTATATATATATATCTATATATATATATGTGTGTGTGTGTGTATATATATATATATATATATATATATATATATATATATATGTGTGTGTGTGTGTATATATATATATATATATATATAGCGTTGAACATCTACCCCGGCAACGCCGGTCGCTCCGCTAGTATGTATATATATATATATATATATATATATATATAAATATAAGCTTTTGATAGTCTGGCACAAATCTTTAATTTCCTTTCTGGCCGCTCTGTAGCTGCCGTTGTAGATGGCCACTGTTCTTCTCCTAAAGCTATTAACAGTGGTGTTTCTCAGGGTTCTGTCCTGTCACCCACTCTTTTCCTTTCATTTATTAATGATCTTTTCATTCGTACTTCCTATCCTATTCACGCCTATGCCGATGATTCCACTCTTCACTTCACCCGTTTCCCAAAGCGTCACTCTCAACAGTCACTACATGATTCGCGTAGTACGGCTATGGAGCACCTGACCTCTGCCTTTTCTGCTATCTCTGATTGGGGCAGAGAAAATCTTGGGGCTTTCGATGTCTACTCGTCACAATTTTCCACATGACTAGCCCCTTACCTTCAATACCACCCAACTCAATCCTTCCACTTCTCTTAACATTCTTGGCGTTTCCTTTTCTCGTGATCTTTCCTGGAAAGATCACATATACTCTCTTTCTAAAACAGCTTCCAAGAGGTTAGGTGTGCTGTACCGCCTCCACAGTTTCTTCACCCCCACTCAGTTACTGTCTCTGTACAGGGATCTTGTTCGTCCCTGTATGGAGTATGCTTCTCACGTGTGGGTGGTTCAACCCACACAGTCGTACTTGACCGGGTGGAATCAAAGGCTTTTCGTCTCTTCAATTCCCCGCCTCTTACTGATTGTCTTCAATCCCGCTCTCTCTCTCTCTTTGCCGCAATGTTGCCTCACACTCTCTTTACTATCGCTATCATAACGGAAATTGCTCTTCTGAACTCTCTAACTGCATGCCTCTTCCTTCAGGAGAGCACGCAGTACCAAAACTTTCTACACTTTCTCATTCCTTTTCTGTCCAACTCTCTAACGCAAAGGTTAATCGGTATTTTCGGTCTTTCATCTACTCAACCAGTGAACTCTGGAATAATCTTCCTCAATCCATCTTTCTCCCGTCTATGACATGACCTTCCATCTTTCAAACGCAGAGTGTCTAGGCATCTCGAAAACCCCGGACCTTGATTTTGTCTCTCTGCTTCTTATATGGGAGTGGCGCTTTTGCGGGTATTTACCCTTGGCCCCTCCTTCCTGCATTAAAAAAACAATATATATATGAAGAAAGAAACCACTCTTCAGGAAGACTTAAATTTTTTTCTTTAACACATATACATTTCCGGCTCATCGCGACCCTTTGTCAAATGGTAATGATCGCATAAACAGAGAACAGAGTTTATATACACCTAGAAGTTAATTATACACTGGTATGCATATGAAATTTTTTTGTCTGCTGTGAGGGTTTTTTCAACTCATATTATATAATTCGACCATGCTGAATTCGAAAATGACATTGGTTTTCCTCAATCAGGTCAGGTTTTTTCTCTATTGGCCATTTATTATAAGTCCAATTTTATCCCCAAATTTATTGATTTTTTTAGCTTAAACACTGTAGATACGAGTAATATTATAAGAACACTCGTGAAAAATGAAAACATTGTGTGAATAAATACTTTTATTCATACAATGAATATGGAAAAAAGTTTATTGAGGAAGGAATGAAGTTTTTTTGGCTTTCCGTCTGTGTTTTTCTTCGGGCACGTCTCGCTTCAAACACCAGCAATAGTCCGCCAGCATATTGATATCCCAGTTTCCCTGGTACCTCTCTTCCATTATTTTGATATCTTGGTGAAATCGTTCACCCTGTTCCTCACTATAATCCCCGCAATTTTCAGGAAAATAGTCCAAGTGGGACCACAAAAAGTGCATTTTTATGGACATGCGCGACCCATGAGCTTTGAAAGCTTCCATCAAATTTTCGACAACGGACTCGTATTCTGGACTTCTACGCTTGCCAAGAAAATCAGTGACAACTGATTTGAATGCCTGCCAGGCATTCTTCTCAGTTGGAGTCATTGCGTTTTCGAACTGAGTATTCTTGATCAAAGTTCAAATTTGAGGACCATCAAAAACCCCAGCATTTAGTTTAACATCAGATATATGAGGAAATTTACTCTCGAGATATCGGAATGCTGAACCCTCCTTATTCATTGATTTGATGAAATTTTTCATCAAGCCCAGCTTAATATGAAGTGGTGGGAGCAAAATTTTTGTTGGTGGTACAAGGGGCACTGAAACGACATTATGCGACCCAGGTCCAAAATTCTCTCTGGATGCCCATTCACGCTGTGCAGTGCTTCTCATCCGCTCGGCTATCCCATTTGCAGAGGAAACATGGGTATTTCGTGTATCCCCCTTGCATTCCCAATACAAATGCCACAATCTGAAAAAAAATGAAAATATTTAAAGAATTTAGA
The DNA here is from genome assembly GCA_023014485.1 of Bathynomus jamesi. Taxonomy (NCBI): domain Eukaryota; kingdom Metazoa; phylum Arthropoda; class Malacostraca; order Isopoda; family Cirolanidae; genus Bathynomus; species Bathynomus jamesi. The sequence goes on along the minus strand of JAJOZX010000316.1, from coordinate 1,107,152 downwards.
GAATTTGTTCTATCAGATAAAAAAATCTATGCATTGGACTGTATCACTTCTGTGGGGAAGTTAAGTGTTCTTATACGCTCTCAAATAACCTTTGGAAAAACAACATAGTCAATAGCAATAGTTTACTTATGATATTAGTATTACCTTCAAATCTCCACAGATCCTCCAGTTATGTTGGTCGTATACGAGAGCATCCAGTAAAATTTTCGTGTTATCGTAGCTCTCAGTAAGTTGTACGGAATGTGCTACAGGGACTGATGCAACCCTATTCCCAATGTTGAGAAGTACTGCTTTCAAACTTCGTTTAGACGAGTCTATAAATAGCAAAAAACTTGCGGAATTCTTCCTCTCGTTTCCTATACCAGGAGAATGTTGTTCCCGGAGCCAGCAAGTTGTCCTCTCGAAGTCGTGAGCCCAAGATCTCGGCAGCTAATTTGGAAAGTCCTAAATCCCTGGTAAGATCATTAAGTTTGGCCTGGTTGAGAGGCCTCGGCTCATTTGAAGCGGTATTTTGAGGTATATACAACTGGGACTGGTCATTGGCATTGGTCATTGATTCATCATCAGAATCATCGAAGTCCAGGGTTTGAGGTGGGTCGGGTATTGGAATTCCAGGACCATGGGGTACAGGTCTCATAGCAGAAGGAATGTCAGGGTATACAACAATGTGTTTATTCTTCTTGTTAACTCCTGAAAATAGAAACACAGAAACATGGATATAAAACTTGCATATGAAATAGAAGAAGCATTCAGACAGTGGCGGCTCGTGAGGGAAGGCTGCGGTCTGTAAGATATGAAATAGGTCGATGGAGTCTGTATATTTTCTTTCTTTTTCATTCATATTGTCCCTTCGGGGACAATATGAATGAAAAAGAAAGAAATATACAATCATTGTATATGTAAATGTAACTTGTATAACAATATGTATGTGTAAATGTATTTTCTATAACAATATGTATGTATAAATGTATGATTACCATTATGGTGAATATTATGCTATATATGGTGAATATTACATTATGGTGAATATTATGTCAAGTTTCATACGAGGATTTCAAAATATTTAAGAAAAATAAATTTATAAGCCCACCTTGGAGGTTTGTCATGCAGAAATAGCAATCTGTCACGTGATCCTTTCCTTCTCTCCAAATCATGAGGCAAAGATTTCGCTCTGCCTTTGCTCCATCTTCTCATGTTTTCAATGCACGTCTTGCAGCACATATGAGGGGCGAAATTTTTGTCCTGGTCCCCTAGCTTAATTCCAAAGTATGCTCTATACATTGTCTTCACAAATTTAGTGATTTGGGACTGGTTATTTGGCATGGTAACCGTCCCACATATGTAGCAGAATCTATTGGGATCATTTTTACACGCTCTATTCATTATGAAATATTTTATCTATATGCCTGAAAAGTAAAAAAAGATATTATACAAGTGAAACAAGTGCTGATAGATGTTACTGTTCCAATTCCGCTTTGACAAAATCACGAAAAATTCTATTTTACTTATGAGGCCATAGCCGGATAACCTGAGCTGATTGAGAAAAACGGATTGCAGATTCGAAATCAGCAGGAAAAACTCTATAAGAATCACTTACAAAACCCTTGACAGCAAAATTGATGCATACCAGTGAATTATCAGGGATTAGATGACTAAACCTTCCCATCCTCTTAGTGATGGGAAGGTGACATTTCCGACCCAGCCTTGACCTGATGGATGTATCTGTGTTGCCTGTGGATTTTTGGATGGTAATGTTACAAAATTCTTAATTTTATTACATATAATTTTGTTAAAAGAGAATTGACCATCAGATAGATTAAAATTTTGTATAGAGCCAAAGACTAGATTCAACAATTCTACGCTTATAATTATTAACGCTTTACATAATTATTAACGCTCATTTAGCAGCCAGAAAAACCTTTTATACTGGCAGGTCAACTGTAAACAAGGATTACAAGAAAAGTATTGTCCTTCCCTATAAAAAAAACTTGAAAGGCCTTAAGAAAACTTGTCAGAGAATAGGTGCTAATGTGGCATTCAAATATAATAACTGCATAAATGACATGTTAATAAGGAACAAACCTATGTAAGGACGAAAAAGACACAGGTATGTGTATATATATTACCATGTAAAGAATGTCCTGATAATGTATATGTGGGAGAACGGGAAGGGAACTCAGCAAAAGAATTTATGAACATAAGAGAGATGCGAGGGTGGGGAATGAAAAAAGTGCTGTATTCTCTCATGTCAGAGACTATAACCATGTAATAGATTTCAATAATTGCAACTTTGTTTTCAAATCTAATAATTATGTTGAGCGTAGAATTGTTGACTCTAGTGTTATAGGGTTTATACAAAATTTTAATGTATCTGATGGTCAATTCTCTTTTAACAAAATTATATGTAATAAAATTAAAAATTTTGTAACATTACCATCCAAAAATCCACAGGCAACGCAAATACATCCATCAGGTCAAGGCTGGGTCGGAAATGTCACCTTCCCATCACTCAGAGGATGGGAAGGTTTAGTCATCTAATCCCTGATAATTAACTTCTAGGTGTATATAAACTCTGTTCTCTGTTTATGCGGTCATTACCAATTGACAAGGGCTTGCAATGATCCGAAACTGTATTGGTGTTAAAGAAATAAAAATTTAAGTCTACCTGAAGAATGGTTTCCTTCTTCACACTTCTCCGCGACAGTGCGTTATTTTACGTCATATATATATATATATATATATATATATATATATATATATATATATATATATATATATATATATATATACGAGGTTTGTTCAAAAAGTTCTCGGACTGATCCCACAAAAACGTTTTGGTAACACTTATGATCTAATTGATGTTGTCCCCTTCAAAGTAGTCTCCTTGTGCAGCTATACATCTCTCCCAACGGCGTTTCCACTTTTGAAAGCATTCGTGGTAGGCCGTATTCCTGACCGCCTTCAGTTCATTTGTTGCATTTTGAGTAATTTCTTCCACATTTTGAAATCTTCGACCTTTCAATGCAAATTTAAGTTTGGGGAAAATAAAACAGTTTGCCAGGGACAGATCTGGAGAATACGGGGGCTGGGGAACGACTACGACGTTGTGCTTCGCCAGGTACTGCTGAATTGACAATGCTGCGTGTGCGGCCGCATTTGTCATGGTGCAACATCCATGTTCCTGCGTTCCAACTTTCAGGCCGTTTTCTCCTTACTGCGTCTCGCACGCGCTTCACTATTTCCAAATAAAACTGTTGGTTAACCGTTTGACCTATAAGAACGAATTGGTAATGAACGAGTCCGTAGTAATCGAAAAAAAACGACCAGCATTGCCTTCACATTCGACCGGAATTGCCGTGCTTTTTTTGGTCTCTGAGACGTCGCGCACTTCCATTGCGATGACTGCTGTTTTGTTTCAACGTCATACCCATACACCCACGTCTCATCACCCGTAACGATGTTTCTAAGAAATTTTTTATCAAGATTGGCACGTTGGAGGAGGTCTTGAGACAAAACAACACGTTGCTCTTGCTGCTCGGCAGTCAAGAGTCGTGGCACAAATTTGGCTGACACACGACGCATCCCCAAATTCTCTCTGAGTATCTTGTGGCATGATCCTATCGAAATGTCCATTTCGTCCGCGACTTCCCTGACTGTCAGTCTACGGTTCCCTCGAATCATTTCACGAACACGAGCAACAGTGTCATCAGTTCTTGAAGTGGAAGGTCGTCCCACCCTTGCATCGTCCTCCGTCGACGTCCGGCCTTCCTTAAAGCGCTTGTGGCACTCAAAAGTGGTTGTCCGACTTGGTGCGTCATTGCCAAATGCTGTGTTCAGCATGGCATGGGTTTCAGAAGCAGTCTTGCTCAGCTTAACGCAAAATTTTATGCACACACTTTGTTCTTCAACAGTAGCCATTATTCAAATGCACAAAATGCGACAAAACACACAAAATGACTTCACAAAACAGTAAATATCGAGAGAACAAAATACGATACCAACAAGCAGTAACCGTCTTTGGACACAGAATGAGTCACACTACGACATGCATCACATGACGCGCATGCGTGTCATGTGATGCGCGCGCAGCATAACCAGTTCGCGAACTTTTTGAACACATCTCGTATATATATATATATATATATATATATATATATATATATGCTCAAAAGGAGCTTCACTAAATTCTTTATGTTTAGTTTGAGATTTTTCCTTTTTATAATATTAAGTAAAAGAATGGTCGTTGATGTCACAGTTTGAAGATCTGCAACGCAAATTCTTCTTTGGATTTTCAACATAACTTTCTCATACATAATTCAATAATCGGACGAACTTAAAGTATGTACAAATTAATATATTTTGCATACTTTGCGATTCAAGTAATCTTTGAACTCGTAAAAAAAAAAGATAAATTATAATATGTCATTAACAGTTCTTTTATAATGTATGTTTTTTTAAAGAGAGAGAGAGAGAATCTATCAGCATGAAAATAATGTAAAGAAAATAAAACAAAAGATGACTCATGGATGTAACAATTATTTTTAAACGTTAGTGTGTGTGTGTGTGTGTGTGTGTGTGTGTGTATGTATGTATATATATATATATACAGGGTGTTTCACAATTGGTTTGCCATACTTTAAGGGATGATTTGGGGGATGATATCGAGTAAAAAAGTTAATACAACATAGGTGCTATCTGCAACCGTTGCGGAGCTACAGTACGGACGTTTAAAGATGTGCAAACAACAAATCCCTACTTGTGTGTAATTCGATAGATGGCAGCACTGGTGGTAGTTTTGGTTAACGAAGTTACCACTACTAATCCTCAGTTTTTTCTTTCAGTTAGTTCTGATCTGTGGTACGAGGCACTGTGTTGCGCTAAGGTGAACAATCAAAACGAATCAACAGTTCACACCCGCTGATACCATTTCATTTATGGATTCTGTGATGGTAACAGTAGAGCGGCAGTTGAGAAATATCGAAGACGTTTTCCGAAGCGCCGAATACCGAACAGGCAAGTGTTTAGTGACACACACCAGAGATTAACGGAAACAAAGACAATTGTTCCACATAACCAAGAACATGTAGCACGACGGCACGTTGCTGTGGAGGAGCGCATACTGGACTTAGTACAACGTAGCCCAACTACCAGTGTTCGAAGGATTCCTAGACGAATTGGTGAATCCGCATCGCGTGTATAGCGAACTGTACATGATGAGGGTTCGTATCCTTATCATTTGCAACGTGTGCAAGCTCTTCAACCGGATGATTACGATAAACGTGTTCAATTTTGCCAGTGCATGGTTATGCATCGCCAAATTCTTAATCGCATACTGTTTAGTGATGAAGCATAATTCATTCGGGATGGAATTAACAATGGACGAAATTCCCACTTGTGGTCCGCCGATAATCCTCACGGTATCGTTGAAGGAAACTTTCAACATCGATTTTCGGTGAATGTTTGGTGCGGTGTAACTGGAGATAGCTGAGTGGACCGTTCGTTTTGGCACAATGATTAGCTGCTGATATTCATCTGAACTTCTTGACAAACAAATTGCCGCTTTTGATGGAGGACCTGCCCTTGGAGACAAGGCGCAGGATGTTCTTTCAGCACGATGGGGCGCCACCACATTTTGGTGGTCATGTTACGGATTACTTGAATCAGCGGTACGGGAATCGTTGGATTGGTCGTGCTGGTCCAATATCGTGGCCCCAGAGATCTCCGGACCTAACCCCGTTAGATTTCTTTTTATGGGACCTTATGAAAGAGATGGTCTACAAGACCAAAGTACAAACGAGAGAGAAACTCTTGCGTCGGATTATGGATACCGCTGCTTACATACGAGAACACCCCGAAATGATTCAATGGGCATTATACTCTTATTTGGGACGAGCAAGGCTGTGCATTGAAAACCGAGGCGGACATTTTGAATATTTATAAGATGTATCTCATAAAATGTAGCAATAAATACATCAGATTAATACTCTCGTTTATTTTTTTCCGTGCACCTTAAAACGTCCGTAGCTCCGCAACGATTGGAAATAGCACTGATGTTGTATTAACTTTTTTACTCGATATCACCCCCCAAAGCATGGCAGACTAGTTGTGAAACATTATATATATATATATATATATATTAGTGATGTAGGTCACATCCGCATCCGCATCCGCGGAACATCCGCACATTTTCTCGCATCCGCATCCGCATCTGCATCCGCACTTTGGACTGCGGATGTCGTGCGGATGTGGACCGTTGAGATAAAACGTCATTAATAAGCGGAAATTATCAAATTCTACTCTAATAATAGAACTAGTTCATTGTGCGCAAAAGTGATGCAAGCGACAAGACGAGAGGCTGTTCTTGTATGAAGTTAGTCTCTTGCAACCTACTTAGATCCACGTTACAAAGCTAAGTTATTTTCACCTAGTACATTAGAACGAGTTAAATCATCACTTGGCAAAGCAGTTGAAGAGCTTCAATCTCTTGAATCTGTCGCTTTCGCCACCCACCAAAAGAATAAAAGTTTCAGTGACAGAAAGAACCAACACCTCAACAAGCAAATCTATCACAGAATCTCTCTCTCAGTTTCTTGGTCAAGCAGCGATGACGAGACCTACGCGATGTCAAAAGATGTAGTAAAAATGATCGAGAGCTATCACCAAGAAAAACGCCTGGCTGCATGTGACAATCCTATTAGTTGGTGGAAAATACGCAGAATATCTATGCATACTTGAGTAAACTTGCAAGGAAACATTTAGCACGTCCTCCAACAAGCGTACCAAGCGAGAGATTATTTAGCAGCGCTGGATTAATATATGATGAAAAGAGAAACAGACTGGCAGCAGAAAAGGCAGAAAATTAATGTTCCTTAAGCATAACCTTCCTATAATTAAGTTTGAATATTAAACGATGAACATCTTAGTTTACTTTATTTTAATTACTCATTTATAAATATGCCTAATAAAACTTAACTTAATATAAATAGTTATCAAGCAAATTAAAGATCTCTTTCTATAAGGGTGGAGGTTGGGGAAAGAGGTCGGGTAACACAATTATGGTTTCTAATTGTGGCTGAAACTCAACAAATATAACGAATTTATTTGCAGACGAATTCACTAATTGATTTCTATATTAGTTAGATGCTTGCTATTATTTTATATGTTCAGGGAAAAGTACAGCAATTATTGTACAATTAATCAATTATACTACATTATAGCTACAGCTCCTCTATATATAACTTATTTATACGTTAAACACAACAAATCTCGAATATATCCTAAAAAATAACGAAAATGTAGACATCCGCATCCGCATCCGCGGATGTGAAAAAATGCATCCGCTACATCACTAAATTATATATATATATATATATATATATATATATATATATATATATATATATGTGTGTGTGTGTGTTTGTTTCACAACTAGTCTGCCATGCTTTGGGGGTGATATCGAGTAAAAAAGTTAATACACCATATATATATATATATATATGCTATAGCAGAAATCCATAATAATATCACGACAACGGGTTTTAAGGCTATTTACTGAGAGTGGCCTTTTGTATATAATGAATTGTCCGCATGAATTAATATAGCTCTCGCAGAAAGGCGTCAGAGAACATTTCAGGCGAGAAGGGGGATTAAGTGCCTCTTCACTGAAAGCGGAATGGAATGATCAGACACAGGATATTGGAAGAACTTCTCTAACAGCTCGACCCTCTAATCAAACAAGATGAATTATTATGCGTGCCTCCTTGTTCTCCACAAGTGCAAATTTTCTTTATTGATATTTCCCCCCAACAACTGCATCATGTTGTGTATTAAATTGTTTAAAGTGGGACTCGAATCTCATTGGGTAATATCATCACTCACTCACTATATATATATATATATATAATATATTATATATAACATAGACCTATGCATGGAACAAGGAACTCTTCTGGGAAAATTAAATCCACTATAGTCCGAATAAGTAATGGTAAATGACAAATACCATAGTTTTTCTTTTTCATGATGCTAGCCCAACGTGGGCAACGGGTCTCTCGCAAAGAGGTCCCATAAATGTAGCTTCCCTCACCAGCTATCTGCAAAGCAGACAGGATCCAGCTTTGGGACATGGATCTAGGGTTTAACAAGCCTAGTCCCTACATTCAGAACCTCTATATAAGTAAAAGACTCGTTGCATTCACTCGGATTCAATAAATCAAAAAAAGGGGTAACTATTGTATTTTTAGCCAAAAATCAAAACTAAACCTCAACCGGGACATTGAGCGTCCACTTTTCAGGCACGTAACACGTCCGTTTAATATACCAAACTCAGAATGGTCCCCTGAGAAACCTATATGTTAAACACAGATCGTGCATGGAACAAGGAACTCTTCTGGGAAAATTAATCCACTATAGTCCGAATAAGTAATGGTAAATGACAAATACCATAGTTTTTCTTTTTCATGATGCTAACCCGACGTGGGCAACGGGTCTCTCGCAAGTGGTCCCATAAATATAGCTTCCTCACCAGCTATCTGCAAAGCAGACAGGATCCAGGATCCATGTCCCAAAGCTGGATCCTGTCTGCTTTGCAGATAGCTGGTGAGGGAAGCTATATTTATGGGACCTCTTTGCGAGAGACCCGTTGCCCACGTCGGGCTAGCATCGTGAAAAAGAAAAACTATGGTATTTGTCATTTACCATTACTTATTCGGACTATAGTGGATTTAATTTTCCCAGAAGAGTTCCTTGTTCCATGCACGGTCTGTGTTTAACATATAAGTTTCTCAGGGGACCATTCTGAGTTTGTGTATATTAAACGGCGTGTTACGTGCCTTGAAAAGTGGACGCTCAATGTCCCGGTTGAGGTTTAAGTTTTGATTTTTTGGCTAAAAATACAATAGTTACCCCTTTTTCTTTTGATTTATTCAATCCGACGTGAATGCAACGAGTCTTTTACTTATATAGAGGTTCTGAATGTAGTGGGACTAGGCTTGCTTTAAACCCTAGATCCATGTCCCAAAGCTGGATCCTGTCTGCTTTGCAGATAGCTGGTGAGGGAAGCTATATTTATGGGACCTCTTTGCGAGAGACCCGTTGCCCACGTCGGGCTAGCATCATGAAAAAGAAAAACTATGGTATTTGTCATTTACCATTACTTATTCGGACTATAGTGGATTTAATTTTCCCAGAAGAGTTCCTTGTTCCATGCACGTCTGTGTTTAACATATGTTTCTCAGGGGACCATTCTGAGTTTGTATATATATATATATATATATATATATATATACATTAGACGAAAGCGCTTGAGCACCATTTTGTGTTTTTTTTTTCCTTCGTGGTTTTATTTATCATAAATTTTTTCACGTGTTACTTTCGTGAATAATTTTCATATATATATATATATATCAGTATCGAACCGGCGTTAATTCATGCATTTCGCATTTCGTTAAGTATGCATAGTCTTATTTCCCCCCGAAATTGTAAACAACATTCAATAACCTTATTAATGACACCTTCTTAATATAGAACAATAAACGATCTTTGTTTACATCCACAGAAATTCTATATTCAGATAATAATTTTGATAACCGCAAAGGATTCTGAACTCTGAATAGTATATTTAAAGGAAAACACTTAAATAAGTTGATAAATAAAATGCAAACTCTTGTTTTGTTTATGTGGGTTCTTTGCACCTTTAAATATAAGCGTTTTTTTCCCTATTTCAGGGACAAGAACAGAAATTCATAGACAATGAAAGGAAACTCACTATGCACAGTGTCAGGCACTTTCAAATGTAGATCCTGATGACTAAAGGGGTGACTACTCCCGGGAGTAGTACTGGTGGAGGAGTGACAGGGGTGAAAAATGGGGCCTGTCATTTAGGGACGACTTAGATAAAATACGGCTCCGTTCAAAACTGTTTTCGTTTTTAAAGAAGTGCAAAAAGTAATTGAAACGCTTCGAAATGGACAAACAGCCGTCTCCGTAAACGAGTTAAAATGACTGCAGACTTATTGCTTCGTTTTTCCTCCTCCGCGATTATATATATATATATATATATATATATATATTTGTGTGTGTGTGTGTGTGTGTGTGTGTGTGTGTGTGTGTGTGTGTGTATGAGCTGGTGCCCGAAAAAATGCCCCCGTGATAAGAAAGAGAGAGCCAAAATCAAGGTCTCGAGGTTCACGATGCCTTTTTTTTATATAATTTTTTAAAAGATTGTGTAGTTCGTAAAATGCACGCGTGTGTAGTGAAGAATAAGAGGAGAAGCGTGTATTTGAGAGCATTCTGGACTGCTCACAGGATAGATGAGACGCAGAAAAAGATCAGCTGAAGAGGACAGTGAGGGGAGAAACGGGAGTTCCAGCACTCCCTGTCTCTTGCTTAACGTCCCCTCCCCCACTCGGAGTACTTCCCTGGTCGATTGGTGTTTACAATCTCCTCCTTATATCTCCTTATATATACTGGCGGCCAAAATTATGGTGTCGCTAGAAAATAGAAAATTAATTATTAATGCAAATTGTGATTGACATTTGTCCAAACTACAATAAATTTAGAAGAATATTGAATTCATATGATATTTTTTTAAATTTAATAAACACGAAATTTATATATTTTACACTGAAATTTACAAGTTTTAAGCTTTACATCATTAATCAAAACTTGTCCAAGAAATGCAAAATAATGCCAAATTCTACCTTCTTCAAATCAGCTCTCGAGCCTTTGGTACTTGGTCTTCAGTGTCATCATTACGAGGATAAAAACTATTCCTGTAATAATCTCTTTGTATTTTCATATATTTTAGCATGTATTCCAGTTTATGAAGAAAAGCCCATTTCATAAAATTTTTTTAAACTTAAAGTATTGAAATGCAAAATTGTGACGTAAAGAGGACAAATTTCAGAAATATATAAATAATTTTAAACTTTTGCCCGACTATATATATATATATATATATATATATATATATATATATATATATATAATATATATATATGGGTGATTTACTCGCTGGTAGCCCTAGAGTATCGATACTCTGGGACTACCAGTAAGTGAATCACCCTGTGTGTGTGTATGTGTATATATATATATATATATATATATATTATATATTATATATTATCATGCGGGTTGCTTCTACAAAGCTTCAATTTAATATTTAGAAGAATCCAATGACAGAAGGAAAGTAAATGCCATGAAAAGTGTCTTCTTTAATGCGCAACGTTTCGAGCAATACGCTCATCTTCAGGCTAAACGTGACAAAAAATGACAATATGAAGTTAAAATCATAAATAAATGAATGAAGACAAATAATTACTATAGAACCTATTCTTAGAAGCAAATTTAAAAAGACTAAAAGAAAGGGTTGAATTCAAAGTTAAAGAAGTTTACATATAAAAATACGAAAAATTTTTAAAAGCTATTTTAAATTATATATAGTAAATTTGAAACTAATACAATGGGATAATTAACACTACTAACCTTTCATTACTGGTTCCGAGGCACAAGTAATTTAAAACAAACAAAGGGAAAATACTATGGGTTGGGTGGTTGGAGAATTATGAGTTGGGGGGGAGGGATTATAAAAAATTGATTTTAACTTCATATTGTCATTTTTTGTCACTGTTTAGCCTGAAGATGAGCGTATTGCTCGAAACGTTGCGCATTATAGAAGACACTTTCATGGCATTTACTTTCCTTCTTGTTATTGGAATTCTCCTAAATATATATATATATATATATATATATGGATAACGCATCAACACATGTGGTTTTTGTATGAAACAAAATGCTCTTACCAGGATTCGAATCTTTAACTCAGGAGGTCCCGAGTTCGAATCTGATGGTGTGGTGGTATTTTGTTATATATATATATATATATTACTGTATACTGTATGTGTGCTTTTGACACAAGTTATAGTATTTACGTTCTCAACAATAAATGATGTCAAGAATTGATGTTAAATTGGTTTAATTGTATTTGTTATGCGTCATCACAAATTGCAAATTTAATACATCATACATTTTACCATTAGAAGATTATTCCATATAATGAATGTAATGTAACGTAATGCGTGTAATGTAAAAGTAATTGAAAGAAAGTAATGAAAATCCGTATAACAATTATAAAATATCTTTTATTAATTGTATGTAAGTAATGTGAAACGAAATTCAATTGAATTTCACTTTGTGCTAAATTCTTTTCGCTTTACGCCAACGTTAAATTATATGAAAAGTTTTCTTATAATGGCTTCGTCTCGACACTTCGTCTCAGCGTAAATTGTTTAGATTTGCAAACGTTCAAGTGTGCGTGAAATTTTTCTCCAATAATGAATGCCATAATATATATACCTAGTTCTTTCTATAGCAGTGGTTCCCACCACCCTAGGGGTAAATTACCCTGCTGGGGTAATGAAAACTATTTTGACACGCGATCCAGAAGTTATGAAAAGAAATGAAAAATGAAAAAGTTTATTGCCAAACCAAGTTCATATGACAAATATTAATAATACTAACTGACAGTGGAATACAATGACAATTCAAATACTAAGAATAGAAATGCAATTACTGAGAAATAGTACAGTAATGTCGACGTTAACTGGAGCTACAGACATACGTTTTCATACCATGAATTCTATAGCTTGGAAGACATACGGCAGAATTGATGAATAGCTTGGATAATCAGGTTGGGTGATTTTTTAATTCTCTACATTAGACTATATTGAGCGCGTCTTGTTACCTCTGGGAAGCTCGGGACATTGTGGGTAGCAACATTTGCGAAGCTGAGCATCTCGGAGGTAATTTATAAAAAATAATATGTGATAAGCTAGCCGTTGTAAAAATAATATCTAATGATTGGGGTAATGGAGCTGGATTAAAGTGGGTTTTGGGTAACCATCAGGCTTGGGTTTAAGTACTTACTTGTACTTGGTACTTGGTACTCAAGTACCAATTTTTAGGTACTTGTACTTGTATTTGTACTTGAAATTTCACAATAGTCTGTACTCGTACATTACTTGATGAAATGTACTTCAAAACATTCAAGTACTTTCAAGTATTTTTCAAGTACTTCAAGCATTTTGTAATGAAAAGCTACATTCGGTAATAAATCTCGACGAAATTGGTAATGAGTGCCGTATGACTGATGATAACTTTGAAACAGTCGTGTTTGTGAAGTGTAATGATCACACGTACAAATAATGTAGATGCATGGTTATAAAATGAAAATAAATTAAGAGTATGACATCCTGTGCATAGTTAAAGGGGTGGCTACGCATTGAGTGTCAGTGACTTCTTGGTTATGAATACATTATTATTATTATTTTTTTAACTATGGTCCATGTGATGTATATATGAGCCTTGTGAAGTGCTTGAGTTTACTTTTTGCAACCAGTTGATCGCTAGCGGATTTACGGGGTGGGGCGCCTTTGGTCAATTTTCCGCCCTTTTTTTGTAAATTTGGCGCCCCTTTTGGTCAATCTTCGCGCCCCTTCCAAATGTTTTATTTTTTATGATTTTTTTTTTTTAATTTCTAAAAGCAAAAAAGTACATGCTTTTTCAGGATCACCTGAAGATCAGGGCCCCCAGCCTTCTTTAGTTAGCTTTATAACGCTAACTAACGAAAATATCACGACCTAACCTAACCAATCGTCAAGGGCGTTCAGTTGACCTAACGATTGGTTAGGTTAGGTCGTGATATTTTCGTTAGTTAACCTTATAAGGCTAACTAAAGAAGGCTGGGGCCCTGATTTTTAGGTGATCCCTTTTTTTAAATTACAAAAATATCAACACCACCCTTATAAATACCTGGCAACTTACTTTTCAATTTTATTTTGAGAAACTGTGTATACAAATAATATTTCCCTTCGTATACGCAATTAAATTATGCTTTCCAGCTTTACATATTCATTTATTAATGGTTGTAAGCATTCGTAGACACAAGGTTAATGTGCTTATAAACCCCTTCACATTCACAATCTTCCTCTCTCCAAATGACTGATTCAGGTAATACTTTGAGCAGATGGATTAGATAACTTCAATCAAATTAGTTCCAATATTTACTACCAGAAACCTGGTCTTTAACTACATTTTAGTAAACGCTAAAAATTTGCCTGCTGGTGCTTAAAGGGTTTTAACTATGTATTTTTAATTCCAGTGTATGTAATTATACTTATATATAATTAAACATTATTTTGCCGCAATTTTTACATATGTAAAGGTCCGCTCCCCCTTTCGAAAATCCTAGATCCGCTACTGCAGCTGATTGATTCAGTTTCATCATTGTTTTTTATTTCACTTAATTAGAAATACTTGTGATAACAAGCATCATTGCCTCAGGATAAGGGACAAATTTACATTTAAAATGGGTTTAACATATTCACTTTCATATTCCGAACCAACTTACTTCCAGGCTATGCATTTAGAGTGTCAGTAAGGTCATGTTTATAGGAAACATTACTTATTTGTATTATTGGTGTAACTATAAGCCTTGTGATGTTTACAGGTGTTTGTGAAGGTTTGAGTTCATTTTTTGTGAATAACAATAAAAATTGTAAACAAATAAGGATAATTTAATTTTCTTCCACGAAAGTACTTGTATTTGTACTTGTACTTGACAATTAAGTACTTGGAATTACTTGACCAAATTTTCTACATTAAGTACTTGTATTTGTACTTGTACTTGACAATTAAGTATTTGGAATTACTTGACCAAATTTTCTACATTAAGTACTTGGACTTGTACTTACTTTCTCAAATTCCTGAAGACTTGTACTTACTTGTATTTGAGAAAAAGTACTTGAACCTAAGCTTGGTAACAATACAAAAAAGGTTGGGAACACTCTTCTATAGGAATCCCGTGTAAATGTAGATAGTTACGTATGATTACTACGTAACGAGAAACGTTATATAATGTTGTTTTCTTTCCATTACTCTCAAGACCCAAAATGTCCCTCAACTTTGCGGATCGACTGGAAGCGGTGTTACGACACTGGTCACGACGTAACCCAATACTGTACTGTACATAACCAAGTCTAATGTTCAAGAACTTGGACATTATTCTAAAGTATTGTGAGATATTGCTATTGTCTTTAGAGTGACTTAAATTGTGGAATTTACTTTTATTGAGAAAGAAACATTGTTGCAAAGATTAATTGAATGGGGAAGAACCGTTCTTTGCGTCTGGATTATGCAGCGACTCGTGGTGCGATCTTTGGTTCGGATCTGTGGTTCTTTGGTTCGGATTAAGTTCAAAACAGCAAGTCCGTGAAAAAGCTTTTTCCACCCGAATGCAACAAAATACCAAGTCTCTCGCCGAAGGAAGGTTTCTCTCGGGGGTATAGGAATACCCGTAATGCTCTTCCTTCTTTAAGGAGAGGGATCTTCTACGTGAAGATACTGAGAAAAAATAGTCAGGATGTACGACTCCCATTGGTATTGCTTTGTTGGACGGGAATCTGCGGGGATTAGCGACACGATGGTCTCACGCTGGAACAATGTTTCAATCAAGCTTATCTTAATGTTTTCGACTACAAATAAAGGGTTTGGGGAAGCAAAACATGCTTCGTCGAGTAGCTGGATCTTGTACACTGTACAGGTGCCTGAGAAACCAACTACTGTATGTTCAACACCAGTCCTGTCTTTCGTTTTAATCAGCGCCCGTAGTTCACTTGGTAACGCCGTTTCTGTATAAGAGAAGTGATGACTTGAGGTTGGGGTTGGATTCCCGATTTTGGTGGTTAATGATAATAATCCAGAAATTATCCCAATGGACAAAGTTCGTCTGGCTCGAGCGCTGTGCCAATTTCTGGACCCCATCTCATACTAATTATTATTACTGTCTATCATTTTAAAAATTGTGAAAGTCTCATAAAGAATACTGTTATTGCAAGGTTGAATGAACTGCCTTCAACTGGGTTCATTTTGTTGACTGAAAAAGATGAAACTATTTCATGGCATATTTCTTAATAGTGATGAAGGCGGAACTCAACGATAAAACAAATAGAAAATTTTAAGTTTAAAGAATTATTTACAGAATTTTAACTCCGAATTGCATCAAAACCTATTTGTCAGTTTTCCTCACAAAACGGAAATTGAATAAGCGGGGAAGCAAACATTACATGAACAGATCGACTCAGTCACTGAAATAAGCCAACCAGCCAACATACATCCCCCCCCCCACAAACACGAAAAAAAAAAATATATACAGTATAAGTCGTCTGCCTTAAAATTTTAATACCTTAGCAACGGTAATGCAAAAATAATGAGCATGGCTAAAATATCAAAATGTATTTAAATTCTACAGTGTGTCCATAAAGTCCAGCATCATAGAAAAAACAAACTGTAGTCACTAAACTTTGTCTATGATGAAGGACTTTATATGGACACGCTGTATATAGGTTCTATACCTTTATAATCTTTGTTGTCATCGCATTTCTACGCGTCTCTTTTTCAATTTTGCTTTTTGCGTTTTATTGTTTATTCCTCCGTCATTTTTTTTTTTTACTTCTTATGTTTGCGTTTAATTTTAGTTCAGTTCTAAACTTTAATTAATTTTTATTTGATTTTTTTTTTATTCTAGTTTCACTTCGAACGCTGAAGATAGAATGATGAATTAGTTTCTGGAAGATGGGACTAAATCCCGGAAGATGGGACTGGATTCCGGAAGATGGGATTGAATCTCGAACGTTTGTTTGTTAGATAAATATGATATTTTCGAAGGTTTGTGATGTGTTTCTTCCCATTTCGCTATTTATATTCCGTAGTTTGAGACTCCTGAACAATCAACGTTTGCTCTCTCTCTCTCTCTCTCTCTCTCTCTCTCTCTCTTCTCTCTCTCTCTCTCTCTCTCACCTCTGTAATTTATTTGTTTATCTACATATTTCTCTACTTACTTATCTATTTATTTATCTATCTGTCTACAACTTATTCATCTATCTATCTATATGTATCTATTTGTTTTATATATAATGCATAAACAATATTTTCCTTTCCAAAGAAGTCACTCTTTCATGCAAATACTTTTTTTAGTATTCATAAGTTATGCAGGGAGACATTACTGCGCACTTATTTCAAAGCTGTTTCTGCAATCCTTTTCTTTTGCTTTATATTACTGAACCAAGGGGAAAACGTCACCTTTGAGCTCGTTTGTTCTCGTGTGTGTGTGTGTGTGTGTGTGTGTGCGTGTGTGTGTGTGTGTGTGTTTGCGTCCTCATAATTGATATTCTCTATATTATTGCGTCCAAGTTTTCTGATGAAATTATATAATTTCGTTATTCGGGCAAGATTGAATTATATTAATTATATTTGAAGTCATTTCTAAAAATGAGTTAAATAAATCTTTTAGTTGAGACAATGCGAGAAAACATTTCTGACACGAGGCCAAAAAATTCCTTCACCAAATTCTCGTCCATTCCTTGTGTAAACGAAGATAAGCAAACAACAACAACACGAGAAAATGTTTCTTTTTTCTCTTCGTCGTCATCCTCTTCGGAGCAAAAACAACAGCAGGTAGGATGTTCGTTCATAAAAACAATGTATACAGGGTGTACATAAATTATCTTTACAAATTCAATTGAAGTTGAATTGAATTTGTAAAGATAGTTTAGGGGCACCCTATATATATATATATATATATATATAGGGTGTTTCACAACAGGTCTGCCATACTTCGGGGTGATTGGAGGGTGATATCGAGTGTGTGTGTGTGTGTATATATATATATATATATATATATATATATATATATATATATATATTATATATATATTAATAATATAATATAATATAAGAAAAGCTTCAATCCTATTTACGACGTAGATAAAAGGTAAAAAATCGATAACGTGTAACGAGCAAACTCTTCCACTCTACAGAGTCCTAAAAATTTTGTATTATTCTGCATACAGAGTAAAAGGACCTCTATAACGAACTGAAAATATTAATAAGGGGTTTTTTTTTTTCCAACTTACAGAGTCTTTTTGTTGGTGTTGTTAACTTATAGACGTAAATGTATTAGTTGAAATTGACATACATTTTTCTTTAGCATTTATGATTTATTGTTAAGAGAAAATAATAGACCTTTTATTAATTCTTATAATAATGGGTTATCCCAAAGTTAATTAAAGACACAAATATACTTAAGTTTAAAATACTGTAACATGCGTCTTTTAAACTTCTGTGTGTGTGTATATATATACAGTGTTGGGCACAAAAGCGTTAATCCGATAACAGTTAATTAACGAAGTTAATTTTTTTAACGGACTATTAACGGAAGTTAATTTCCATTTATCGTTATCGGACCAGTTAACTTCCGATAGCTCGATATTTAGTCCGTTAAAGTCCGTTAACACGTTAACTGCGAGGAGTCATTCACGGAAGATCACCGCTCCGCGAATGAATTCAAACCGCCATAACTTCAGTCTGCCAATTCCGTCCTCTGCCGCAGTTGAACGGCTCTTCTCTCTCGGCAAGGACATCCTGAGGCCCAAGAGGTCAAGACTGGCAGTTGGGCCTAACTGAGAAGTTGGTCTTTCTGAAGGGCAACCAGCACATTGTGTCATAGTCTTTAATAAATGTGCCTAAAATTTAATTTTACCTTTCAATTCCCGCCATAATAATTCTCTGGTAAATTAAAATTTAGTTAATGGTTAGTGGTTACAAGGGTTTCAAAACATGTAATCAGTACATTTTTATTAAAAATAAAAAAAAAAGTTATTAAGCAAAAAAGTTGCAAAACTTGATAAAAATACAGTTAAATACCTATTTATTGTTGGATTTTGCATAAATAAACATTTTCTATGGGTTTTAAAGCTTTTTTCCTTGATTTTTTTAAATGTTAGTAAAGAAATAGTTATCGTTAACGGATTATCGTTAACTTCCGTTAACTTTGTAGTAAAATTATCGGATTATCGTTATCGGAGTTAAAAATTGGGGTTAACGGATTATCGTTATCGAAGTTAACTTTTTGGTTAACGGTGCCCACCACTGTATATATAATATATATATAAAACCTTGGTTACCTTTGGTTTTGCCTCCGCCCGAAATGTTCATTCTGACGAAGGTCAAGCTTGTCACTCCACCTTAGATCTATAGTTTAACGTGGAATCCAAACCCTACGCCACCAGTAACCCTGAGTATTAACCATTAGTTTACCCAGGGTACCCATTTATCTACCAACCAATTTTTATTGTGTGGAAGGATGAACAGCTGGGTTTTGCTGCTGCGGCGCCGCCTGCCGTCATCCCATATCCCGTATATACCGTATATACAAGGCCGCCGAGAGGGTGGGGAAGCCGGGATAAATCCCCGGGGCCCGGACCTCTAGGAGGCCCGGAAAGAGGGGAGATAAAATCTAAAAATATTAAAAAACAATTGATTAAATAACAGAGAGGAAATATACATTTTATAGAGATTGTCATAGTTAAACTGAAACAGATAAAATATTATCTGAGGTCCACCAATGCCCAAGACCGACGGACAGATCTGGGAACCATTGTAATTGAAAGCCAGTTAGCCCGTACTTTAAATTTCATCAGAATCATTTACCACTTTGCTAGAGAGAAGGCAAAGAAAGTACACTTCTAATTATGAAAATCTTCCAGTAAACAATTGTCTTGCCTGCATGGACTGGTACTGCATTTGTAAATTGTATCGTGATAGAATTAATATAATTAATTCGAAAAATAAAATGGTCAATTTCCTCTGAGTTGTTCATTCATACTTTATGTTTTGAATAGTGACTTGGACATATAATCAGTTTACTTGTTTTGTACACAAAAAACATTCATAATAAAATACTGAGTAAACAGGGGGGGGGGCATATACCATCCTTCCCCGGGGCCCGGGGCAGCTCTCGGCGGCCCTGCATATATATCTATGAAAATTATTTTACGAAAGTAACACGTGAAAAATAAATTATTTATGATGAATAAAACCACGAAGGAAAGGAAACACAGAATGGTGCTCAAGCGCTTTCGTCTAATGACATCCTCAGGAACACTGAGGATGTCATTAGACGAAAGCGCTGGAGCACCATTCTGTGTTTCCTTTCCTTCGTGGTTTTATTCATCATATATATATATATATATATATATATATGGGAAAAATTTTACAATTAAACGCGTGTAAAAATTAAATGATGCAAACCCAGAAGGAAAAGGAAAAGCGATTCCAAGGTCTTTCGTGTATTCAGGGAATGAAGGGAAAAGGCATGAAGCCAAAAAGCCTCTGTACATCAAAACAAAATAGTAAAATGAGATTAGCAAAAGGTTAACACGTTCTGATAAAGGGCAAAAGGTATTTTAACGACATATGGTAAATTTTACACGTTTCCAAACTGTTATTAAATTATTTTTAAAATGGATGAATGCACATTCTAGAATATTCCTTTCAATTATATCTTTGTTTTTAACGAAAACTTCAGAACTCTCCCACTTAATACTGATTACATCTATACATATGATTAAACAATGCGTTAGAATCATTTGTCGTCCTACACCCATATTTCTGCTGTTTTACCCTGACATCTAAAGTTTTTCCAGTTTGACATACATAAATTGATTTACATTGTGTACATCCAATCGAATGGACACAGCCAACAGCATTATCAGGGCTATTCTTTATTACGCGAGACTTTTGCTGAGATTGTACCTTCTTACTATTTTTTTTAACGCTGCACAGAGATATATTTTTGGCTTCTTACCTTTTCCCTTCATTCCCTGAAGAGGTGTACTCATGAATGAATACACGAAAGACCTTGGAATCGCTTTTCCTTTTCCTTGAGGATTTGCATTATTTATATATATATATATATATAATAATGATAATGATAAATGATAATCTTCATTGGCAGGACATAAATCCCATAACATAGTATAATATTCTTGAAGGTTATAAGCGATAAATCAAACAATAATATATTTGAAAACAAACAAACTGAACCTATTGACTTTAAAAAAAAAAGAGATAAAAATAAGACACGTACTGAGACAATTAATAATAATAATAATAATAATATAATAATAATAATAATAATAATAAACCTACCCACTGCTAAGACTACAAAAATGATAATGACGATAATGACAATAATGCTGTTTATTGGCAGGAGACAGATGCCATAAAAAAAAGGTACAGTATCCATCAAGGGTAATCAACGATACAACTAATTAAACAATAAATTTAAAAAAACAAAAACAAAAAAAGGACAAAGGTAATAAAGAAATAACAATAATACACGTAAGGAGACGAGAAGTAATAATAATATAATAATAATAATAATAATAATAATAATAATAGTAATAATAAAATAGTAATAGCAGCTTCCTAAAAATAAAAAAGTACACGTAATGGGATGGCTAATGCAGAAGTTAAGTGGAACTATAGACACACACTTTCATACCAAGAGGTCCGCAGTCTTACAGAGATGGCGAACCGTTTTACTGTGTGGTGCCAAAATAATATATAAGTAACTTACCAGTATTGTGAAGTGATGCCAGCAATCTTCAGGTACAATAGTAACGACGTAATTGGTCTAATGAGACATTTGCTGCTGTACATTCTTGGAATTTAATCAGACGAACGTTAATATACAGTCACGCTAAATGGGAGCAAAAGACGAACTGAACACATTGTTGCCAGGCTAAAATACTCCAATTTCTATAGATACGCCTGCAAAAATTCCTTGTTTACCCCGCAATTTTCTTGAACAATTGTATTCCATGGAATAAGTGTAAATATAAATTTATTTTTAGGTTTAATATAATATTTTAGTAATTAGTATAGAGCGATAGATTTATACATTTTTCAAATAAATATGTAAAATTTGTGTTTTCTGATACACAAGAGTCTGTATTTACTCCTTAAAATTTCCCTGTTTAGGGAATATTGACACTTTTTGGTATAAAATTTCCCTGTATTTGGAAACACTTACTGAACATGTAGTGCACAGGGTTGCCAGGGTCTAAATAGTGTCTTATTGTCATAAGTTTATGGCAGGGTTGCAGGTATCAATTATTAAAACAAAAATATTTCACTGAATGATTTAAGAGTTGATGGGTACTATCTACTGATGCCAGCCATAATCTCAGTTGGTGCCAATGGTTTGCCATCGTTGAGTTATTCTAGAAGACATAAAACAGAGTGATGAATAGCGTGGACAATTGGATTGCCTGAGTTTTTAATTCTTCGCATTAGACTGTATTAAGCACGTCTTGTTACTTCAAGGAGGCTTGGAACGTTGCGGTTAGCGAACATTTGAGAGGCTGAACATCTTGGAGGTAACTTATGTAGCAGTTTGTAGTCAGTCTGTTGAAAAGCAAATGGAAGGTTATGCAGGAGTCTTTTTTATAATTAACCCAGCGTTGCTGGCCACAAATATTAGTGCAGACAGTACAAAAAAAGTGTCTTTGGTTTCGCTTGTACAGCACTTGAAGCTCCTTATAAACATATTTGACAAGCACAGTAACTTCGATATTGTTTACTTATGTTTGAGTCGTCACTCAAGGAGCATGTAATACTTAAATTCTTGTACCTGCTCTATTGGTTCGTCTCTCATTTTGAAAATAATATTAGCTGTTTGATTTGAGCTTTTAGGATGGAATTGCATCCTTAGTTTTAGTAACATTAATTTAATGGTTCTGTGAATATGATTCATAAATTTTTATAAGATGATCCAGACCTTTCACCGAAGGGCTTATTAACACCATATCATCGGTATAGACCAGTTTATTCATCCTCATATAATTTATACAGTATCCCATTCTTGCCTCATTAAGAGAAGCAATTAATCCATCAATATATATATATAATATATAGATATATATATATATATATAATATATATATATACAGTGAACAAAAAAAGTATTTGAACACACTAAATTTATTAAATAAATTACAACATGAGGCTACGATCTTTAGGAGGCCTAAAATAAATAATTAATACCTCATGGTGAACTAGTAGGTGTATTTTAAGGTTTATAGAATCAAACCCACAAAAGTTATGTTAAAATAATATAAATGCGAATGCAAAAAATGTATTTGAACGGAACAAAAAAAGTATTTGAACACACTAAATTTATTAAATAAATTGAATGCACTGCATACTGTACACAAACTTTAATATTTCGTATGAAGCCCTTTTGCATCTATCACAGCCTGGAGTCTTCGTGGCATGGATTCTACCAAACGTTTCGTCGTTTCAGTCCCTATTTCGGCCCATTCCTCTTGTAGGACAGTCTGTAGATCTGCTTTACTTGAAAATTTACGTTTTCTTACTTTAGATTCCAAAATACTCCATAGATTTTCGATTGGATTCAGATCCGGGGATTGGGGTGGGGTTATAAGTCTCCGACGGGCGTTGTAGAGTAACCATTCTGTAGTTATTCGAGCAGTGTGTTTGGGGTCGTTATCCTGTTGGAATACATAGGACTCCCTTAGCCCCAGTTTGTCAACACTTTCCAACAAATTATCACGCAAAATATTAATATACTTCCGAGCATCCATTGTTCCATTTATAAAGGTTAACTTTCCAACACCTTTCGAGGCCATGCAACCCCACACCATTACATGGCCGCCTCCATGTTTAACAGTAGCTCTAGTGTTCTTACGATCTAAGGCAGTATTCTTCTTTCTCCAAACGGTTTTGCGGCCATCACTTCCAAACAGATTGAACTTGCTCTCGTCGCTGAACACAATGCAATTCCAGAATTCGTTCGGCATGTCGAGATGTTTCCTTGCAAAGTCGAGTCTTTTCTGTCTATTCGCTTCACTGATGTAGGGCTTTCTTCTTGGAGTTCTTCCTCTGAATGCGGCCTTGTGCAAATAATTTCTCACAGTCTGAGGTGTAACAACTGTCCCGGATGTTGATGCAAGATCCGTCGATAAAGTTTGGCTACTAACGAAGGGATTTTTCTTCACTTCTCGGCAGAGTAGCCGTCTATCCCTGGCAGTGAGCGACTTGGGTCGTCCAGATCGACGTCTATTTTCAGTTGAACCAGTCGAAATCTTCTTGTTTACTACATAATACACTGTAGAAGGGTTTAATTTAAGTAGTTTCGCAATTTCACGTAGCTGTGTCCTTCATTTCGTAGAAACACTATGTTTTCGCGGACAGTTAACGACAATTCTGTTTTCTTGGGAGACATTGCACTTCGATGTGTATCAGAGGTATCCCAGCACTCAAATGACGTGTAGGATTGAGTATTACTCATATTGGTTCGGGTGATAGTTTGTTGGACTTGATCTAATGTTTGTAGGAGTATTGTCTTACTGCTTGTGTGGGACCGAGTAAAGCCGTTCAAATACATTTTTTGTATTCGCATTTATATTATTTTAACATAACTTTTGTGGGTTTGATTCTATAAACCTTAAATACACCTACTTCTTCACCATGCGGTATGTAATTATTTATTTTAGGCCTCATAAAGATCGTAGCCTCATGTTGTAATTTATTTAATAAATTTAGTGTGTTCAAATACTTTTTTTGTTCACTGTATATATATATATATATATATATATACAGTATAAATATTAAACAGCAGAGGAGAGAGTAAGAAACCTTGTATAGCTCCGAAAGATGAACCAAAACATTCGGGGCATTGCCCCATCTAACAGTAAAAGTTTGGCGTGTGTACCCACTTCAAAATCATTAATTCAGCCAACCAACTAATCGACCTCCGCATACTTGAGTCCCTTTATATCCTCAGTATCCAGCCAACCCTCAACGATTACAGTTCCGCTTTCAATTTAAACATTGCAAAATAAACTCTCAAAAGAAATCCACCATCACTCCGCCCGGCTACATCTTCCTAATATGGAATTCTTTCAAGAGGCAACCATTCCCAATCTTCTGTATAATTAGTCTCCCATTACATTAACAATCTGGCAAGAAACCCTTCAATTCTGTTTTACCTAAACCGTTTTATATTTTACTTATTGTCCATACTTTTATACTTTGTATCATTTAATTTTTAATCTTTTAATTTAATATATTGTAACTTACTATTAATTCTCGCTAATTGTTGCGCCATTTTAATTTATTGTTCGTTTTTATTTATTATACTTATTTATTTCTATTTGTTTTTAAACTTTTTAGCACTGATGATGGAAATTGAATTTTTCCGAAACGTCTGTTAATAAACATGTACCATCTTTTCGTCCTCCTATTCCTCGCTAAGCTACGCTTCCCTAAGAACAAACCATTCAACCAAGTATATATATATATATATATATATATATAATACACACAGACCGTGCATGGAACAAGGAACTCTTCTAGGATAATTATAGACTTTTTGTTAAAAACAGAATAGGTAAGCGAGGAGGCGGTGTTATGTTGTATATCAAAGATAATATTGCGAACGTTATAGAAGTAAAGCACTCGATTCCAGAACCGATAGATTCGACTATAGCAGAACTTAAATTGAACGATTTCAAACTTCTTGTTGCGGTTATATATAGGCCCCCTAATCAAACAGCTGATACGGACGAAGCGTTATATCGTGAACTAAAGAGAATAATCGGTAGTGAGCAGGCTTTAGTTATGGGTGACTTTAATTGCTCCAACGTGAATTACGATACAATGCAGGGAGACGCGGAAGGTAATCGTTTAGTTAATTTTCTCGAGGATAGCTTACGTATTCAAAAGGTTGGGGAACCTACGAGGTTGGACTGTACTTTAGATTTAGTAATAACTACGGATGATAGGCTAATTACTGATCTTCAAGTAATAGTACCGTTAAGCAATAGCGATCACAATATGGTAGAGTTTGTCTTCTCAGTAAGTCACTCGAAACCAACTAACTCGACTAAAATTCCTAACTTCCAGCACGCAGACTTTAGTAAATTTCGAAATAAATTTTCACACTTCAATTGGGAAAACGTAATGGGGAACTCCAACGCAAAACTAATGTGGGAATCATTCGAAACGGTATTTAGGACTATAAATGAGGAATGAGGAATGTGTACCGTACAAAATTAAGCGTGCGAAAGTAAACAACAAGCCCTTGTGGTTTACTTCTAGAGTAGGAGACATTATAAAGAGTAGAGATAGGGCTTATAGGCTATATAAGTGCGATAAAGATAATCTGTTGTTACGAAACAACTACATATCTCTAAGGCGTGAAGCGAAAAGTGTAATAAAAAGTCCAAACGCGAATTTGAAATATCCATAGCTCGTGACGGTAAAGAAAACCCCAAGCGATTCTTTCAATACATCAATAATAGAAATCCAGTAAAAAGTGTCTTGGGACCTTTGAAAAATGTAAACGGAGATCTAGTTTCTGAAAACAAGGAAATGGCTACCTTGCTAAACGAATTTTTTACGTCAGTTTTTACTATAGAAGATGTAACGAATATCCCTATGGTCATAGACATAATACCTTTTGATAATGGTAATATTTTGGATAATATCGTGGTTAGTGAAGGGGAAGTAATGCACTATATTGATAAAATGAAAACGCGTAAATCACCGGGGCCGGATTCCATATATCCCATACAACTAAAAGAATTAAAAGATAGCATTGTTATGCCGCTAACAAAGATTTTTAATGCGTCTATTTCTGAGGGGTGCGGAACAGATAATTTCAAGTTAGCAAACGTAACACCTATCTTTAAGAAAGGCGATAAAGGTGCGGCGGGAAATTATAAGCCAATCAGTTTAACGTCTGTTGTAGGTAAGCTACTGGAATCAATAATTGGGGATCGTATAGTCGTACACTTAGAACTGCATTAACTAGTTAGAAATACGCAGCACGGTTTTAGGCGAAACAAATCTTGCTTAACTAATCTTTTAGAATTTTTCCAAAGCGTGGTTGACATTTACGATAGACATCGGGCGGTTGATGTAGTGTATTTAGATTTTCAAAAAGCGTTTGACACCGTGCCGCACAAAAGACTCATTGAAAAAAACTAAAGCTCATGGAATCAGGGGTGTAGTAATAAATTGGCTAGAAGAGTGGTTGCGAGGTAGGAAACAGAGGGTGGTCGTTGATGGAGCGGAGTCGTGTTGGGCTAATGTAGCGAGTGGCGTTCCTCAGGGTTCTGTGTTGGGCCCCTTGCTTTTTCTTATATATATTAACGATTTAGATGTCGGCCTAGTCAGTACAGTATCAAAGTTTGCGGATGACACGAAGCTGGGTGGTAGGGCGATTAATGACGAAGATAGAGGTAAAATCCAGGAAGATCTGAATAAAATCGTTGATTGGTCAGTCACATGGCAAATGAGATTTAACGTTGATAAGTGCCAAATTTTGCATATAAGTTCGCGTAACGGTAATTTTGCGTATAGTATGTCAGGGAAAGATTTAACAAGCGTAGAGTAGGAAAAAGATTTAGGAGTTATAGTCACTGGTGATTTAAAAGTAGCGAAACAAAGTACAGCAGCGGTCAATAAGGCGAACAAAGTGTTAGGTTTTATAGCTCGAAATTTTGAATACAAATCGCGCGATATTATAGTTCCACTTTATAAATCATTAGTTAGACCCCATTTGGAGTACGCAGTCCAATTTTGGAATCCACATATGCGCAAAGATATAGACAAAATCGAAAGAGTTCAAAGACGAGCAACTAAGATGATTCCGTCGCTTAGGTCAAAGTCGTACGAGGATCGGCTTAAGGAGTTAAAATTAACAACACTCGAGACTAGGAGGCTAAGGGGTGATCTAATCCAGGTTTTCAAAATTATGAATGGGTTCGATAACGTAGATAGAGATAGCTTTTTCGAAATATCTCAATATAATAGGACTAGAAATAACGGGTGTAAGTTGACAAGTAGAAGGTTCGAGACAGCAGTTGCGAAAAACTTTTTTACGCATAGAATAGTAAATAGCTGGAATAGTTTGCCGGTAGAAGTAATTAGTAGCACGTCTATAAACATGTTTAAAAGTCGATTGGACGCATATGTTGATAGATTGGGTATAGTTTAAGGTAGTAAAATTAAGGCTTTGTGGTGATAGATCCCACAGCTCAACACAAGTGTTGTGGGATATAGGGAGGCAGCATCTTGGGTTAGGGGATACTCTCTGTCCTTACACACCCCATTTAAAGAGATTCCTCTGCCGAGCGGTGGCCCCCATAGTACTGTGAGGTATTGAAAAACTCATGATCTTCACTTGCCACACAAACACCTTGAAATGGGAGACCCAAAATGGGTGCACACACATTTCTATATTACTGTACAGTCTTTACAGCCACACCTACACTTTTCCTACTAAGTATATATATTGTAATGTATATTGGTTGTAAATTTTGACTTGGTCCGCAATCAATATGGACCGTGACTTATTTTTCGTTGTGCAAGGTACTAGTATTGATGGATACCGTAATGAAAATGACTGGATTCTTTGGATCTGATATATTTGCATGTCGGTTATAAATAGATATAGAGTGTAACATATTTGTGGATAGTAGTCTATTATGACTTGATTCTCTGGATCCAGAGATTCTATCTTTAGTTTTAAATCGATAATTAATTAGTTTTTAATTGATAACACCAGTACACATTTGAAAACTTGTCGATCGATTTTTACAAACTAGTTGGTGATTCTATATAATTTGAGTGCGCTGATCTGAAAAATATAGTTAGTTTTTCCCTATCACGTATGGTTTTCTTACTACAGGGTGTCATAAATCCCCCATTTATCCCCAAATGTGAACCATCTTATCGAGACCAACATTGGATTGCACATGCTAAACCACAAATTTTGTTCAGTAACGCTTACATAATAATGTTGGGTAAATATATATAACAACCAGTCCCGTTCCCAGCAAAATACTCTCTCCCCTCCCATCAATGGGTGGTTAACATTTGGGGACAGATGAGGTATTACAACACCCCTTGTAACATGAAATCTTTAGGTGATAGAGTAAAACCTAATTAAAGCAGAATTAAATAGCTCCTAGCTCTTGGACAAGCATATTGCTTGTTTATGAAAGAATAAAAAATAACTGAAAGAAACAAAATATATTTACCTTCTTTACCAAGCGAAGTACAGTATGTGTCGGATGCCAATAAATTGTTCTCCTGCAATCTAGACCCCAAAAGTTCTGCAGAGTCCTTAGGCAGATTCAAATCCCTGACTAAGTCATTTAGTTCGGCTTGGATTAATGGTTTAGGATCTCGGTCAGCTGTTGGCTGTTCATAAACATCATCATTGTCTGGATTTGGAGCTGAATCAGAATCTGAATTGTATTGATCCAGACTCTCGGGTGGACGGGGAATAGGAACTTCTGGACCATGGGGTACCGGCCTTATTGCAGATGGAAGACTTGGGTATTGAAGGCTCTCTTTATTCTTTGCATTATAACCTTTAACATTGCAAGAACAGAAGTAGCAGTCGTCGGTAAGGTTTCTATGCTCGCGCCATACCATAGGGATCCCAAATGGCAAACTTTTCTTTTTACCTTTGCTCCAATTTGTTAGTGCCGCAACACACGTAAGACAAACCTTGTGTGGAGCCCAACCTTTGTCTTGATCTCCTAATTTAATTCCAAAATAAGCATGATAAGCTCTCTTAATGAAGGTCGTTACATTTGTCCTTTGTTTTACAACATACCGACCACAAATATAACAAAATATGTCTGGACTATGGGTACATCCTCTAGAAGCCATTATTAAAATTTTAAAGACGTAATGTTAGAATTATCTATCTGAAAAATATGAAAAAACGAAATTAATTAAAGATAAAAACGGTAAAAAATTACAAAACGCCCCAAAATTGTTTTGCTAATAACTTTAAAACTGTGGGTGACAGAAAAAAACTGGTAGCATTTTTTAATTCAGCGCAGCGGACTGTTTCAGAATCACAACTCAAAATAAAGAAATCGATTTTCATGCAGACCGGTGTAATTATTTAGTTTTGCAAAAATTGGTAGTTGCGAATGTACAGGCAGTTGTTACATAAATTTCTTATGTTCTTGTGGTTCGGAACCCACGTAAAATTGTAGGTCCCCTCAGCCACCACGGAGGATATACACAATACACAATTACGAACGCAGTTAGGTAGACCAGCCATGAGTGGATCCTAGGGTCTTTGTTGGTCTGAAACATTATAACATTATAACATTATAATTAAATCCACTATAGTCCGAATAAGTAATGGTAAATGACAAATACTATAGTTTTTCTTTTTCATGATGCTAGCCCGACGTGTTCTTTGTTCCATGCACAGTCTGTGTGTATCATAAAAAACCTCAGGGAACCATTCTGAGTGCATTCCCATATATATATATATATATATATATATATATATATATATATATATATATATATATATATATATATATATATATTCTTTAAACATCTGACTCTTTAAACGATTTGTATGTTTTTATTAACTGAAAGAAAAGCATGAAATCTTTACTGTACCTTCTCTGTACATGGGCAATTAGTCCCCTAGTGCAAAGCATGCTCTATAATGTCCTATCAACTCAATAACACTTTGTACACGAAAAACAAAATTTTATTTTGCAGTACAGTAACCCCCCGATTTACGCGCTCCCCATTTGCGCAGTTTCGGATTCACGTGGTCCAAAAAATATTCATTTTTTTTATATATAAATAAACGCAACGATTGCGTTGCGTTTATTTATAAAAAAAAAAAAAAAAAAAAAAATTTTTTTTGACCTCTTTAATCCGAAACCGCGCAAATGGTGGGCGCGTAAATCGGGGGATTATTCTGTTGAAGTCTAAGAAATTTCTTGTTCAGTTGATGCTTTTAATTCTTCTATTGGGTATGGATTCTACTTAACCACGAGAGGACTAATTCGCCATGTGTAGAGAAGATACACTTAAAATTTCATGTTTTTATTTTGGTTAAGAAAAAAAAAATACAAACCTTTTAAAGTGTCACATGTTTTACAAAAAAAAATCACCCGAAATCCCCGAAGGGAAATACAAGCGTGGAAAATCACGAAATATAGTTAGTTGGTAAATAATAAAACGATAAAGAATAGTATTCTATATATATATATATGTGTGTGTGTGTGTGTGTGTGTGTGGTGTGTGTTTTATTCTAAACTCAATACAGACCTGTATACAAACAGTTTGCGATTGCGAATATTTGTGGTTTTTGGTCCAGTTTGTGTAGAGCAAGGCTGAGTAGCACGATGTGACTGTGATTATTACTGGTAAATTTGTGCTGCCTTTAGGAGGAAACAGAAACTAGCGGTGCATCTTGCTCCTGAAGAATCATGCGCCAGGAGTGATAATAACTGGGGTGTTTGCAATACAAACTAACGAAAATTGCAAAAAGTTGAATCCGGATATGGATGTCCTTTGGACAGACTAACATTGTTGCTTTCAGTGGTGGTGAACTTCGTACGAAAGCCTCATCAATACTTTGACCCCCTGTTTGTTGGGCATTGCTGCTGCGAACTGAGTGTACCCTGAAATGGGTGTATGGGCGGAATGGTGCTCTAAGTAAAATGATGTTTAACTCTTCATACTTCCACTTAAGTTATGAATGCATCGGTGATTATGTACATATATATAATCACCGAAAAAAAAAAATATATATATATATATATATATAAGATATATATAACGTAAAGAACGACGCTTGTATAGGAGAATATTCCGCGCAAGATGAGAAGGAGAGAACGAAACAAATGAAAAAATGAGGTAACCACCCGGGAATCGAACCCGGGATCTTCCGATTGCCGGTCAGATATGATAACCATTACACCACGGGCCTCACTCAATCAAATGCCGTAATTCCTCTACATACGCGCAGAAACCAATGCCCCAAGGGGCACCTCCCGCATGCCGTACATTATATACATTTAAACTGCAAACACGCAGTAAACGTTCTTTACGTTAATTATACTGCGTGTTTGCAGTTTAAATGTATATATATATATATATATATATTCGTTTAGCTTTGCGGGTTTTAATTTCATATGAATGGATTCCAATAATGAATAGTCTGGAACATGTTTTCCAAAGCCTGTTATTGAAAAATCTGTTGAGCGAATAGTAAAGTTGGATTTGGCTTCGTGTTTCTGTTGTTATATAAAGCGACTGCTTGTGTTTATGAGAGTTCGATTTGGTTTAATCTGGGTGGAAGGGATGAGCTGCTATGCCATGATTCAAACTGGTATAATCCTAAGTCGTATTCATTGTGGCGGAAGTACATTCACACCCACCCACATATATATATATATATTATATATATATATATATACAGGGTGGCCCAAAAAAAATGGCACCAATTTTCAGAAGTGATATCTCAATAACCATTGCAGTTAGGGATTTTAAAAAACAACCAAATGAAAGATAATTCTTTTCTCTTTAAATACTTATTCAATAGCTTGATGGTTATAAACCCATGTAATGCCAAAAATTGGCTTATAAGAAAAATATACAAAAAAAAGTTGCGCATTTATATTTATTCCTTTTATTTTTTTCTAATTAATTATCTTCTAATTTACGGTCTTTAAGCGAAGTTCTGTGGTTTTAAGTTAAACCTAATTTTCAATAAATGGCTCAATCTGCCCTCCATTATGGTCAACCACAGCCTGTAATCTCGCCCTCCATTTTGAAATTGCCTTTGAGATCGTCACTTGTGAGAGATTTTCCCATGCAGCCTGAATTCGTTCACGAAGATGGTTCACATCACGGATTTTCTGACCATGGTAGACTTCTCTCTCTAAGGCAGACCACACAAAGTAGTCAATGGGGTTTAGATCTGGGCTGCATGGTGGCCAATTATTTGGTTCGATAAAACCAGGACAATTATTATTGAGAAATGTTATTGTTTCCTTGGCTGTATGAGATGGGGCTCCATCTTGCATGAACACAAAATCAGTGCTCGTCTCCTTGATCTCTGACAACATTGGAGACAAAATGTCATTACAGTAGTAAATTGAGTTAATTTTAACGCCTCGCTGAATAAAAATGATGGATGTTTTGTTCTCAGATGACGCTGCAAGGGAAACCATTATCGAATCGGAAAAGTGTTTTTTCTCACGCAAAAGTCGTTTTGGGTCAACATGAGTTTTTGTAGCCACTGCTGCACGAACCCGATTATTTTGGGTATTTCGTGGTGTTTCGACCGTGAATCGTTTCTCATCAGAAAACCAAATTTTTTTCACAGACTCATTTGACCGAAATCTTCGCAATAGATTTTTACTTCGATGGAAACGTCTTTCTTTCACAGGCTCCGATAAAGCAGTAACCTTCACCCTCTTAAATGTTTTCAACACAAGATCTTTTCGAATTATTCGCTGTACTGATGAACCTGAAATCCCGGTTTCTTTCGCAACTTCACGTTCACTTTTACTTGTTCCCGGTTGTTCCTCTTGACTTAAACCATTTCATTTACTTTTTCAATGTTTTCTGGCGTTCTAATACTTTTGGTCGACCACTCCCGGACGCCGTTGACTGCTGCCGGTTTCTTTAAGTTTTTGTAAAAAATGTGCCACAGTTCTTTTTTCCAATTTCTATTTGGAAATTCGTAAAGGATTCTGTTTAATGAATATCCTTTTTCTTCACGTACTGCTTGTATAATGTTCTTATCAGATTCTCTCAATCCCATCTTGAGGGGTCTGGAATAGAAAAATTTCATTTAAATTAGGATCAAGGAATAAATATAAATGCGCAACTTTTTGTATATTTTTTTTAGCCAATTTTGGGCATTATGTGGGCTTATAACCATCAAGCCGTTGAATAAGTATTTAAAGAGAAAATAATTATCTTTCATTTGGTTGTTTTTCTAAGTCCCTAGCTGCAAAGGTTATTGAGATATCACTTCTCAAAATTGGTGCCATTTTTTTTGGGCCACCCTGTATATATATATGAAAAATGAGGTAACCAGTAACCACCCGGGAATCGAACCCGGGATCTTTCGATTGCCGGTCAGATATGCTATCCACTACACCATGGGCCTCGATTGATCAGAAGTCGCAATTCTCCTGCATACGAGCAGAAACCAATGCCCTGAGGGGGCACCTTCCGCATGCCGCACATATATACATTTTAACTGCAAACAACACACAGTATAATTAATGTAAAGAACGACGCTTGTATAGAAGAACGTTCCGCACAAGATGAGGAGGGAGAACGAACAAATGAAAAATGAGGTAACCACCCGGAAATCGAACCCAGGATCTTCCGATTGCTGGTCAGATATGCTATCCACTACACCATGGGCCTCGATTGATCAGAAGTCGTAATTCTCCTACATACGAGCAGAAACCAATGCCCTGAGGGGGCACCTCCCGCATGCCGCACATATATACATTTTAACTGCAAAAACACACAGATAATTAATGTAAAGAACGACGCTTGTATAGAAGAACGTTCCGCACAAGATGAGGAGGGAGAACGAAC
Source organism: Bathynomus jamesi (assembly GCA_023014485.1). Lineage (NCBI taxonomy): Eukaryota > Metazoa > Arthropoda > Malacostraca > Isopoda > Cirolanidae > Bathynomus > Bathynomus jamesi. Next base: position 1,072,823 of record JAJOZX010000316.1, on the reverse strand, counting down.
AAATGTAGTGGATAGCATATCTGACCGGCAATCGGAAGATCCCGGGTTCGATTCCCGGGTGGTTACTTTTCATTTGTTCGTTCTCCCTCCTCATCTTGTACGGAACGTTCTTCTATACAAGCGTCGTCTTTACATTAATTATATTGTGTGTTGTTTGCAGTTAAAATATATATATATATATATATATATATATGGGATGATGTCTTTCTCTCTCTCTCTCTCTCTCTCTCTCTCTCTCTCTCTCTGTTCACACATAAACGGCTAAGATAATCTTCACCAAATTTGGTATACACATTAAAGGAAAACCACGAAAAGTTTTAGTAATACACCCACCCTTCCCAGTGCTTCTCTCAAAGTGGGTTAGCTGGGGGGATCTTAAACAGCTAGGGTAATCTACACCAATTTTAGTATACACATTAAGGTAGAACCAGAGAAGGTTTTAGTAACACTCGCACCTCCCAATACTAAGTCGAGTTTCGGGGGGCCTTTGCTGAACAAGGGGCAGGGGGCATTTTATATATATATATATATATATATATATATTTATATATCACTGACTCAGTTATCCGTGATTGGGACAGCGATCGATGATCACGAATAACCGGATTTTACGGTTAACTTAGTGGGTGGGTGGTGCAGCTGCTGCTGCTGCCCGCTACTAGTGACTGGCCTCCCACCGAGCGCGCCATTATACTCAGTATTATTCTATCACAGTATAATATACAATTCAGTAGTTTCTACTCACCACAAAAAGTGAAGATCATTTGCTCCAGAAGATTGTAACCCCTCCCTCTGCTAACATTGCTGCTAATATTAATTGGCTTTAGTAGCACGGAGAGACACTGATTGGAACGCGCTGTGGTGGGTGGAGGGAGGCGAGCCGCGGATGTAAACACCTCGCCAAATCACGGTTAGCTCAGTGCCATGATCACGGATAATTGCACAATGGCCACAGTTAGTAAATCATGGTTAAATGGATTCACGGATCACCGCATGATTACATACGTCTTCCAGTAAAAAACAATAACCATGAAATATCAACATAACATAATACAACAACAACCGGGTGATTATAAATGATGTTCCAGATTTTAAACATTTATTATGAAAAAACTAAGCTACAGCGAAAAGCAAGATATATGATACAAATAACGAATATTTCAGTGAATTTTTATTTGTAATATTGAACACGTCAGAGATAGCCTTAAAGTTAACGTGTTTTGTGCTCTTACCGCTGAGAAAGTGTACGGTACATTCTTCTTTGCTGAACAAACAATTAACGGTATCCTTTATCGCGATATGCTACAGCTGTGGCTGATGCCCAGCTGCTAAAGGACAAAGCTGATGTGTGGTTTCAGCAGGATGATCTACAGATCTACAGAAGCTAAGGCTAACAAAGACCCTAAGATCCACTCTAAGGCTAGCCCGAGAGAAAGGAGAGAGTAGGGGGTTAAGAGAAGAGAGGAGAATAAGGGGTTAAGTAAGGAGCAACACCTATCATTCGTGGGTTAACATTCATTCAGAAAAAGAGGGAAAAGTCTCACCATCATCATCCGCCGGCCACTGCCGACAAGTCAGAAAAATAGTCGGAGAATATAGGAGAGGGGTGAAAGATGAAAAGAAGTAAAATAAGAACGCTTACAAACCATGCAAACACAGTCTTAACTCACTGTCATACCATGCAAACTACAAACATGCAAGAAAAGAGTTAGAGACATGCAAAGTAAGGAGGATAAGAAAAAAAAAAAAAAGTAGGTAAAGTTAAACAAAAAGTGGGTTAGTTTACGCTATGAGCTACATCTACATTCGTGTTAGTCTAATTTTTTTTTTTTTTTTTTTTTTTTTTTTTTTTTTTTTTTTTGCTGGCATCACACGCTGGCATGTCACAAGCTGGCATTCATCGTCAACAGACTCATCCTCGAGCACCACCACCAGAGCTCCTGTTGTTAACTTTCTTTTTTAATTTTAAACAACGTTAATATTTTTAAAATGTCTGTCAAGACGGTTCTTAAACACATTAACGCTGGTAGAATGAACGACTGACGCGGGAAGATTATTCCATTTATCAATTACTTTAAACGTAAAGAAGTTTTTAGCGATATTAGTAATGAAACGTCTGCCACGCAACTTGAATCCGTTATTGCGAGTATTACTATTATCGAAAGTGAACAATTTGTCAAAATTTACGTTATCGATGTTATTAACGATTTTGAAAACTTCAATAAGCTCCCCCCTTAATCTCCTAGTTTCGAGTGAATACAAGTCTAACACTTTAATCCTATCTTCATAAGGCTTATTGCACAATGCCGGAATAAGTTTCGTGACACGACGCTGACCCTTTCTAACCTATCAATATCCTCACGCAAGTACGGGCACCAAAACTGAACGGCATATTCCAAATGAGGCTGACTAGGGACTTGTAAAGGGGCAATATAATATCCTTCGATTTAAATTCGAAATTACGCGCTATGAAGCCTAACATCCTATTAGCTTTTGCGCAAGACTCCAGGCACTGGTTCCTAACCTTTAAATCTTTAGTTTACGCGTACGCCTAAATCTACTTCCTCGTCAACGCTCGCTAATCCTATCATCCAGTGTACACGTAATTATTGTTGCGAGAACCTATATGCAAAACTTTACATTTATCTACGTTAAATTGCATCTGCCACTTATCCGTCCACTCCATAATCCTATCTACATCGTCTTGGATCCTATTTCTATCGTCTCGTTAACAACCTTACCGCCTATTTTAGTATCGTCCGCGAATTTTGACACGTTACTAATCAATCCTACATCTGTGTCGTTAATGTAAATTACGAATAACAATGGGCCTAACCTGAACCCTGGGGACACCACTACCTACCTCTAACCCCCGATTCACTACCATTAACTACGACCCTCTGCTCCTAGCACGAAGCCATTCTTCTAACCAGTTAGCTACCTGACCGCGGATACCGTGCGCTTTAACCTTCGCAATTAGTCTCCTATGCGGAACTGTATCGAACGCCTTTTTAAAATCTAAATAAATAACGTCAGCTGCCCTATGCCTATCGTATCGCGCACTTTTCGTTATAAAATTCTAACAATTTGTTAAACAAGACCTATGGCGTCGAAACCCGTGCTGACTACTATTAATCAAAACCCCTACTTTCTAAGTGATCGATAATACGATCCCTAACTACGGATTCCAAAAGTTTACCGACAATTGACGTTAAGCTAATGGGCCTATAATTGCTAGCTACCGCGCGGTTCGCCTTTTTTTAAAATAGGCGTGGACGTTAGCTAATTTGAAGTCTTCAGGAATAATCCCCGTTTCGAGTGACTGATTAAAAATCTTCGCTAAGGGGCCTACGATAACGTCTTTCAAATCTTTCAAATGTCTAGGATAAAAAGCGTCAGGGCCTGGAGCCTTGCTAACTTTTAGCCTATCGATATAATGCGCAATCTCAGCCTCGTAAACGTTATTTCATCTAAAATAGTCTCGCTACTAAATGGAAGATATCGTCAACGTCGGGGACATTATTTACGTCCTCTACGGTAAAAACTGTCGCAAAAAAGTTATTGAAAAATACCCGCCATCGCCTGAGCGTCAGAAGCCAAAGCGCCCATTTACATCCATAGAGGGCCTATGTTATCCTTTACCGGCTTACGATTATTTACGTATTCAAAAACTTTTTTTGGATTATGTTTACTATCCGCAGCTATAACTATCTCTAAATTACGCTTGGCATTCCTAACTGATTCTTTTAACCTGACGTCTAAGCTCGATATATCTATTAAAGTTAGCTACCTGGCCATTGCGCTTGTTAAGTCTATACGCTCTATTACGCTCGTTTATGAACTCGCCTACTTCCCTAGTCCACCACTTCGGCCTACCACGATTTCTAACGCGCTTGGGCCTACGAGGAATAAACTCCCTTTCAATATTCCTAAAACTTTCTTTAAACGCCACCCAACGCAAATTCGTATCATTACCCATAAATAAGTTATCCCAGTCCACTACTCTCATCCTATCAGCAAAACTATCAAAATTAGCCCTACGAAAATCAGGGACTTCTATTACGTTACTATCCTGTGTGTTTCTATCAATAACTTAAACCTAAGAATTTGATGATCGCTACATCCTAAACTCTCGCCTACTTCTAAACTTTCGACTATATTCTCGCCGTTCGTCATCACCAAATCTAAGATATTATCACCGCGACCGCCGCGTGGTTGGTAACTATCTGTCGTAAAAGTTATCGTCCAAAACTCAACCAGTCTCAAACCCTCTCGTTACCGTAAAATTCTCGTAATTAACATTAGGACAGTTAAAGTCTCCGACAATTATACTATTCGATTGTCAATAAAATTACCAAGAAGTGAGTAAAATCTAGTATCTATATCGAGGGTTGAACGGGAGGTCTATAAACAACGACAAATTAAAACTAATACTACGCGCCCTAACTTCAACACAGATCGCATTAATTGCTGCCGGAAAATCTAACTTAACCTCGATAGCCCTAAGGGAATTACGAATGTACAGCAAAACGCCGCCTCCAAATCTATGTAACCTATCATTAGTAAAGATTTTAAAACCCGGTATATCAAGTTCCCCCAACAAGTCCCGAGTCACGGTATTTAACCAAGTTTCAGTGATAGCAACTATATCATAGTTGCCGGAATAAATTACCGCCTTAAATTCATTTAATTTATTTCTAATACTACGCGCGTTGCAATGAGCAATGAGCAATGAGCAATTGCCTGAGCGTTGGATCGGGCGTGGGGGGCCCATTCCTTGGCCGGCTCGTTCGCCCGATCTAACCCCCCTTGACTGCTTCCTCTGGGGCTGTCAAAATTGAAGTATTTGTTCTACCAATGGCAACAACTTTGGAACATTTGAAAGAAAGGATACGTGAGGCTGTATGGAGGGGCTGTATGGAGGGAAACAGACTACGGCTTTGATGTCTGCAGAGCCACAAAAGGAGCTCATATTGAACTTCAATAGCTTGTAAATACGAGTGAAACTTTTTGAGAGCTTCTTTATTTGTATATCTTGCTTTTCGCTGTAGCTTTGTTAGTTTTTTCATAATATATAATAAATATACAATGGAATATATATATGATCAAAAATAATAATAGCATAAGAAACACGAAAGGGAAATATATAATAAAAAATATACAAAACGTTATATTATCAATATATTAGTACATGAAAAATATATATAAATATAAGTTATATAGTTATTTTAAATAATTAAATATATTGAAAATAATAATATACGAAACGTATAATCAAAGGCATATTAGTACAGGAAATATATATATATATATATATATATATATATATATATTATAACAATTAAATAAATAAATATACATCCTTTATTTTCTACGGGGTATATTAAATAATTAAAAATAATAATATACGAAACGTATAATCAATTGCATATTAGTACAGGATATATATATATATACAGGATGTCCGACAATTATCTGTACAATTTTTGACTGTTATTAAAAGTCAACCATGAAGTGTAGAAATTCCAGTGTTATCCCATTTTACAGAGAAACTCATTAAGTTTTTTCTGATAACAAGTTTTGACAAGTTTTTCTTTTTTGTACGCGGGTGACAGACATTGATGATTTAAAAGCAAGAATCACAGCTGCTATTGAGCGAATTGATGTGGATATGCTGCAGCGTACATGGCAACATTTGGATTATCGATTGGATGTTTTGCGAATCACTGATGGTGCACATATCGAATGTTTGTAACAACGTTACTTTAATAAAAAAAACTTTTGAAAATACAGATTCTAAAAAATCTTGTTTAAGAATTTTACGTGTGTTATCAAGAATTTTATTAAAAGATGAAATTGTACAGATAATTTTCGGACACACTGGAATTTCTAAAAAACTTGTCAAAACTTGGTATCAGAAAAAACTTAATGAGATTCTCTGTAAAATGGGACAAACTGGAATTTCTACACTTCATGGTTGACTTTTAATAACAGCCAAAAATTGTACAGATAATTCTAGGACAACCCTGTGTATATATATATAATATATATATATTATATATATATATATATATATATATATATATATATATATATATATATGTTAAACACAGACCGTGCATGGAACAAGGAACTCTTCTGGGAAAATTAAATCCACTATAGTCCGAATAAGTAATGGTAAATGACAAATACCAGAGTTTTCTTTTTCATGATTTTAGCCCGACGTGGGCAACGGGTCTCTCGCAAAGAGATCCCATAAATATAGCTTCCCTCACCAGCTATCTGCAAAGCAGACAGGATCCAGCTTTGGGACATGGATCTAGGGTTTAAAGCAAGCCTAGATCCCTAGCTGGTGAGGGAAGCTATATTTATGGGATCTCTTTGCGAGAGACCCGTTGCCCACGTCGGGCTAAAATCATGAAAAAGAAAAACTATGGTATTTGTCATTTACCATTACTTATTCGGACTATAGTGGATTTAATTTTCCCAGAAGAGTTCCTTGTTCCATGCACGGTCTGTGTTTAACATATAATTTTCTCAGGGAACCATTCTGAGTTTGTGTATATATATATATAATATATATATATATATATATATATATATATATATATATATATATATTAAATAATTAAATATACATCTTTATGTTCTACGGCGCAAAACGCTAAACTCACACGTAATCGAGTCTACATTCACATCGTTATTACTTTGTACTACACGGTAAAACCGTCCAAGCAAACTTCACCGTTTAAGTTATACGGATGCCTATACTCGACATAAATGGCTTTCATATCGTTCAATACTATTTTTGTGCCCACTTTACATTCGGTTGGCAAGTTATCTTTAAACACGGCTAGAATACAATCAAAAGCACGCACAAAGAGGTCATCGTTAACCACAACATCATTATTAAATACAAGTTTATAAACACGCCTTTCCAATCGAGGGTTTTTTCTTACCGTCCCGAGCTTTTCAATCGTGAACTCTTCTTCACTCTGCATAGCGGCAATTGAAATAATCTTCCAAGTCGTAACGACAGCTATTCATTATATAGAGGTACAGCTCTTCAGGGTGAACAGTGTAGGCAAGCTCTGCCCTGTACCGCTCAAGTGCTTTGTACCAAAGTTCAGGATATTTCGAAGAATCTAAACCTTTTAAATATGCATCCAGCTCTAGACCATTCTCGCCTTGTTCATTCCTACATTCGATAAATCCGTCGAGCAGAGCGGTGTATGCGTATTCAAGAACCGTGTCAAAATAAATCATATCCGTAACACGAGCGTCTAATATAGGCTTCAGCTTGCGGAATCCGACGATTTCAAACATTCTGTCGAGGATGAAACGGTTTCGCGTAGGGACAAGAACGTTATTATCAGATGCATTCTTCCACATCAGTCGTATATCAATGCATGGCTGTTCGTTATTTATACACAACGTGCAAACAACGGCATATGAGGGGGCGTCACTAATCTGCTCTCTTCTTGTACCTACACCTGCAGGTATTTTATAACGGTCCTCCCCACTTCTCAACTATCACGAAGACTCTATTCATCTCCTCAACACTTAAATAAATAACATTACGTTTGCTTGCTTGCCTGCAAATCGTTTCAAGTACATAGTTAATGGTGCCGGTTTCACGCCTGAACACGCGCAATGACTTCGTCACGGAGACATCGTACGAGGCGTTGAGAATGCTTCTCAAAGGAAGTTCCATCGTATTCGCACGTCCACTCGGTTCAAGCTCTGAGATGACTATGAGCCACAGGTGGACGGATCGGCTCGACGGGCGGAGTGAGTCACGCTGATGAAACGTGTACGGGTTTGTTCGAACTCGTGTGTTTCGTGAGGTACACGGGTGGGCGGCTCGCTGGGGGAGCGAGTCACACCATAAACTGCTGAAGCGTGTACAGGCTTGTTCGAACACTTGTGCCCTTGGACAAACAGAATTTTCCGCTACATGAAGCAATACCGGCTTTAATGTTTTATCACTCACCAGACGTTCATTTCCACAAACTAAACATCTTCACAATCCGGTGCACTATTTGAGAGAAACATATGCCCATATTTATCCTTTTTGTTTAACAAGCGATACTCGTCTCTAAAGTCTGTTAAAAACTCACACAGCCCATTAGCCACAACCTCACTACAAACCTCGTCATGATATATATTAATATAGTGGTAAAAATACTTAAGATTCTCCATGATGACAAGATTTACATTCTCAACCGTAGGGTACGAGTAGTCGGTATGGTGTAACATGACATAATATCGCTTGTCACACCACTCATCAACAAGACTCACTATCTATAACCGCTGCTTATCCTCTGAACATGTTGCTTCTTCTACTTCGCGGTATATGTGAGCCTTTATGAAGGTTAGGTCTACAACATACTTCAGTACATCGTTTCTACTACGAAATCCTACAATGCCCTCGCCAGAATACCCGTAGAGTATTTGAACGTCTTGGTTCTTCGCACGGCTCAATGTAACCTTAAAAGTATCAAAGGAGGGGAGAATAGGGAGTTTTTCAGTATCCACCACATCTTGGCACTTTGCCGAATACCATTTCATAAACGTTGAACACGCAATATTAAAGGTAGCCATTACTATTTTTCTTCTACGCAGGAGAATACACGTCTGAGCTCAAGGGTATGCAGAGGTCAACTGAGCACGCAGGGATAGAGATATGCTCAGGTAGTGGCAGGACTCACGTTGCCGATCTTACAGTGGGCGGAGCTTAGCTTTTTACTGTACACATACACGCACGCACACACGCAAAGGAGAAAATGAAACCTTAATTGAAACAAATATACGTGATAAATAAACATATCAATACACATATATATAAATACAATCAAGGATTAAGGTAGCCAAAGGGTACGGTATCATAGGTACCAGGCACCTGGTAACGTTTCCTATAGGTGTTACGGCATACCGTCGTGCCCCTAAGTTCCTTCACACACCCCAGTTTCTGCGCCCGAAAATTGTGCGTCCCCACAATTAGTTGGGGTAGCTGGTCACCCTCATCTTCCAAGCACACTAGATCCTTCAACGAGTCAAAGTTAACGACTCGACGGTTCGCATGGTTAAGCGTGATACCCTTAGCCTTCACGATATACTTCGTATCATCCCCTACCCTCACCCGTACCCCATAGGTTTTTGGCCCTGTTGACACAAACGAGTCTGCGTATGCACCATCGCCATACTCATCCTTGATCTCGTCAGTTAGCTCTCCGAGGAACTCCCCAATAGCGGGCATGTATTCACCTTCCCTCGCTGTGAATATCACGCTATCTGTGTCAGCGTACAACACCCTCCGCCCAAGAGAGTGCAATAGGCCCCAAAGTTTGATGCGGGCGTAGGCCGTTGTGAAACTGGCTACAGGTATGTTTGTAACCCGTGAGGTATCTGTGAACAGTTCGGTGATGTTGTACTTTATTATGTAAGTATTACCTACATTCACGATCTCTATAACCTCTTTATCGGGAGCGTTGGCATAATCCCAGACTTCACTATAACTTTGTGCCAAATGGACGTTCCCTTTGCCGGTATTCTGTGCAAACTTCCCCCAAAGACTGTTTAGACACAACTTTGCACTAAAGCGCTTGCCAGAATTCTTAACAGTTTGGGATCGGTCAAGCTGTATACCTTCATGGGCACGGTAACGCTGAATATAAGCCGTTTTTTCATCTTCGGTATCAACCCCTCGCGGATATCCTGACGCCTCAACCTTATCCTTCAAAAAAGCGTTTATATATGGTGTGAAAAGGTTGGGCAGCTTCTGAAACCTCCACACCTCATGTATCTTCAATATTCTATACCCATGGCGAACGGCTAGGGCCAGCTCAGGGCTTGTATATACACCTCTGATCTTACGCTGGTTGGCTGTATGTTCACAATCACCGTTTTTCTCTTCTGCGCACTTCACGCACAGGGGAAACATGAGCTTGTGATCTATAACGACGGGTAAGATCGGCATCTATAAATCGCGAGGGGGGAGCACGTCTACGAAAGAGAGTCCAAAGTAGCGCTCATTCAAGTTAGCTGAAAACTCCTCGATGGTTGGTATTGTGGAACCCACCATTTTTTCAGGTGCACCTACGGGGTACGGATTGTTCTTCATCACGTAGGGGGTATAAAGAGCAGAAGTCGTAGTAGTGGAGTTTCACGCCCTCCGTAGGCGGAAAGTATAGCTTGAATGGGTTTGTGCGCCCTCCAAACAAACTGTCACCGTATTTGAGGGGATCCAACACCATTGAACGTTTGATGGTCCTTATTTCTTCACGGTACTGGGCATCTGTTTCCAACCGTGCATCATACTCATGCTCCCACACGATTTTGTGAGTGAACTGGGAGCCTATAAGTTGATCACGGTTACGGGTCCATACGAGGCTGTCGGCGGGGGATCTTCCATAAAGGACCCCTGTGACGGCACATTCAGTGCGTGGGCATCCATGCCACCAGCAGCCGTTAAAGGAATACACAGTCTTTCACCACTGGCTGGATCCTCACTTAGGCCGTCAACCCAAAAAACACGACCATTGACCTTAACGGGTACTTCACCCGTGTTGCGGGCATGTTTTATGTATACCCCGGTCTGTTGCTGTATGTGTATGAGCCAGTAAATAGCCTTGTGCCCATAACTGCGGGGGTTGTTTCTGTGAATGATTAGTGAGGTGTCTTTAGGCATGAAGTTATTCTTGAACACCGTAAAACATAATGAGGCGATGGTGGTTGCGGCTTGCAGCGGATCGCATTTGAAACGGGACATCCTTCTAAAGGCTTGAAAGCGTACTCTAAGCACGCGCACGTCATTCACGCAAAAACGTTCACATTCATCAGCTATATTGTATGGATTAGCTTCATTAAAACTGTTGTAGTAACGGTCAAAATCTTTACGCTCACTATCACTCATGTTGGTGTAGTTAAAGTAATGTTTGGGTGGAGGTAGTCCTACGTAATTTAAAGTTTCGTTAGTGAGGAATGTGTAAGGGAAATATCCTTTTGAAACTTCAGCTGCTACGCCCATGACCTTGGGCAACTTTGTTAATTTACAAGATGTGAACAGTAGGGTGTCTTTAAACTGTACATTACCTCTTATCTGTATCTGTATTAGTTTGTTGCCTCTTTTCAAGGGATTACCTGTAAATATCGCAGACGACTCGTGTTCAAGCAGCTCCTTATAAAGGAACTGTGTGTCAAATTTCGCCCCGTTATGGGCAAGAATATACACAATCATTTTTTTGAACTTGTCCGCTAATTTGACAATATAGGACACAAAGAGCTCCACAGGGCTGTCGTGTGCATTCGTTTTAAATACGTTTGTCCATTTTCCACATTTGTGGCACTCATCACACTCGAGCTCCATGCACTCATCACAGATAGTCTGACTTAAGAGTAAATGTGGAATGACCTCTTTGGTTTCAGCGTTCGTGTAAGTTTCTATATCGTAGTACACGGTTATACAAGGACTAGTTTTAGGTTTAGCTTCTTTCATATAACATACATGCTTCATTGCTTCACTCCATCCGCCTTATATTTTTCATGACATGTAGAACAGTGAATTTCATCGCATTTATGTTTGAAATTCCCCCAATTATCCATCATGTGAAACATACCGCACTTACAAATCCTCATTTTCCTGCAAGTGCCATTTGATTTATGGAGTTTAAAGCATTTAATATTGAAAAATGTACGTCTACACATATTACATTCCCTCTTCTCGGGTTCAACTACCTGACTTTCACATTTGGGACTTTTACACTGCTCACATACTATGTAACAATCCTTACAATGTTTCACCATATCATCAGCAAACTCGAGCCAACCCTTACACAAATCATGATGCCTTCCATATTTTCGACTTTTATCATAACTGGCGTAGAGAGCCCTTATGTTACGGATGGGGAGATACGATGTTCCTGACAATCCTAAAATAAGTAGGGGTCTTGTACGATCTCTCACTGCTTTTAAAAACATACACAGTCCTACGACGATCATCCATTCCAAATACGACTATACGTGCATTCATTTCCTGCTCGGCCTTTCTCAGTTCTTCAGGACCCATATTACACTCAAACTCAAGCTTACAATCTGAAGCCAGCTTACGGGCACGCTGCACAACCGTGGGCAACCAAATTTTTCGTGTCCAAGCATTTAGCACAGTGAAGATATGAGCTAAAATTATTGCTATAAAACCACAACCACGATCGACATTTAAATGTTTTCTGTAAATAACCGGAGAATTTAAATTAAGCGTATAAGGTGTGGCACTATGACCCGCAACCCTGAATACTCTGTCACTACCTACCATGAAGTTGTCCATATTGAAGGATGTACCACTTTCAGAGGCTTGCATTATACGCCCCAAGATATAGTCTATATCTACAGCCGCGAAACGTCTGAACGGTATTACCACCCAAAAATCGTCCCCCTCATCTGACCCGAACCTGAAGGATAACCTCGTCCGGACTTCACGTTCGTCGCGGTTCTGAAGGGAAAACTCCACAATACGTTCAAGTACGCGCCGCAGTCCGTTGGTATACAGGAACCCAGGACCAACCCTGACCACGTACCGATTTCTAGTCAAGGCAGGGGTGGGGGTAGCGGTGCGCATCCAACTCGAATGTTATACCATCCTCCACAGTATGAGAAGCTGTTGTGGAGGAAGTACCCGGATCTGAACAATGGTGTATATTTGAGGAAGGTACTATTGTGGGGTTGTGTCGTAAGACGTTGAGGGTTGGGGATCTATTACTGTGGATCTAACAACCGGAGCAATCCTGGTACACTTCATACCTGACGTGGAGGGTTCTTCATCATGCTTCCGCTTTGAACTGTCGCATGCTACAGGTGTCGCTGTGAAGGCTCATCGGCGGGGAAGGGTTCTGTAGCTGCACGGTCAACGGGTTCGTCTGTGATATCGATGATGGGGTGCTGTACATCGTCGCCATTCACTGTTCTGTGGAAGAAGAAAACAAAATATAAGGAACAGCACTTGTGGAAAATTAAGCAGCCTAAAAGGGGGTTATCTTTACGGCTACCCGCGTCCACCCTTACCTCAGGTTCAAAAAGGTATTGTTTAAATTAAACTTATGGCTCACAAAACTTGGACGCTGTTAATTGTTTAAGCATATTCACTTAAAGGAAATAATTCTTAAGGGAAGCTTAACTCTTTATGTGATAGATTTAACTTTGTTTAGTTTAGACTAAGTTGGATACATTTAAATTTAATTTAAATTGATAAATAAGTTAGTCTTTGACAAGCCTAACTATAAAGTATCGATTTAGGTTGCAACGTTATGCAAATGGTTGTTTCACAGTATATAGCGCTAGTCAGATTAAGCTCGTGAATCGCAATTAACTCGTTTCAAGCTGATAACCCCAGTCAACCTGTCGGAGGTTCAATTTGACGATCGTTAATGAAATTTCAAACCAATCTAAATAGCTACCCCTGGATGGTTCTCCTCGTGTAAGACAATCCACAAATGGCGTTCTCAAACACTTGGGTCAACGATTAACACCCGGGTATAAACATATATGTGTTACAACGAGTGGAAATTAGAGTGAGGCGTGATGCTTAGCCTCCATATACAAGTACAAGTGAATCAGCGAAAGATATGATAAAGGTTCCACTGACCGAGAATAAAGAGCTTAAAAGGTATTCTAAATCTTAAAAGAATTCGATTTATTAGAATCATTAGTGAATGATGTTAAATCTTGGCATTTTATTATAAAGCAAAGTTAACTGAAATGATAACCGGCTAAAATTACGGAGTCAAAACCGATACGTATTACTCGTATGAGAGCTTCGAATGAACTAAGATGGCGACTCAAGCTCCTTTCGCCGGCATCAAAGCGCGTCAGAGCGCGCCAAAGGAGAAGTATAACATTGTCGCCCAGAATTTCCAGATGCTGGAAAGAATTGTGTCAGTACTCTGGCGGGCGTACGATTTTGGTTCTATTTTTAGCGATTGGTCGATATCTGTAAACGTTTTATATGCAGCTGATCAACGCTGTTTTTATGGAATAATACAATATATATATATAACTTTTAATAGAATACATAATTACCATGATCGAACATGACTCAATTATTCATTCTCGTCGATTTTGGTTGATTTTGTGGTTACGTTCCAATAGTTTTTGATTGATTTCTTATATACTTCGATCACTTATACCGTCAGGAGTATATTTCAAGAATCCCTGAACCCACTGTCTAAATATTTTAGACAGTACTCAAAATTGTAATATTTTGTAAATGACCCACTTAGGGGTGTGATATGTTAGAGATGGAATCTGTAGAAAATTCAGGTTCACAAGCCCCTCCACATGTATTATATCTGGCCCTACAGGATGTGGAAAAACTGTATTTATGCTTAAAATCATTAAAGATAAGGGGGAGATGTTCTCAAAATATGTGCATAAAGTAATATGGTGCTATTTGACGTATCAGTCAGTGCTCAACGAGTACCAAGATGAAAATTTGTTCCACAAGGGGGTCTATGACGTTAATTCGTTAAAAGGTAATGAGCATACAGTTATTGTAATTGACGATCTCATGTTGGAAATGGATAAAACGTTTGCCGAGACATTTACAGTGTTCTCCCACAATCTTAACATAAGCGGATTCTTCATCAACCAGAATCTATTTTTCAAAAATAGATACATGCGCGATGTGTCGCTAAATACATAATATCTAGTCTTATTCGCACAACGTAGAGATGTGTCACAAATTGGGGTATTAGCCAATCAAATTTTCCCGAATCAGCGTAAGGAGTTTTTGAAGGTTTATAAGCCATAAACTAGCGTTATGGATATTTGCTTTGTGACCTTCACCCGTGAAACACGTTTAGGGTGCTTCAAAGAACGAATATATTCCCAAACGAACCTGAAACGGTGTAGATTCCAGAATGACAAATAGGCTGAAGAAATATCGTAAATTAATAAAAATCTATCAACGATTGCCCCGGGCAGTGCAACAGATGTTTATTAAAAATATCAACTCTGGCTTTTTAAAATGCATCTCTGAAATCTGTCTTAATGTTATAAAATGTAATATGCCAATGAAACCCTCTCAGAAGGTTCGCTTACGTCGTCACAAGAACATAATACGAGCGCTCGCTCATAAAAGTCAAACTGTAGGTAAGAAAAAGCGAATTATTGTACAAAGATGAGGATCATTCCTACCCATCTTATTTTCAGTTTTGGGTCCTTTACTAACTAGATTAATATAATGAAGAAGGTGGTTGTGATTCCGCACGAGGTGTATGCTTTGTATGCTTCATTGCAAAGTTCAAAGATTCCAGACACGGCCCTAGAGCCCCGTAAAAGTAGGCTTAAAAGAATAGAAAGCGAGTTGCTAGCCCTATTAAACAGTGAAAAGTCACCTGATGAGAAAAGGATCTTGTACCAAGAGGCTTTGCAGAAATTTCTTCATGAGTACGAAGATTATAAGTATCCTACAGAGCTCCCCGTGGTTATTAGCACAGCGCGAGTAGCGCTGAGTATGGCGACACAGGGCCTGGTCCCGACGTTAGAGATGACCAACCAAAGAACAACGGAACACAACACATCGAACATGTGCTAAAAAAACAGCCTCCCACATACATTGAGGAATAAAGGCTTAAGTCTTTATAATCTATTGAGTGAGGACCCCATCATACAGTGGGCCGATACAGGCGAGGTCATTGTTGAAGGAACAAGGGTAGAAGGATCCAATATCGTTCATATTGTTTATGATCTGGTGAGAAAGTGGGACAGACCCTCACCAACAGGATGGAAGCATATTAAAGCAAGACTACAACAAATAAATGTCCCCAAAACATTGATAGATAACCTGAATAGGTTAAAAGACCTGGATCAAGTCTCGCATGTCACAACTGAGTACGCCATCGCCCCCAGCAGTAGCGTCTCTGAAGAGGAGAAAGAAGAGAACAAACGGCCAACCTTATCCACGTGTCTCTAAAATACGCAAATGGCTAACATATTAAGTAAACGCTATTATGATATTTCTAACCCCGCCTCCTATGTTGGCGTTAATAAACTGTACAGAGGTGTTTACGGTGTGAGGAAAAAAGATGTTGAGCGGTTTTTGCGGGAACAGGATGCTTATACACTTCATAAACAGGCGAGAAAAAGGTTTAAAACGGCCAAGACAACCGCGGATTCGAGTGACTCTATTTGGCAAGCGGATTTAACAGACATGCAAAGATATTCAGTGTATAATGACGGATACCGCTACATCCTATTCATATTAGATGTATTCTTAGATATCTGTGGCTAATTCCCCTGAAAATAAATCCCTGAAACAGTTGCTAAAGCGACCAAAACGTTGATGTTAAAAGAAGAAAGGATTTCTGGCTATTTTTGTACGGATATGGGGAAAGAATTTATAGGTCGCGCTTTTCAGAACATGCTGACAGAGTTTAATATCAGTTACTACACTAGCAGTTTTATAAATAAGGCCTCTTTAGCTGAAAGAGTTCAACGTACCATAAAGGAGCGCATGCATCGCTATTTTACACATAAAAACACATACAGGTATATAAACGTTCTCGGTTCATTGGCTTCATCATACAACCGTTCACACCATCGCACGATTGGCACAACGCCTAACGAAGTTTTAGAAAGAGATGCGCTGCCAGAGGTGAGAAGAGATGGAGCACCGCCACCACACTCTACACATTTCAAAATCAATGACTATGTAAGGCTATCACGTTTGGGAAATAAATTCGCGAAAGGATTTGAGCTAGGATGGACACGTGAGATTTTTAAAGTTCGTGCTATGAGACCTAAAGGTGAGATAATGATGTATTACGTTGAAGATTTGAATGGGGAAGAGATCGCTGGAGGCTTTTACCGCGAGGAGTTGCAGAAAGTGACATTTAATTTAGGAAAAAGTGTGTTTAAAATTGAAAAGATTTTAAGCAGCAAAGGTTCAGGAAAGAGAAAAATGTACTGGTGAAATGGCTGGGTTACCCAGAAAGCTTCAACACCTATATAAAAGCTGCTGCAATAATGAAGCTTAATTAGTATGCAACATGGCGCCTAGCCACTTCTATGTCACACTCCTGTCCTCCTATTCTCTGTCTGTACATCCTAACAACACCCTCGCCAACTTTGTGACAGAACTCCACGGACCTATTGAATTGGAGCGTGATTCGTATGAGGTGGGCTTATGTGAACTCCAGTTAGTCTCCAAATTTTTAACTCTTGAAAATGAGCAAATCATATTTCTGATCCTTAGAAGAATCGATAAGTGCGAAAAATTAGGTATAACCTTAGACAATACTATGCGTTCAGTCCTGTTCGGTGAGGAACAGTACTATAGCACAAATATATCGCTAGGAATCGGTCATTATGATACAGCCATGGACATTGTGAAGAGGTTAAACAAGAGCCTTGAAAAGTCGTACCTGACAAACGATTTACTTTTTGAAGTCGTACACATAGACATAAGAGTGAGATAGGAGTGAGATACCAGCGTGGGAGTGGACTTGGATCCATTTTTTTCAGCCATACTATGCACCGCTGTCCCACTGTTGAAGAAGGGTGCCAGGTACCTAGGGTGGAAGGCATAATGGGCGGAACTAAGCCTAAAGAAGCTCTAAAAAAACATTTAAAACGTACACGGGACGAAATCATCAAAGATGCAAAGAGAAAAATGTGTGGTGGCGGAAAGAAGAGATCTGTCAGGAAGAAGGGGTTACCATCACGTGACGCTAAACGTAAAAGGAAATAAAAAAGAAGTGCTCTAAGCGTATGAAACCTATGGCTGATCATTTTTTTTAACTGATATAAGCTGAGGACACTACTCTCTCGAATCATAAGCTGACTAATACTTGTCGAGGGAGGTGGCACTATTTCTGACTCGTCATGGCGCGTTTCATCCATCCGTGTTCACAATGCTGTAAATCGGAACTGTCCCTCTTTGATATGCCCCCCCACTCAGGTCTCTATTGAGCATAACGACTTTATTACAATTAACCCATTAAACACAATTAGTTCACCGAGTGCCCCTATAGAATTCGTGATACCCAGCTCAGGCCCTTACTTTTTTGACCCGAGCTGCATGCACATGTACGCTAAACTGCGTATAGCCCATTCTGATGGAACGGACTGCGATGATAGTTACTCTGCCTACCCTGAAACCAACTTTTTACACTCCATATTCAGCCAGTGTGAGGTGTATTTGAACCAGGTTAACATCTCAGCAGGAAAGTGGTACTACCACCTACGAGCCTATCTGGAAAATGTCCTCAACTTTTCAAAAGAAGCGAAGGACAACTTTTTAACCGCCGAGGGATATTACCAAGCTAAAGATGAAAATGGAATAAAGGAAAAATTTAAAGATTCTAAAAAAAAGGTATACGAATGTTTGGACGTCTTCATACAGATTTCACATTCCAGGAGAAACTGCTTATGAACGGGGTGGATATGAAGTTGAAGCTTACCCGCACGATTCCTGAGACCTGCATAAATCTGGGGTCTGATCAAGAAGAGGGCGCGAAACCCGTTGTGATTCACATCATGGAGACGTATTTGCGTATACGCCGAGTGAAATTAAGTTCGCCAAAACAAATAGAAATTGAGAAAGACTTAATACACGCCACAGTAAAATACCCAATTAACAGGGTACAGATCAAATTATACATGGTGCCCGCCGGGTTGGCCTCGAAGCAACTAGAAAACGTGGCCCTTGGAGTCCTACCTAAAAGGATATTAATTGGAATGCAGGACCACGCCTCGACGAATGGAAAATATAAAAAGAGTGCCTTTAAATTCGAGAATTTCGGCCTTAAAAATATTACTCTATACCTAAATGACATCGCTTTGGGAGGGACCATGATTACGGACTACTCAGACGCTGTGTTCCCGCTCTGCGCGAGAGCATATAGTAGTCTGGCTCATAATACAGGCGCCTGTGACGAACTTGGGTTTGGGTAACGCAGAAAGAATTTGTCGAAGAATTTAACATTTATTCATTTGATATTACGCCTGACTTGTCTGCTGGCGCAAATACGCATTTAAGTCCACAGCAGAGTGGGAATATCTCAGTCAGGTTGGAATTTGCCAAGCCTATAGATGCGCCTATAGGTGTACTCGTGTACCTCGAATCACAGGCACTAATAGAAGTTGATCGTTTCAGGAACGTGGTCACAGACTTTTAAAATGGACGCGAATACACTCTAGAGACTAATGAAAAGCGACCGTTTCACACGCTCAAAATTTATCGGTGTGTTTGCGAAGAATGAAATATTGAAGTTGCCAAGTACGAGAAACTGGTACGGGATTATATTTAACACCGACATTGTGGGGGGTAAGGGGATTCTTTGGTTTGCAATCTATTTTAAAAATACGGAAAGAATGTACTATTTTGATTCACTCGGCTCTCAGCCCTGGAATGATCCTGTTATAGTAAAATTAATCGAGCAGATACATGTACCTGAGATTGTATGGAACCCATACTGTTTTCAAGGATATTATAGCGAAACGTGCGGCCTATATTGCCTTTCATTTCTCCTGCACATGTCACGTGGGAACGGATTTATAATTTTTTTTAAATTATTCGATTTGTGCGAAACAGAGATGAATGATAAAAGTGTAGGCAGACAGATAAAAAAAAAGGTTCCCATATGTTAGCACCCGCTGTCTTGTGTAAAGGTGTATATCTATATTGTTAAAGCTGTATATACATTTGTAACTGTAAAATGTAGCCATTAAGACTTATTTAACGGACACTGGTTCCGCTTTGTACATGTTTTCTGCCATTTAATAAATGAAAATGCAATGTGTTTTGTTCTTAACCTCAAAAATACTTACATTAGTTCCTCGATGACCTAGCACTCTCTGGACCGGATGTGAGCCAATACTTCGACTTCTGTAGTCAGGTCACTGAGTTGGCTGTGCGGAGAAGCATCCATATCATATATTTCCCTTTCATCAAAAGTAGCTATAACACGATCAAGTTCCGCATAGGTCCTATAAGGTTAATTAAAAATAAAGAGCTACAATAAGAGAAAATGCCACGAATTTAAAAAATTATAATAAAAAGCAAATCATTCTTAAAAGTTTTGGTAATTTAAAATTCCTACTGCGGTGCTGAATTATCGAGAAAAATATTATTAAACTTCCACCATATATATATATATATATATATATATATATATTATATATATATATATATATATACAGGGTGTTTCAGGACGAAAGATCAATACTTCGGGAGGCGATAGTATCGGTCATTGTGAGAAAAAAGTTCATATGAACATGTGTCTAATTCTGAATGGTTACGGAGATAGAGCTGTTTGAATCTACAAATACAAAAGCATTATTAATGGTAATCAAGAAAGAGAAAACAATTACTGTTTCTAACATTTAATGTTTAAACATTGGCATTTTGAATGGTATCAGAAACAGAAATGACAAATTTGTTACAGTTTAGAATACGTTTTCGAAAATCCCACCGTCAACCTCAATCCACTTTGCAACTCGTGTGCGAAGATCGCGTGTCGTTCGTCTGAGTTGATCTTGACGTTCCTTTATGCGGGCAGCAGCATCCAAAATGCGCGCGAGCAATTCGTCTCGTGTATCCACATTTCTTTTGTAAACTTGACTTTTCATCCACCCCCACAAGCAATAATCTAACGGAGAGAAGGCTGGAGACCTTGGTGGCCATTGAATGGGACCACCGCGGCCGATCCATCGACCAGGGAAAGTTTGATTTAGGTATTGCATCACCAGACGGGTAGAATGTGGAGGAGCTCCGTCATGCTGAAAGTACATACCAGCGCGTGTAGCCAAAGGAACATCCTCCACGTCTCCTGGTTGAAGGTGTTGTACACGCTGTACATGATATGAGTGCAAGCCTTCCTCACGTAATGTTCGCCATACTCTTGTGTGTGGTACACCGAGACGTGTAGAAATTCTTCGTGATTTAGTAATAGGACTACGCTCTACCAACTGAAGAATGTTTTCCACTTCATCTACATCTTGTTGACCTTCACGTTCAGATGAAACATGAGCGCTGGGAAGTGTACCAATCTCACGCAATGTGTTGAAAACCCTGGTAAACACTCTTCGATCCGGAATTCTGCGGTTCGGAAACCGTCGACGGTATTCTACAACAGCAGCTGTTGCACTTCCATCGCAAAAACCGTAGACATCCACCATATCTGCATATTCGGCATGTGTGAAGGTGTGTGGCATTCTTAACACTGCTTCAAGCACAAACAATGTCACTCATAACAGTCAGCTGTCGATTGGCTTATGTTACATGCTTACATTACAGCTTACATGGTTCAAGGTTATAGGGGAGGGAAGGGGGAGGAAGAGATGCGCGCGCATCAGATTCAAACAGCTCTATCTCCGTAACCATTTAGAATTAGACACATGTTCATATGAACTTTTTTCTCACAATGACCGATACTATCACCGTCCGAAGTATTGACCTTTCCTCCTGAAACACTCTCTGTATATATTATATATATATATATATATATATATATATATATATATATATGCCGAATAATCACGATGAAAACAGACTAATTAAAAAACATAATGGGATTAATTTTACGTTGTAGCAAATTGTAACCATAAGCAGATATCCTGACAGTTTTCGAGTGCTAAAACATCGTCTGCCTGCAACGGGACTCGAGTCCGCATGCAATTCTTAATAGTTTTTAATATTTGTAATAAGATGGACAATAAATAAAAACCTATTAATTTTCACCCAAAATACACACAGAGGAACATATATATATATATATATTATTATATATATATATATATATTATATATAATATATATGCCGAAATAATCACGATGAAAACAGACTAATTAAAAACATAATGGGATTAATTTTACGTTGTAGCAAATTGTAACCATAAGCAGATATTCTGACAGTTTTCGAGTGCTAAAACATCGTCTGCCTGCAACGGGACTCGAGTCCTCATGCAATTCTTAATAGTTTTTAATATTTCTAATGAGAGTGGACAATAAATAAAAACCTATTAATTTTCACCCAAAATACACACAGAGGAACATATATATATATATATATATATATTATATATATATATATATTATATATCATAGTGATGTAGGTCTCGAGATCGGTCTAGGTCTCGAGACCGATCTCGAGACCCAATTTGCAGATCTCGATCTCGGTCTCGATCTCGGTCTCGACAGACGCGGTCTTGGTTTTTCTCCCCGAGACCTTTCGAGACCTCTCGAGACCGTACTGAAAAATACATGTTATTGGCATACTCATGATGGTGGCTTGGTTGAAACAGACACAATTCAGAATGTTTATGAAAGTTTGTAAAGTAAGGGACTCTAGGTATTCGCTAATCAGTCACCCTGTTTTGAGTTGCCACGTTTGTCTTGCGGGGGGGAGGGGGTCTGGATTTTTTTAGGTTAGCGCTACAACCCCCCCCCCCCCCCTCCCCGTCAGATTAATTTTATTGAAAATGGAAACACTAAATAGAGAATTATATATTATATATATAAGTATATATTATAAGGCCACTTAGTGTTGCCAAACGGCGTGTCAACCTCTGTGGCGTGATAAAAACGATTATCCTCCCATCCAATATGTATTTGAAAAAATAAAATGCTTCACACAATTGTAAATGTTAAAAAATGACGTCATCAATGATGTCACGGCGGAACTTTTATCACGCCACACCTCCTCTTAAGCTGAATTTATTTTGTTTCCTAATCATTGAAAGGGCATGAGCTTGGTCTCGATCTCGATCTCGGTCTCGAATTTTAAGGGTCTCGATCTCGGAAGGTAGATCTCGATCTCGAGCCTTTGATCTCGGTCTCGATCTTGGTCTCACAGGATCAGGTCTCGGTCTCGGTCTCAGTTTCGGACTTGGCGGTCTCGACTACATCACTGATATATATATATATATATATATATGAATACAGACCGGCCCTCTGGACAGATAGCAGTTCACTTCGCTTTATTACGGCTTTTTATAAATTAACTAAAATAAAGCTAGGTTAGGCTAGCAGCAAGTTGTAAGCACAGCAGATATCCTGACAGTTTTCAAAAGTAAGATTAGCTGGGTGTGCTATGCTCCGTCTGCCTGCAACGGGTCTCAAATCCGCAGACAAATCTTAATAGTTTTTAATATTTCTAAAATCTTACCTGTAGAAGAAATGTTCAAATAAAAACATACCATATATATATATATATATATATATATATATATTATGTCCCGGTTAGGTTATATTATTATAAACGAGAGAGAGTCCTGGGATTAATTTTTCTTTGTAGGAAAATCAAAATAAAGCTAGATTAAGCACTTATAAGTTAGCACTGAATTAGCCGCAGAATATAATTACTTACGTTTTAATATCGTCTTCATTGAACGGTTTTTGCATTTCCTCACAATTTCCCGTAACAATTTGGGTAGATAAAAGTTCCTCCCGATCTGCAGCTCTGAAAATTAGACGCGTTGCGTGAGCATAAAAATCTTGAGCTTCAAACAAATCGCGGGAGTCATACAGTTGGCTCATGGTTGGTATTTCAAAAACACTAAGCGCGAAAACGATTGAACTCAGGCTCTGAGATGAGCTGCACCCTTTTATAAAGGAGCTTGTGACCAACCCAGAAAACACAATCGCTAGCTTCCTATTAGCTGGTGTTGAATTTTGGGTGGAGCTTGACGCGTAGGCCTGCATAGCGGCCAAACAGTGGTCCTGGGCTCCGCTCACAGGGCTGTGATTGGTTGCCCCGTGAAATCTGGGGCGTGTCAGATATCCCCATTCTTGGAGAGACGAGAAACGCTTTCTTTTTTGATCTTGTATTCGACACAGAGAGAGAGGAGAGAGAGAGAGAGAGAGAGAGAGAAACATAAAAGTGGAAGATAGTTAATTACCCATGAAGAAAGCCGCTGTAAAATTTATTTTGTCGTATAAGATTTCTATGACTCAATAAATAAATTTAAAAACACCAGATGCGTGCTGTTTGCAGGTGATTAGCGCAAAGTTTACGATCTCGAGCAGCTCGCTGATTAGTATATATATTGCGAGAGATAGAGAAAGAGAGAGAGAGATTTGTACATATGTACCTTTGCTTTCGGTACAATAAATAAAAAAAAAAACAAAGACGTGTGATGTAGCGTTTCAATAAACATCAAAGTTTACGATCTCGAGAGAATGGAAATAAGATTGACCCGACTCTGGCCTGTATAATTTAATAATGTGTACCTTATCTCGAATCTTGGAAACCAGAGAAACGGTAATAAAGAATTAAACAACATATATATATATATATATATATATATATATATATATATATAAGGTATTAATGAGTTTTACAGTGACATAAAATAATTTAAAAGAGTAATTATCAGAATTGGTAGAGGCTGAGTTAATTAATACAATTTGACGTGATTATAAATTTTGTGTACGTTTCTTGTATTAATTTTCAGAATTTTTTAGATGAACTTTTTTCCGGAACTGTACATATATAGGCTTTCTTTGGTTTCCGCCCGAATTGATCATTCTGGCGAAGGTCAAGCTTTTCGCCCCACCCCAAACCTACTTTTTAACGAGGATATATATGTATATATATTATAATATAATATATATATATATATATATATATATATATATATATATATATATATATATATATAAAGAGACCTACTTTTAAATGGGGATATATATAAAAGAGAGCGCGCGAGAGATCCCTGCTAGGGCACTCTGGATAACCATTTATCTACCAATCGTCGTGGAAAGATCTTTACACGAATTTTTTTAGATGAACTTTTTTCAGGAATTGTACATATATAGGCTTTCTTTGGTTTCCGCCCGAATTGTTCATTCTGGCGAAGGTCAAGCTTTACACTCCACCTTAGACCTACTTTTAAACGGTGAAAAAAAAT
This sequence comes from Bathynomus jamesi, assembly GCA_023014485.1. Taxonomy (NCBI): domain Eukaryota; kingdom Metazoa; phylum Arthropoda; class Malacostraca; order Isopoda; family Cirolanidae; genus Bathynomus; species Bathynomus jamesi. The sequence continues at coordinate 1,047,918 of JAJOZX010000316.1, read as the reverse complement.
ATATATATATATCAGGTCATCCCATAAGTAATGTCGTTTTTTACGATGATTAAGTTTAAACTAGTCCTACTCGGTTTAAGCATAAATTTTCCGAAGGTTATATCTAAGAGGAGATCTATCGTGTTTCACTACATACTTTACAGACCTTGACCAGTGAAGACGTGTGTTTTGCTTTATGTGAACCCCTCATAAACATGGCGGTATCAGAACAGCATATCAGGCATATAATGCTTTACGAGTTCAAAAAAAGGGAATAGTGCTACTGAAGCAACGCGAAACATTCAGGACGTTTATGACAACGATATTCTGCATGTGAGGAAATGTCAAAGATGGTTTCAAAAGTTTAGGAATGGTGACTGCTTTTTGACAGATGCAGCACGCTCTGGACGCCCTGCTGAGTTTGATGATGACCTGCTGTTAGCCGCACTTGAAGAAGACTGTTCAACAACTGTCAAAGAATTGGCCCAGAAACTCAATTCATCCCCATCCACCATCCATCGACATTTGCAACAACTCGGGAAAGTGCCTAAGTTAGGAAAATGGGTGCCACATGAATTGTCGGTCGACACTCTGAGGGTGCAGGTAAACATTAGCACAGCTCTTCATTCCCGTGAACTCCAAGATCCGTTTTTGCACCGTTTAGTGACTGGTGATGAAAAGTGGATACTGTACCAGAATGTTAAGCGCCGTCGACAGTGGGTTTGTGCCGGAGAACCAGCGACACCACAGCCAAAACCAAATCTTCACCCTCGGAAGGTGTTGCTTAGTGTTTGGTGGGATAAAGGTGGTGTAATACACTTTGAAACCTTACCACACAACCAAACAATCATCGCTCAAGTCTACTGTCAACAACTGGATCGATTGAACACTGCACTAAAAGAAAAGAGACCTTCTTTGGTTAATCGGAAAGGAATCGTGTTCCATCACGACAACGCACGTCCTCATACCGCTCGGATCACTTCTGCAAAAATTGAGGAGCTTGGGTGGGAAAAACTTCCACATCCTCCATATTCTCCAGACCTTGCGCCTTCAGATTATCATCTCTTCAGGAGTCTGCAAAACTATCTTGACGAGAAACAGTATACTTCTTTAGATGACCTGCACACCAGTCTTTGTACGTTTTTTGCCTCAAAACCGCCTGAATTTTATAAACATGGCATTACAAAGCTTGTAGGACGTTGGCAGAGTGTCATTGATTCCGATGGAAAATATATACTAGATTAAAAAGTTTCAGTTGAGTTTTTTTTGTCCTTCAAATTCCGATCTAAAAAATGACATTACTTATGGTATGACCTGATATATATATATATATATATATATATATATATATATATATATATATATAGAGAAGAGAGAGAGAGAGAGAAATAAACACACAGATAAACAACATGATCGAGTGTTGCAATACAGTTTAACGGGATCCCCTTGTTGCCCCTACCAACCGTGGAAGGATGTTTACACTCCACCTTAGACTTACAGTTTAACACGGATCATTAAGTCACCCTGGCTACCAACCGCGGAAGGACGCGCCGCCGCAAGGTCTCGAGCCTGCCTACAGTCCACCTTAGACCTACAGTTTAACGCGGATCATTAGGTCACCCTGGCTACCAACCACGGAAGGACGCGCCGCCGCCGAGCCCGACGCATATAATCGTAATATTTTATGGACGTATAGACGGGTGTGTACGTGCCAAACGAAGTATACACTGTGCCAACTGGCTGATGATGCCTGGAGGCACTGGCTGATTAAGCCGACTGGCTGATTAGGGGCCCTATAAGACAACGGCCGCTCGGCTGAAGTCTTAATATGCACTTGGCTCCTCTCAAGCGAACACCTCTCCTCCTCTCTCTCTCTCCTTCTCCTCTCTCTTAGGTTACGTATACCCTTTTGGGAGGGTGAGGCCGTCCCAACTTCTCCTCCAAAGAGGTCTCCCCCAGCGGGAGTTCGTTGCAACTTGGGGGATAACTCCGCATCCAAGTTGCATAACCCCTTGTTGCTCTTGCAGCAACCCTCTCTCCCCCTTTAGGGGATGCCTTGCAACAAGGGGGGTTGGCACTGTGGGGTGCCTTGCAAAAAGGGGGAGGGGTTGGCACTGGCACTGTGTGGGTGCCTTGCAACAAAGGGGAGGGGATTGGCACTCTTGCAACATTGCTCAACATTTGCAATTGCAATGCACTCTCCCCTTCTACGCCCATACTACTGCCATTCCATTACATGTACTTTTTATTTTATGAAGCTGTTATTACTAATTTTATTTTCAATATTTTTGTTTCGTTACGTGTATTATTGTTATTTTTTATTACCGGAGTCCTTTTCGGTTTTTGGTTTTTTAAATTTATTGTTTAATTAGTTTTATCGTTGATTACCTTGATGGATACTGTACCTTTTTTTTATGGGATCTGTCTCCTGCCAATAAACATTATCATTGTCATTACCATTATCATCATTATCATTACCATATATGAGTATATGTTGGTATCGTCGCTCTGTGTACTTTTCATTTTATTTCCTTTTTTTTTCTTTTTTTTTGTTGGTAGTTTTTAATATTATTTGTTTCAGTTCGTGTCTTATTTTTATTTCTCTTTTAGTCATAATTTTTATTTTTTTAAATGGATTAGTGTTTGATTTACCTTATCGTTTATTACCTTCAAGAATATATTTACTATTTTATGGGATTTATATTCTGCCGATAAAGTTTATCATTATCATTATAAATTTCGCTCAATAAGATATCTATGATTATCCTCAATTGCAGTAAATACTGTGATTGATCCCCATTGCTCTTCAGGAACATCTGAACGCGAAGCTGCATGTTCTAAGCAAAAGTGTTAATATTAATACCTCGAATGCTGTTCATCGTTCTGTGCTGAAGCCATTGATTAGTGTGAAGATTGTTAGTGTTCCTTTCAAATGACCTTAGAGAAGGAAACCTACAAATATAATCAGTTATTTAAGAACTAAAAAGCGCTTAACCGAAATAGCTCTTAAGACTTCATCTTCTTCTGAACTGATGTAAGAAAAAGTATCTTTCTGCACACTTATATGCAACAGAAAAATGCTTAAAACGAAGTTGTTTTTTATGCAGGAAGGAGGGTCTATTAGTGAGGGAGGGGCCAGACCAACTTATAGAGATATTGCAGTTCAAGTTTGGCCTAGGCCTGGGTCTAATACTGTAAATGAGGCTGAAACTCAGAAACAGCCTGAACCCAATGTTTTAGTTGGACCTAAGTTAACGCAAAATAGGCCAAATGAGTGGGAAAAGCCAAAGAAAACCTGGAAACCCAGGATGTTAAAACCAAATGAAAATGTTTTAATAGAATTAACAAATAGATTTCATTAATTTTCTATAAATGATGAAGAAAATAATCAATATAGGGAAACTCAATTCAATAGTAGTAAAAGTTTCAAGTTAAACCCAAGCAATGTAGTTTCTGTAATTGGAGATTCCCAAGTCAGAGGCCTAGGAACTATGTTACCAAAAGGAAGCATAGTCTATTGCTATCCTGGTGCAACCATTGATGGGTAAAGTAAAAAATCAGTGGAAAAACTTTGGGTACTGATTTAGTTTCTCCAAAAAATGTAGTTATTCACGCTGGAGGTAATGATGTAATGCTTAAGCCATCAGGTGAAATCTTATAAAGCTATAATGAAATCTTGGTAAAATTAAAAGAAGGTAGGCATAAGTCATTTATTACAGGTATTATTCCAAGGATGAGTCAAAGTAATAAATGGTTCTCTAGGGCTTTTAACATAAATAATAGACTCAAAGAACTCTGTAAACAAGTAGGCGCAACATACATTCATCTATGGAACAAATTTTATTGGAAAAGAGAATTGTATAATAAAGATGGAGTTCATCTTAATACAAGCGGTAAGGATGTACTCTGTACAATTTTATTAACAGAAATCCAAAACGAAAATGTAAAAAACCTGGGTATGTTCCATTGACTAACAAATGGTACTTCACTGGATAAAATATCTCAGAATAATAATGACAACTGTCAGAAACAAATAAATGGAGCAAAAATTAAATAAATAAAATTAAAGATGGCAAAGACCAAAGTCCAAAGACCAAAGTCAACTGATAATAGATCCAAAATTAAAGAAAATGTTGCAGGTTCTCTTTCGTTATTTTATGTAAATGCAAGAGGCATCAGAGATAAGATAGATGAATTTAAAACATATGTTGAAATTGAAAAACCAGATATCATGATCATAACTGAGACCTGGACAAAATTTGTCTCCAATAGAGATAAATTCAATAAAAAAAGTGAAATAGTTGAGACAGTATGGATAGAAATCAGAAATAAACATGGTAAAAAAATTAAAATAGGTGGTGTATATATAGGCCACCAGAAGGATGTTCAATTAAAGCAGGGGTCGGCAATCTATGGCTCGCGAGCCAAATCTGGCTCAGTGAGCTATCACAGGTGACTCTTTGGTCTTCTGCAATCTTCCCCCAAAATAAATAATTTCATAGCAGATAATTATAAAAATAGATATCATATGAAAAGTCTATTAAACACTATGTGCATAATTAATTTTATGCTACAAAGCAACTCTCATGAAATGGGCGGGAACATGGTGACGTCATATGCTTTAAATATCGCTATAAGCCTGTGTGGTCTTGTTGCAGCTTGTCAGTAGGAATAAGCATCTCAATGGTGAAGTTTGTGCATTGTTATTCGTGATGTGTTAAGAAAATAAAGTTGTGAAAATGGCAAAAAAATGCGAGACAACGACTACCGTGACTTTAAACGGGAGTGGACAGATCTTTCTGGCTTTGTAGAAAAGTCTGGTTATCCGTGCTGCCTTATTTGTGATGAGAAACTATCGTCGAACAAAAAATAAAATTTAGAACGCCATTTTATGACCAAACATGGCGCATTTGCCACAAAATATCCTGAAGGTGAGGCAAGAAAAAAGGTTTGCGAGGAGCTACAGCGAAAAAAGAATATTGAAATAAATGTCCTTCAGACATGGCCGGAACTAAGTGGGAACCTAACCTCAGCGAGTTTTGCTGGCTCATTCACCATTATTCGAGAAGGAAAGCCATTCAGTGATGAAGAATATTTAAAAAAAGTGTATGCTACAAATTGGTGAAGAACTGTTTGATGATTTTCCTAACAAGACCAAAATATTACAAAACATAAAAGATCTTCCATTATCGGCAAAAACCGTTCATGACAGAGCATTGAAAATAACTCAACATATAGAGAAGGAGCAAATGCAACATTTGAGTACAGCTCCATATTTTTCGCTTGCTCTCGATGAGACAACCGACATATGTGACGTTAGTCAGCTGTGCATTATGGGACGATATGTGCGTGAAAACTCGGTGCTTGAAGAAATGCTGGCGATATTACCAATGAGAAACCGAACAAGAGGAGAAGACATCCTTGAAACTGTGATGAATTTTGTGAATGAGAGGGAGATAAAGATCGACAATCTTGTGTCGGTGTGTACGGACGGTGCACCTTCAATGGTTGGCAGGTACAAGGGATTCCTTACTCTTTTTGCAGAAAAGCTAAATCGACCCATTTTGTCTTTCCACTGCATTGCGCATCAGGAAGCACTTTGCGCACAATCTTGCGGAGCCGAACTAGGTGCTGTTATGGATCTGGTTGTTCGTATCGTTAATTTTATTCTCGCACGAGCCCTACATCACCACCAGTTTCAGTCTTTGCTGGAAGAAGTAAATTATGAGTACCCCGGTCTAGGAATGCTCGCTGGCTTTCCCGCGGCAAAGTTTTATCGCGTTTTGCGGATTGCATAAATGAGATCAAGGAATTTCTAAATTCAAAACAAGTCCAAAATCCTGAGCTCTCTGACTATGATTGGTTACTTAAATTTTACTATCTTGTCGACATTACTGGCCATTTAAATGAGTTAAACAGGAAACTACAAGGCCGAGGACATATAGTTCTAAATCTGCAGCAGGCAGTCTTTGCATTTGAAGCAAAATTAACCATTTTTATAAAAGATATCGAGACGGGCAGATTGTTGTATTTTGAAAAAGTAAGAATGTTTCGTGATTCTTATCAACAAAGTAATCCGAATTAAACGATGAATTTGCTAAAACTTGCTAGTTTTGTATCAGACTACTGGCGGCATTCCAGTCGCGTTTTGTCAACTTTCGTAAACATGGTGCCATGTTTAAATTTATGACTCGGCCATATCAAGGGTCAGTTGAGGAACTAAATTTGACTGTGATTCCTGATATTTCAGTGAGCGAGTTAGAAATGGAAATTATAGATTTTAAGGAATCAGATTTATGGATTGAAAAATTCGACAAATTAAATTCTGAATTAGAAAGCCTTGTTCGACATCGCGCGGAACTGGCATCTCAGCACAAGTGGGCTGACATGAACAAACAAGAGCGTGAGGATAATCTCATTCTTCAAACTTGGAAGGAAATTCCTGCCACATATAAAACGATGCAAACCTTAGTCTGGCTTTAATATCAGTGTTTGGATCGACATATATGTGCGAAAAGGCCTTCTCCCACTTAAACTGCATTAAAAACAATTTGCGATCAAGATTAAAAGAAGAGAGTCTGAATACTTGCATGAAGGTAAATTTAACAAACTGCGATATCAATTTTAAAGAAATCAGTGAAAAAATGTAACAACATAAGTCACATTGAAGAAAAAATGTAAGTACGGAAAATAAATTTGTTTCATGTTGTGTATATATATATATATATTATATATATATATATTTCAGGTTTTATATATATATATATATATTGTATGTCTCACAATTCATGGTAACTTACCACACACATATATATATATATATATATGTGTGTGTGTGTGTGTGTGTGTGTATATATATATATATATATATAAAATGCAAACCCACAAGTAAAAAGAAAAACGATTCCAAGGCCTTTCGTGTATTCGGAGCTACATCTGACGAGGTGTAGCTCTAAATACACGAAAGGCCTTGGAATCGTATGTCTTTTTCCTTGTGGGTTTGCATCATTCATTCATTTCACGTGTTTAATTGTGAAATTCATCCATATATATATATATATATAATATATATATATATATGGCTCCTTCATGTTACTTTTCTCTAAATTTTAAGCAATATGACTCTTTCATTTCAAAAGTTCGCCGACCCCTGAATTAGAGGAATCACCGAAATAAGAGAAGAGAATCGATATGTAGAAAATGAAATTATTAAGGAAATAAATAAGGTAGGTTCAAATGATGAAATTATTGTTGGAGATTTTAACTATAGATATATAAATTGGGTAACATTACAAGCACCTGAAAGTAATCAGAACTTCCTTGATTGTACTGTAGAAAATGGTATAAATCAGTTAATTAAAGAACCAACCAGAGAGAATGCGATTTTAGATTTATTATTAACAAATATTGCTGATTCTATATATAACATATCAGTCTTTGAAACATTGGGTTCAAGTGATCATTTTATAATAAGATTCAAGGTGAAATTTGACTCAAAGTATACTAAAAATGCAGCTGAAATTCCTGACTTTAAAAATGGAAATATGACTGAACTAGTTAATGAATTAAACTGTATAAATTGGGCGGAGATTTTTGAGCTTCAACCAAAAGATATATCCAACCAAAGTAAATCTGCACACTATGTATGGGAAAAGTTAAAAAATAAAATAAAAGATGTTCAAAGTAAATACATTCCTCAGCGTAAAATAAGAATCAGAAATAACAGAGAACCCTGGATAAATCTGTCTATTAAGAAAGGAATAAGAGATAAGAGAAAGGCCTTCAGCAAATTTAAGAGAACTCAAAATGCAATGGACCTTGAAATCTATAAAAATAAGAGACAAGAAAGGAAGAAACTTATAAGAGATAGTAAACGCAATTTAGAGAGGAACTTAGGCAAAAATTGTGAAGGAAATTCCAAAAAGTTCTTTAGTCATTTCAACCTGAAAAATAAATCTAATAAAAGCAAAAACTTCACTTTTCTACGTGAAGGTCAAAATATGATAATAAAAACCCACTCTAATAGACAGAGTTTATTTCCACAACAGTTTCGATACCCACTGGCATCCTCTTCGGGAGGATACAGAAGAGGATGCCAGTGGGCATCGAAACTGTTGTGGAAATAAACTCTGTCTATTAGAGTGGGTTTTTATTATCATTAATCTAATAAAAATTTGGACCCCTTCATGCTGACGACAAAATTATTCAAGATTGAAATTGTTGACGGACTAAATAGATATTTCTGCTCAATATTTACAAAGGAAACTGTAAACAAAATTCCAGATTTTACATTAGTAACACAAGAAAGAGATAACTCATATATATTTTGAGGAAGTGGATATTTATCCTAAAATAGTAAAGGAAGCAAAATATAGCATAGCCCAAGCACTTAAAATACTTTTCAACCTTTCATTGATTAACAGCGAAGTTCCAGAAGACTGGAAAAAAGCAAATGTAGTCCCACTTTTCAAAAAAGGAAACAAACACCTAGCTAAAAACTATAGACCAATTAGTTTAACTTCTATTATTTGCAAATTACTTGAAAGTGTCATTAGAGACAAAATTACAATATTCTTAGAAGAAGGAGGATTAATTAGTAAACGTGGCTTTCGAAATGGCAGGTCATGTTTGACAAACTTAATTGAGTTTTATGATAGTATGTTAAAGCATCTGGATAAAAAAGAATCTGTAGATATTGTGTATTTGGATTTTGCCAAAGCTTTTGATACAGTTCCTCATAAGCGGTTGCTTATTAAAGTTAGAGCTCATGGAATAAAAGGGACAGTAGCAAATTGGATTGAAGAATGGCTTAGAGAAAGAGAACATAGAGTCCAGTTAAATGAGACTAGGTCTACATGGATCCCTGTTCTGAGTGGAGTCCCACAGGGGTCAGTACTTGGGCCTCTACTTTTTATTATTTATATTAATGACTTTTAATGGGGTCTAAATAGTAAAACCTCAATATTTGCAGATGATACAAAATTGGGACAAAATGTAAGATCTTTAACAGGTGCCATGAAAATGCAAAAGGACATTGATAAAGTAGTTGCTTGGGCAGATAGATGGGAGATGAAATTTAATGTGGAAAAGTGTAAAGTTATGCATGTTGGTCATGACAATCCAGAATTTGAGTATAACAAGGATGGAAGTTGGATAAATAAAGAAAAAAAAGGAGAGAGATTTGGGTGTCATTGTGAATCATGATCTTAAACCTACAACTCATTGTATTGAAATTAGAAATAAGGCTAATGCTAGATTGAACCTAATGCAGAAACATATACAATATAAATCGCCAGAAATTATAAGTAGGCTCTATACTTCATACGTGAGGCTTCTTCTTGAGTATTGCATTCAGTTCAGTAGTCCTTATTTAGAGCAAGGCGAAGACAGACTAGAAAAAGTACAAAAGAGAGCCACAAGGATGATACCATGCCTTAGACACCTTAGTTACAAAGAGAGATTGGAGCGTCTAAACATGTTTTCCCTAAAGTGAAGAAGGTTACGAGGTGATGTGATAGAAGTATATAAAATAATAAATGAGTTAGATAATATAGACTTCCACTCTCTTTTTACAAAGGATCACAATGATAGGACAAGAGGCCATAGCCTTAAGCTTTTTTGGCAAAGATGTAAATCACAGTCAGTACAACATAGTTTTTCAAATAGAATAGTAAAATTCTGGAATAGCTTAGATGAAGAAGTTGTGAGTTCCCATACTTTGGAGACTTTTAAGAATAAACTAGATAAATTAATGACTGAAAGGGGTATTTGGTAATGACGTTTTGCTGGAACTGGTAATGGTGTGGAGAAGAGGCTTGTGAACCCTTCCCACATATATATATATATATATATATATATATATATATATATATATATATATATATATATATATATATATAGTTTATTTTTTATTTGGGTAAATCTCATCACCCACACAGAGTGATGGGATGTAGGGAGGCAGCATCTTGGGTTAGGGGATACTCTCTGTCTTTATATTGTACCTTCCATTTAAAGAGATTTCTCTGCTGAGCGGTGCCCCCCATAGCAATGTGATGTATGAAAGACTCATTATGTTCACTTGCTTCATAGACACCTTTAAATGGGAGATCCTGAATGGGTGTACATTCAAATACTCTATACAGTCTTTACAGTCCCACCTACTCCTTTTATCTTAATTGTAGAGCTTGTATTATATTATTCAGGTTGTAGCTATGTAGATATATGGCTATATAGCTATATAGCTGTATAGCTGCATAGATAACCATGTGATGTCTACAATTAGTGCAGTAGTGGTATTGATGAATGATCCACAAGATCCAAAGTTTTGAAGTTAATGTACAGCTAGTAGATGTGTGACAATCTGCAATTAGCAGAGATCAAGTGGATCTTAATTTTGCATGTATCTGTATTTATGGTTCGTTTATATTAACAGTGGAGACACCCAGATGGGCCGAAGGGCCCCTAGTGTGCCCACTATAAAATTTTTACCATGAAAGACCAAGGACGAATGCCCGCATAAACGACACCCCCATAGAGGAAGAAGAGAGATAAAATCATGGTCCAAGGTTTTCGAGATGCCTGGACACTCTGCGTTTCAAAGATTGGAGGTCATGGACAGGGGGAAAGATGGATTAAGGAAGATTGTTCCAGAGTTGACAGGTTGAGTAGAAGAAAGATTGAAAACAACAATTAGCCCTTGCGTTAAAGAGTTGAACAGAAAAGGAATGAGAATGTGTCGAAAGTCTGGTACTGCGTGCTCTTCTTAAAGGAGGAAGAATGCAGTTGCAGAGTTCAAAAGATCAGTGTCCGTTATAATTACGATAGTTAAAGAGAGAGTGAGGCAACACTGCGGTGAAGAGAGAGGAATTGAAGACAATCACTAAGAGGCGGGGAACTGATGAGACGAAAAGCATTTGACTCCACCCGGTCAAGTAAAGCAGTGTGGGTTGAGCCACCCCACACATGAGAAGCGTACTTCATACAGGGGCGGACAAGACCCCTGTATAGAGACATGAACTGAGTGGGGGCGAAGAAACTAGAGTTGGTACAGTATACCTAACGTTTTAAAAGCTGTTTTGGAAAGAGCGTGTATGTGATCTTTCCAGGAAAGATCACGAGAAAAGGAAACAACAAGAATGTTAAGAAAAGAGGAAGGATTGAGTTATGTATTGTGAAAGGGAAGGGGATAGTCGTGTCGAAGATTATGATGAGTAGCCATGAAGGAAATGAGTTTTGAGGCATTGAGAGCAACAAGGTTTTCTCTGCCCAATCAGAGATAGAAGAAAAATCAGAGGTCAGATGTATCATAGACGTCCCACGCGAAGCATGGAATGACTGTTGAGAAGGACGCTTTTCGATAAGGGTGGAGAAGTGAAGAGTGGAATCATCGGCATAGGAGTGGATAGGACAGGAAGTTTAATAGATCATTGATAAATAAAAGAAAAAGAGTGGATGACAGGACAGAGCCATGAAGGACACCACTATTAATAACTTTAGGAGAAGAACAGTGGTCATCTACAACCCCAGCTACAGATCGGCCAGAAAGGAAATTAGAGATGAAGGCACAGATAAAAGAAGAGAGACCGAAGGAGTGCAGTTTGAAAATTAAAGATTTGTGCCGGACTCTATCAAGAGCGTTTTATATGTCTAGACTCTAGTGCAATAGCAAAGATTTTACAGAAATCCCGAAAGGAGGATGACCAAGAGTCGGAGAGATATGCAAGAAGATCGCCAGTAGAGCGTCCCTTTCCAAACCCATACTGACAATCTGAAAGAAATTTGTGAGAAGAGCGGTGTTTAAGAATCTTTCTATTAAGGATAGATTCAAAAACATACTTCAGAAATGCAAGAAATCAAAGCAAATGGACGATAAGTGGAACATTCTGAGCGGTCACTCTTCTTTGGAACAGGCTGAATGAAAGCGAATTTCCAACAGGAAGGAAAAGTACCAGATGAAAGAAAAAGACGAGAGTTTACCTAGGCAGGGTGTCAACACAGAAACAGTTCTTGAGACAAACAAGAGGGACACCATCAGGACCGTATGCCCTCCTAGAGTTGAGCCCAGAGAGGGCAGGTAAAACATTTTTAGAAGAGAGTCTAATTTCAGAATAATTAAGTCGGAGGGAGGAGAAAATGGAGGAACAGCACCAGAATCGTCCAGGGTTGAGTTGGGGGCGAAAGTTTGAGCGAAGAGTTCAGCTTTACGGGAGATGAGACAGCAACTAACAGATCAAAATGGAAAAGAGAAGGAAAAGAAGAAGTAAAGTTGTTGGAGAGGTACTTGACTATATGCTAGAAAGAGCGAGCAGAATTAGAATTGGATAAGTTTTCACATTTTTGTCTGATGAAGGAATTTTTGGCGAGTCGCAGGACAGATTTTGCACGATTCCGGGCAGAAATATAATCTAAGTGAGAGACAGGAGTTGGATGGCGACGGTACCTCCTGAAAACCTCCTCTCTGTTGCGGATAACATTAGAACAAGCAAAGTTAAACCAAGGTTTTTTGCATTAGTAGTATGTGTTGAATATGGAGTGTACGCCTCCATGCCTGAAAGAATCACCTCCGTGATGCGTTCAGCACAATTGGAGGGGTCCCGGCCATGAAAGTAGTAATCATTCTATGGGAAATCAGAGAAGTACTGCCTAAGGGCCTCCAAATCAGCGGCGCCAAAGTGCCAAAGGCGTCTCCTCTTGGGGGGATTCAAAGGCCGAGTTGGAGCGATAGGGCAGGAAACAGATATAAGATCGTGGTCGGAGGAACCCAACGGATAAAAACGTTTGACAGAGTAAGAAGAAGGATAAGAGGTGAGAAATAAATCCAGAATGTTGGGCATATCTCCTATCTCAGGATAAAGAAGTTGTAAGCTAGTTCACCAGGGATGTTAGTGAAATGGGAAGAAAGCAAAAGGTGTAGTGAACAATGAAATCTAAAATGGAGATTTCAGAAAAAGGAGAGTGTGATAGAATGTAATCTAATTTGGAAGTGAGGTAGTCAAAGAGTTTTGGATAGTCAGTAGAATTAGGAGAAAGGTAGACAGCGCAGATGTATTTAGTTTGAGATTAACATGTAAGCCGTAGCCAGAGGGTGTAGAATTCAGATGATTCACGTTCAAACTGGCTTTGAAAAGAATTCAGATGTAGGTGTACACTGAAGAAAGAATTATTTTTGTTTCTGACTATGATGCAATATATAGATGAAAAATGTTTCGGAGTTAAAGTGAGTTCTTAAAGAGTTTGTGAAGGTTTGGGGGAAATGACTTGGTAGCCTTAGATCGACAGAGAAAAAAGATTGTTTCTTTCTGGTGCAAAAAGATCTTTCACTGCTTCGTTCAGTGTCTTCAAGACACATCGGAGTTTTCGTTTACTTCAGTTCGTGTACAGTGTGCGTATTCATGAGACACGTATTCAAGCGGGTGTCGCCAGCCTCACAGCGTCATACATTGCTGCATGCTGTTCTGTTCGTGTAACATTGCTTCGTGATCTAGTCATTGTTGACGATGTTTTGGAGTGTCTAGGAGGGAGATTGCCATAATTCCGGATATATGAAAATTATTTCATGAAAGTAACACGTGAATAATATTTATGATAAAAATAACCATATATTGCTATAATACTATATATATATATATATATATATATATATATATATATACTGTATATATATATATAAAAGATATCAGTTTTTTTAATTCTGTAATGTAATTTTTCAGTTTCTTAATTTTTTAAAAATTTTAAACTCAAAGTTTTTGTATTATGGCTCTGTGCCATAATGAGACATACTCAAGGATTTATAAATTAAGTTTTTATCATTAACTCCATTTTAATGTTATTCATTCCACAGATATGTTTTCATTTTAATATTTTGTACTATTTTTTACCTTTTTAATATTTTATAATTTTTAGAAGCATTGAAGATAGAAAATTATTTCCGAAACATTTGTATATTAAACAAGAATAATAAATGTTTGGGTTTTCCTGTTTATTCATAAACTGCGCTTCCCTGGAGCAAACCGCCAAATTAAATTATATATATATATATATATATATATATATATATATATATATATATATATATTTATATATATATATATATGAAAATTATTTCACGAAAGTAACACGTGAAAAATATTTATGATGAATAAAACCACGAAGGAAAGGAAACACAAAATGGTGCTCGGGGCTACTAGCCGGCCACATATTGGGTTCGATAAAATCCGGTGTTTCGTTCTCAAGGAATGTGACAGTTTGGCGTGCTCTGTGAGCAGGGGCTCCATCTTGTTGGAAAGTATATCTTTCACCACTAATTCGTCGAATATCAGTTAGATAGAGTGAAAAATATACTTTCCAACAAGATGGAGCCCCTGCTCACAGAGCACGCCAAACTGTCACATTCCTTGAGAACGAAACACCGGATTTTATCGAACCCAATATGTGGCCGGCTAGTAGCCCCGATCTTTCACCACTAGATTATGGTGTTTGGGAAACCCTGAAGTCCAAAGTTTACATCCCTCGTACCAATATACTGTAAGAGACATAGATGAACTACGCGAAAGAATTCTGCTCGGCTGGGAGAAGGTGCCTCATCGATATGTAAACAGGTCTATTGATCAGTGGCGTCCACGTTTGGAGGCCTGTGTGGAGCAGGAAGGGGGACACATCGAGCAACTTTTCAATTAAGACAAACAACAGGCTAAGGTAAGCATCTATGAAATTTGGGAGCTCTAGTCCCCTTACTTTTTTTAATATGACAGTTTGCCTCTAAGGTGTAACTTTTTTTTACCCATCCTGTATATATATATAATATATATATATATATATATATATATATATATATCGTGAAGGAATGAAAATTATGCGTGTCGCATTACTTCTATTTTGGAAGATGAGTGTTTGTGTTGAATATATGAGACAATAACACAATAAATCTTTGTCTCGAATATAAACCAAGAGGAAATATGTCAAAAATTATATATATATATATATATATGTGTGTGTGTGTGTGTGTGTGTGTGTGTGTGTGTGTGTGTCTGGTAACCTAGTAGAAATTCTGCGAATAAATTTCTCGTCGAGCGGAGGTCAGGCTTATAGCTCCACCTCTCGACTTGGCTTGATGAAGGAGAGAATAACTTTCTTGAGCTCTTCATGTCACATAGTCAGGTACACCCGACTTAACTGCGTTTGTTCTGAGTTAGTTTGCTGTCCAATCTTCTTTAGAGAACGTCCATATATACGTCACTTGTATTTTGTTATTCCTTTTTGTAAATGGTTAAATAATATTTATCCTTTGATGAAGCTATTTTCCTTCAGTGTTGAAGTTCCTTGTCTTCCCTTTAGTTTGGGAATATCGCGCATTTTTCCTTTTTTATTTTCCAGAGATGTCTGGATGTTCATTGGATTCCGTTTGAGATCGAGAACTAGTTTCTTGATTATTCTGCATATGTAAATTAAGACGTACCGCTCTTCTTCTTCTTTCCAACGAATGTAGATTTAATTTTCATATTCTTTCAGAGTAATTTTTTTCTGTGAATCCATTGATCTTTTGATCTTGCTCGTCGCGAAATTTCTTTGAATTTCTTCGAAATGTCTAATATATATATATATATATATATATATATATATATATATATTATATATATATATATATATATATATATATATGCGTGAGAGAGAGAGAGAGAGAGAGAGAATGAGTTACAAGTTACGAATTACGAGTTACAAGGAAAAGAGGAAGCCTCAAAGACCTTTCGGTTCACTCGGAGAGGGTCCTGTTATTAAACTAGTGCATTTTTAAATTATTCTATCAGTAGTAGAAAACTGGATAGAAAAGCATAAGGCTCTCTCCCTACCCACCCCTACCTCCTCGTCAGAGGCGGGTACGGAAAAAGGTTGAAGAAAATACCTCGACCCTGGAAAAGTAGCCAAAGAAATTTTAAAGGGAAGGCAAATATATGAACTAGATCCGGGGTGCTCAAACCCTGGCACATGTGCCAAACCTGGCACATTGTGACTCTGACGATTGCTCATGGACACTCATCAAGGCAAATAAAAAATCAATGGTTATAATGTTGCACCAGCCTGAATTTAGAATGCCTTCGCGTAAGCAAGAAATTTGAGAATTTTCGGAGTGGTAAATGGCAACTCCTCTGAGACTGCCTGGAGCGCTTGCGCAATAAGATTTAAAATTCAGTTACTGAATAATCATTCATATATTAAGTGCGTCATATATGACAAATTGGCTGGAGGGGAGCACGTACACGAGGCTTTGTAATGCGGATACCGCAAAGAAAACGTGAAATATAGTTATAAAATACACGACATTTATTGCTTTACTAATAATACAATTTATTTGTACACTATAAAAAAGTATATTAATTTAGGCCTATTCAACATAGTCATAGAGGCACATTAAGTTTAGCATTTTGGAAAAATGGCATAAAATAGCATATGATTGTCATAAGTTTGAGCACCACTGAACTAGATTGACAATTACGTTATGCACATACAGAAATTGTACACTAGAGACCATGGTTGTATGAACTAACCAATAATATACCTGTTCTAATCGTGTATCAGCTACTTATATCGTCAAAAAAACCTCGAACATATGTTTTGATTTTATACAAAATATTTACAGCTCTCTTTACCTTGGTATCGGGCCAACGAAGACCCCATGGCCCACTCCAGGCTAGTCCCAAAAGAATTAAACAAACTCTCCATATCTACACCATTGTACGCGCAAAGCCATCACTCTGGCAAGGTGAAGAAATGCTTCTACAGGAAAGGGGTTGAAAGAGGAAATGAGAAAGGAAATCAGATTTTTCACACCATGCCCTCACCCTTCACATGCACCCAGCCACCCAAAAGAAGGAAAAAAAAAACAGAAATAGGAACTTTACCTCACCTAATCCATGCCATGCATTTTTTTTTTTAGTTTTTGTTCATTAGGGAATTATGTATTTCTGCAAAATACTTATCTAGTCTATTAATAAGGCAGGCAAGTGTGTGAGCGTGTTTTCTGCAATTGGGTGGTTATCATGTGTGTGTGTGTCTGCCAACTCTTTAAATGTCACCGAGTCTCAACTTGGGTCTCCCACCGTGAAAGGTGTTTATGCGGCAAGTGATATATTAAGTCGTTCATACTTCGCGGTGTTGTGCCACCACAAGAATAGAGAAAATCTTTTTCCGGCCAGGAATATCAGTGGAAAGTCTATCTATCTATCCCCGTCTACTTGTCCCTTATGGAGAATTGAAAGTGTTTTGTGGGTGATGTTGCTACGGCGAATTCAAAACTCTCCCACTTAGGTGTTTATGAGCCAAGTGGTCAAAAATGAGTTACCCGATGGTTGATCGTGCTATGCTATGTGGGGCACAGAGACGTCTCCCTAAAGTGCGGGGAAGGACTAAGTGCAAGAATAAATGTTTAAACAAACTCTTGCGGGATTACGTTATGATACCATTTTCAAAATACTTACGAGTATTTAATAGATTCTCAAATTATAATTATCTGTGGGAACAGTCTTGTCTTAAACCCTGAGTGTATTCAGAACTTTGTCCAGCCTATTTTTAAACATATTTACCCTTTGGTTTGAAACAACCTTAGAGTGAAGATGGTTCCAGATATTAACTCTTTTATAGAAGAAATTACCGCAGATGGAGGTACTAATAGTTTAGTTCCAATTTAAAGCCATTATTTCTCGTCCGATTGGTATTAACTGAAAATAATTTCCTGCAGTCTACCCTGTCTATTCCATTGAGTATCTTGAAACTTGAATAAGGTAATTGCGCAACCTCCTCGTCTCTAAAGTAAACAGATTTAAGTGCTCTATTCTACGTTCTTAATTTTGAAGTCTCATTGAAGGGATCAATTTTGTGGCCCTTGCTTGTACCCTTTCCAATCTTTCTATATCCTTCCTAAGGGATGGAGACCAAAACTGTACGCAATAGTCGAGTTGAGGTAGAACTAGTGAATTGTAAAGAGACATTACAATCTTCTTATTTCTAAATTGGAACTGTCTTTTAATATAACCTAGTATTTTTAAGACCCTCGTTTTCGACTTCTGTACAGTGCTTTGACGGTTTGAGATCATTACTGATATAAACTCCTAAGTCTTTCTCTAGATCGGTCATCGGTCTCAGTCAAGTTCCTTCCCAAGAGAGCCCTGTGGAACCCCACTGGTGAAGGGACCCACTTCGAAGCCACTCAGCTTATTATCACTCTCTGCTCTTTTTCTCAACCAATCTTTAATCCAGTTGGAAACGAGCCGGTAATTCCTAGTCCTCTAACTTTAGTCACCAAGGAGAGAGAGAGAGAGAGAGTACAAAGCTTTGTTTTTCGGATGAGCCAATGAGATAACGTTTCTGCATTACGTCTTCTTAGCGAGCAATCGGAGATGAGATGTTCCAATCCTATTTCCTCTTCATTGAATTCCCAAAAACTGACAAGCACATTGTTTGAAACTGTCGGTTTGAACGGAACATGTTTGAGTTTTTATTAATAACGTTAGGTTAGGTTAAATTAGGCAAAGTTCAGATTAAGTTAGATTAGATGGTGATATAGGTAAGTTAGGTGTAAATAAAAATAATAAAAAATAAAGTTTATCACCACATTTTTCAGTTCAAAAGCCAGCAGTGTGCTTTTACAAAGAAAGTTTTTCGTTCGCTATAGTTTTCAGTTCTAAAGAATTCACTCAGTGTGTGTGTGTGTGTGTGTGTGTGTGTGTGTGTGTGTGTGTGTGTGTAGTTCTGATATAGATATAAAATAAAGTCAGTCCAACAGTCGCTGTGATTTTTACAGTTAACAATTCTTTATGAACTCAATTTTAACAGTAAGTTTTCTTTCATAAAATCTCAGAAAATCTATTAAAGAGACTGTCTCGTCGATTCCTTCCAAAGAAGAAGGATTGGAAACTTCTGACTTCACTTATGTTAATGCTTATTTTTATATGTCTGCCGTTATAATGTGGAAGTCTAGACGTTTCAATACTTTTTATTTCCGTTGGAATGGATGTCGAAATAATTTTCATTTGAAAGTGAAATTTAGATTATCTATAGTAAGACTTAAGTGGCCTAACGATATTCGTCTACAGGGCATTTTATCGATAAGCTTTTGGGGGCTAGATTAAGTTAGGTTAGGTTATTATTAGACTGTTGAGGAGATTCGCTATTGATGAAATGTCTATAGATTTTCTATATGCCCCTTTCCGTTTTCTCCTGCATTTTTCTCGATAAGAGTAAATAAGGTAAACTTAAATAAACTCGACCCTAAATTCCTGACATAACTCAACGCAGCCTACATAACTTCACCTGACCTAACCTAAACTAACGCACAACCTATATGGATTCACTTAACCTAACTTAAACTAACCTAACCTAAATATTTCATATCTAACCTAAAAAAAAAGTGTTTTGTTCCACTCTATTTACCTCAGTCGTCCTTTTGATATTATTTCTCTCATTATTCCTGATTACTCTTATGATGAAGAAATCCAATCCACATTAATTAGTCATATTTAGAAAGGTCATACAGTTGGTTACAAAATTCGAGATCTACTAGACCACACCTCTGCGTGTCAGGGTTAAAAAGAGCCATGGCTATGTATCATATATGTCTATAACAACTTGGCGCTTTTTAACTCGGACACGCAGATCTATGCCTTGTGGCTGAGTTTTGTAAACGATATTACTTATTACAATAAAGCAGTTCTTAGGCTATTGACGATGGAATGACAAAGAAGTCTATTCCATACACTGTAAAAATAGGTACTTTCAATGTACTTTTAATGTACTTTCAATGTTCATCGGAGATAAGAAGGGCACACAAATTTCACAGTAATTTCAAAAGAAACTGTTTTTCTATGTTCTTATAAATGTTAAATAAAGTTACCAGTTAAAGGTTTTTTTATCCAAAACAAAAGAATGAAATTCAGGATACAAAAGTGTCCTTTTGGCTTAAAGGATTGCGTAATTTCAAAGATGGAAAGGACACTTGTCACTTTTATGGAAAGAAAACTGCCTTTTCAAAGTCAGAAAGGTCAGATTTTAAAAACGTCGTGTCACATTTTAAAGGACATTGAAAGTGCTTCTTGTTTACAGCGTTATGGACAACTAAAAACATATTCTTTCTTTATATTCGTCGTTTTGGCGATATTATATAATGTTCAAGTACAAATTTATTTCTGAAGCTATTAAAATTTTTTAACATCTTTAGTCATATTTACATAAATTAAATAAAATTGGGTCTTAAATATTTCTGAAAATATGATAATAAAAACCCACTCTAATAGACAGTTTATTTCCACAACAGTTTCGATGCCCACTGGCATCCACCCGAAGAGGATGCCAGTGGGCATCGAAACTGTTGTGGAAATAAACTCTGTCTATTAGAGTGGGTTTTTATTACCATATTTTGACCTTCACGTAGAAAAGTGAAGTTTTTTGCGTTTATTTCTGAAAATGTATTAAAATATTAAATAATAAATTATTCATTGGTGAAAATATTATTACTAATGAAAATATCCGCATAATTCATTAAATATTTATTATTTATGAAGTGGAAATGCCTTAGGAATACTCAAAGGTTTATTTCCAATTCCTAGGTTATTCCTGTTTCGGTCCTCGGCCAAGAGTAAGCAATCCGAAAGTAGGAATCTTAAAGGAGAAAATTTTCAAAGTGGTCCATTCCTGTTTCCAGTGTAGGATTTTCCACTTCATGCTACGGTATAGAGTTTTCATAAAAAAAATACTCCTCGGGCACGCAGTTACGCTCACAACCCACATTTTACCCTCATCCAAATCTGGAGTTTCTATTTCTGTTATTCCACCCTCGGATTGACCGCGGATGAGAATAGGAATGACACCAAATGGGAGGTAATCATGTTGAATGGAATATTTTGGAAATTATAATTTCTTCCTCAAAGCTCTCGCGAAGTTTCCCCTCAAATAGTTCCCGGGAAATCCAATTATTATTCATATTAAGTCGTCTGTGTAATTTCTATACGCATATTTACAGAAACTCCGTATATTTAAATGCATAAATTTACGTAAATGTATCAATATGTCGTATAAAGTATGTCGGCATACGTCGACAAAAATATTTAAATGTTAAAACAACCAAATACATAGTTAACTACTTGCCAACCAATCCAAATGGTTAAACCAACCATGATATGTTACACTAATCATTAAACTTCGTTACAAGAAAATTAAACATAGTTAATAAAATGATCGCATCGTTGAATTGGGCACATACCCATCGTATCGACGAGCCAATAACATCGACACTCTGTAAAACTAACCTAACCTAACTTAATCTAACCCACAAAATACTTGTCGATTGAATATCAAGTCGATCAGATATCGTAATCCCAGTTGATTTAACTACTGGTTGGTTGGCAAATAGCCAACCATGATATATTTTGGTTGTTGGAACCGAGAATTTTTATCAGTGATCCAATAAATGGTAGCATCGTCTTTTCTTATGCAAATGTATAACGTTCAGAGATAAACAAAAGGGGTCTTAATTTTATCTTAATAACGCAATCAAGACTGGTGAGGAATATAGCGACGAATGTTGTACATTTTATCAATGAGACACTCATCCATTAACAAGGTGCTTTGGGTTCCGCTCTGTTAATTCAGGTTAGGTAGGAGGAGATTGTAGGCACCAATCGACCAGGGAAGGGAAGTACAGTACTCCGGGGAGGACGTTAGGCAAGAGACAGGGAACGCTGGAACTCCCATTTCTCCTGTCACTGTCCTCTTTAGCTAATCTTTTTTCGTGTTTCAGCTACCCATTGAGCAGCCAGCACGCTCTCAAACACACACTTCTCCCTCTATTCTTCACTACACACGCATGCATTTTATGCACTACACGATCTTTTGAAATTTGAAAAAAAAATGACATCGTGAGTGACGGTTATTCGTGACCTTCAGAGACTTTGATTTCGTCTCTCTCTTTTATAGCGGGGGGTACATTTTTTAGGGCGCTCGCCCTTGGCGCCTCCTTCCTACGTAAAAAAAACTATGGCAGATAATTAAATGGAACATAATATAAAAATTGGTAAGTTAAAAACTAAATTTTACAGACGACCCGTCACTTGACGAAAACTTTAAATGAAAAATAATATAGTTAACTTCTACAGTGAAATCCAACATAGAAATTCACACTAAATTCACACTAAAACAAATAATTTAGTAAATCCTTTAATTACCTTATTATCACGCTATTATTTCATCCTGGTTCACGCCAGACAATTTTATTCAGTCTCGAAAACTGCATGTACATGGTTGATAAAAAGCTCGACTAATATGAGTGTTTCTTTGTACCCACGTCATAGGCTCATTCATAAACTGTCGCACGCGGGTATGTTAATTCCCACTCATATAGAATTTCCCACTTTAAGTTAATTTCTTCATAGAAAATACCCCTTGGGCACGCAACTGCGTCACGGACCTCTTCTTTTCATATCTTTTCCCAAATTAGAAAACTCTTCTCCCAAATCCAGAATTACCCCAACGCACATTCCCAGTTGGGGATCGCGTATGAGAATGGGAATGAGGGTGAATGGGAGTCAATCCTTACGAAAGCCATCTCTAATATGAGTTTCCCTAAAGAGTTTCCGTACTAATTATATAATTTCAGCTTTACTCGTAAATAAGAGTAAACAGATTGAGGGGGATAAGATGCAATTAAGTTGATTTGTAAATAGTTAGCCCTCTTAATCCATCTTTACCCTCAAATATTAATTCTATGTCATTAATAACTCTCCTATCCTTCCATAATGATGTACCAAATGAGGAAATTAATATGGAGTATTAATTTCCTTTTTAGAAATAGTTTAATACGAAAATGATGCAATTAATTATAGAATTTTACGAAAGTACTTTTATTATCACATTTAAACTCCCATTACGAGAGGAGCTCCTATGTAATCATTGGTTTCTCTCTCTCTCTCTCTTTCTATATATATATATATATATATATATATGCAGTAAAATCACAAAATAACAAGTGATCTTATTAATAAGCAAACAACCACAGGGTAAAAGGAAAAAAAACACGAATTCCGAGCGCTTTCGTGATATATTCACATTTTCAAGGACAAGAAAATGTGAATATATCACGAAAGCGCTCTGAATTCGTGTTTCTTTTTTCCTTTTTCCCTGTGGTTGTTTGTTTATATATATATATATATATATATATATATATATATATACACACACACACACAACGGTGTCATACTTTTAATTAGCCTTTTAATCCAAAGACAATATAGTTGTGCCGTACACAAACAGCACGTGATCTTTTTAATAAGCAAGGTGGTTCCTTGAATATATATATATATATATATATATATATATATATATATATATATATATATATATATATATATATATATATATATATATATATATATATATATATATACAGGGCGTCCCAAAAAAATGTATACACACTTTAACAGCTGATAGCTCAATTGATGTTTCTTTCTTTCCAAGTTAAACCCATTAGAATTAATAATGGCAGTCAGACTAAGCTTTGAACAAAGGAAATTCATTCTAAAATGCTACTGGAAGTGTGAAAACGCAGTTGAAGTGCAAAGACAGTTTAGGAGGGAGTTTCAAACAGATCCACCAACGCGACTTACCATCACTCGAATTAGAGATAAGTTTGAAGCCGATGGAACTGTTCAGAATGTCCACAAGAAGCGTTCCGGAAGACCACGGACATCGACAAGCCCCACAAAGCAAGAAAGAGTACTGGAAACGTATCACCAAAGTCCAAGAAAATCTCTGCGGCAAGCGAGTCGTGAGGTAGGAATTTCAGAATCGTCTGTCCAACGCATTTTGAAGCGCTGTCAATGGAAAAGTTACATTCCAAGATTAGTCCATGCTATTAATGAAGATGATCCGGACCGAAGAGTGGAGTATTGCGAGTGGTACTTGGCACGATGTGGATGTGGATTGGACGAAGGGGTTTCGTAGAATACCCTCCGCGTTCACTAGACCTCACACCACTAGACTTTTTTATGGGGATACTTAAAAGACAAAGTCTACGCTATAAAACCTGCAACAGTCGCTGAATTGAGAGTAGCCATTGAACGAGAATGCACACAAATACCAAACGAAATGTTTCGTGATGTTTGCGATCCCATTGCTTCGCGTTATCAGCAGTGCCTGGACCAGAACGGACGTCGGTTTGAAAACAGGCGTTGACAAAACAATTAAATAATGTCTGTAGATTCTATTACATTTTGAAAATGAAATGTATTTTAATAAACACTGCCTTTATAATTATTTAAAGTGTGTATACATTTTTTTGGGACGCCCTGTATATATGGGAATGAACTCAGAATGGTCCACTTTTCAAAGCAGATAACATGTCCGTTTCAAGATGGGAATGAACTCAGAATGGTCCCCTGAGGTTTTTTATGATACACACAGACCGTGCATAGAACAAGGAACTCTTCTGGGATAATTAGTTCCACTATAGTCCGAATAAGTAATGGTCAAATACCATAGTTTTTCTTTTTCATGATGCTAGCCCGACGTGAGCTAAAAATATAATAGTTACCCCTTTTTCTTTGATGTATTCAATCTGACGTGAAGGCAGCGAGTCTTTTGCTTACATTAAGGTTCTAAATGTAGCAGGGCTAGGCTGCTTTAAACCCTAGATCCATGTCCCAAAGCTGGATCCTGTCTGCTTTGCAGATAGCTGATGAGGGAAGCTATATTTATCTATGAATATTTATCTATGAATGAATGATGCAAACCCACAAGGAAAAAGAAAAATTATTCCAAGGCCTTGTCATTTGTCATTTACCATTACTTATTCGGACTATAGTGGATTTAATTATCCCAGAAGAGTTCATTATTCCATGCACGGTCTGTGTATCATATATATATATATATATATATATATATATATATATATATATATATATATATATATATGGGATGAATTTCACAATTAAATACATGAAATGAATGAATGATACAAACCCACAAGGAAAAAGAAAAATGATTCCAAGGCCTTTCGTGTATTCAGAAGTGCACCTCGTCAGGGTGAGGATAGTTCCCTGACGAGGTGTACTTCTGAATAAACGAAAGGCCTTGGAATAATTTTTCTTTTTCCTTGTGGATTCCATCATATATATATATATATATATATATATATATATCAGAGATGGGAAATCGGATCGGATTCGAATCGATAATCGGAATTAATTGATATTTTTTGAGAAATCTGAATCGAAAAAAAATTCGAATCGAAAAACGGGCGCGGATCTGAATCGAAATTTTGATCCGAATCGAAAAGAAACGATGAATCCGAATTCGAATTCAAATCGATAAAAAATATGGATCCGGATTTTAAAAATTTGGTTATAACTTATAAATAACTTATAAGGCTTATTAACGTTTCCGGTTTCACCACAGGTAAAGACTGACCTTTCCGAGAATCTGTTTGCTCGGACAAAAATCATACTAATCCTATACTCCATCCATTAAGGTGCTAATCCTAATCCTTAAATTTTGGTATTGTCCGAGAGTGACAATTTCACACGCTCCTCAAAGAAATAACCTTTTGCCTTCGAACATTGAAAATATCTTAGTTGTCAGGGCTAATTTTAATTTGTAAATTTGTATCTATACAGTGGATATATTTCTTAAAGTATTATTATCATATTTTAATTTTTATGTATGCTATGCTATAATTAATATTTCTTGTATATATGAGCCTTAATTGTTTAATAAATTAGCTTATATGAATGATTTTTTTTTGCACCTTATTAAGAGTAAATCTAAAGTTATTACTTAGATCGTTAATAGACTGAGAATTATCTGTATTATTTATTAAAAATGAAACTTATTAATAATAGCCACCCCTTGACTAAAACAACGATGATAGGTATAATTTTATTAAATGAACTCATAAAAATCAAGAAAAATTAGGCCTGGATCCGAATCGGGTTCGAATCGGATCGAAATCGAAAAAGAAATAATCCGAATCGGAAAAAAATTCGAATCGATAAAAACCGAAAAATTTGAATCCGAATTCGAATCTAAAGGGTGATCCAGAGAAATGGGACCCAAAAGAAACCCCTGTAACTCTTAAAGTATAAGTCCTTTTATAAAATCATACGCATCATTCGAAAGAGGATAGTTACAAGTTTGTAAAGGATTGTATAGGTTTTGACAATACAAGACAAGATAAGATACAAAACAAAATAAAAGCATGGCAGTTTTGCGTCAAACGTTTCCAGGCGAGTTAATCTCAAGATTTGGAGATGTTGAATGGCCCGCAAGGTCTCCAGATTTTTCTCCCTTAGATTATTATCTCTGGGGATATTTAAAGAGTAGGGTCTACAGAAATAACCCAACGACCTTGCAAGAATTGAAGGCCGCCATCACAAATGAGATACAGGCCATACCACCGCACACTCTTGCAAAAGTGATGCAGAACTTACAAGCGAGAACACTGGAATGCTTGGCAACTAATGGAGCACATTTGAAAGGAGTCATTTTTAAAAAATAAATATTTCATAATAAACTTGTAACTCTACTCTTTCGAATGATATATAGTTTTTATGAAAGGAATTAAATATTAAGAATATTTGGCTTTTTTTTATGGGTCCCATTTATCTGGATCACCCTTTATATTTCTAATTGCGTGAAAATCGGATTCGAATTTGAATCGAAAAAGATTTCGATTTTCCATCCCTGATATACAGGGTGTCCGAGAATTATCTGTACAATTTTTGGCTGTTATTAAAAGTCAACCATGAAGTGTAGAAATTCCAGTGTTGTCCCATTTTACAGAGAATCTCATTAAGTTTTTTCTGATACCAAGTTTTGACAAGGTTTTTAGAAATTCCAGTGTGTCCGAACATTATCTGTACAATTTCATCTTTTAATAAAATTCTTGATAACACACGTAAAATTCTTAAACAAGATTTTTTAGAATCTGTATTTTCAAAACTTTCTTTTATTAAAGTAACGTTTTACAAACATTCGATATGTGCACCATTAGTGATTCGCAAAACATCCAATCGATACTCCAAATGTTGCCATGTACGCTGCAGCATATCCACATCAATTCGCTCAATAGCAGCTGTGATTCTTGCTTTTAAATCATCAATGTCTGTCACCCGCGTACATTTCTAAAAAACTTGTCAAAACGTGGTATCAGAAAAAACTTAATGAGATTCTCTGTAAAATGCGACAAACTGGAATTTCTACACTTCATGGTTGACTTTTAATAACAGCCAAAACTTGTACAGATAATTCTCGGACACCCTGTACATATACTGTATATACTTTCGCCTGTCTGTTTGTCTGTCCTTTATGCAAGCGCAAACCGTTTGACCTAGAGCTACCAAATTTGGCACGGGAACCTTTTATGGGATGAAGAATGTTGCGCGATTAAACTACAGAAAAGAACGCAGTCTTAACATTTTCATGACTAAGCTACCAAATTTGGCACGGGAACCTCTTATGGGATGAAGAATGTCAACACAGAGTCGGTCAGCCTGTTTGTTTGTCTGTTTTTCTGTTTGTGCGAATAGTTACAGGAAGTTAATGTGGCAATGTTTTTTTGCAATTTTTGAAAATCCCAACAACTTTACCATGCCGCCAAAGAAACGGGCAAGTTTGGGCAGATCTACATCAACAGCCAGAAAAAATAAAGAAGCCCGGAAGCAGGAAAGCTCACAAGAAAGACAATCACGCCTTGAAGTTGACCGTGAACGACACGCAACAGCCAGAGAAAGAGAAAACCTCCAAGAAAGACAATCACGTCTTGAAGCTGTCTGAGAAAGTGTAGCAGCTACCAGAGCAAGAGAAACACCCTAAGAAAGACAATCACGCCTTGAAGCTGACCGTGAACGACATGCAACAGCCAGAGCAATCCATTTCAGCCTTTTGTCTTAAACTTTATTTTATTTAAACTGGGGATCTAATGTGAAATTTATCCCGGGCAACGCCGGGTACCTCAGCTAGTATATATATATATATATATATGGTGCAAACCCACAAGGAAAAAGAAAAATGATTCTAAGGTCTTTCGTGTATTCAGAAGTACACCTCGTCAGGGAATGAAGGGAGAAGGCGAGATGACAAAAATATATACATATGTACAGCGGGACAGAAAAATAAAAAGATTAGCACCTGATTAACAAGAATTAATTAGAGGCAAAAGATATTTTAACAGGATATTGTCAATTTTATACATTCCCGCACTGTTATTGAAATTATTTTTAAAATGGATAAATGCACATTCTAGAAAATTCCTCTCAATTATATCTCTGTTTGTAACGAGCGCTTTAGAACTATCCCACTTGATACTATGATTACATCTGTACATATAGTTAAACAATGCATTAGAATTATTTGCTGTTCTACACGCATATTTATGCCGTTTTACCCTCATGTCTAACGTTTTACCCGTTTGGCCTATATACAGTATACTGAGTTACATTGTGTGCATCCGATCGAATACACACAACCAACCGCATTATCCGGGCTATTCTTTATTAGGCGTGATTTAACAGTATTATTGCACTTAAAGACTACATTGATACCAATTGCTTTAAGTAAAGTCGGAAGATATTGAAAATTAACATGGTAAGGTAGGCTAAGGATGTTTTTACGTTCAAATTCCTTTACAGTTACACTATTATAGTACCTATTCTTGGCTTTCCTAACGCAGTTATCTAGAAATGAAATAGGATAACATAATTTAGTACCAATATTCATGATATTGCATAACTCGGAATCTAAAAATTTAGGACTGACAACTCTCAATGCTCTAAGAAACATAGTAGAGAAAATAGAAGATTTAATCGAGGGATGATGGTCAGAATAAGAATGTACATAAGAGTTATTATTAGTAGGCTTAGGAAAAACTTCAAATTTGAACTGATTAAAGCATCTCCGAATTTTTAGATCCAGAAAAGATAGGCTTCCATCATTTTCTTTTTCAACCATGAACTTACATAATAGATGGGACTAAATCGTTGAGCCTACCAAGAAATAAGTCAACATCCAAATTGTTAGGCCAAAGGCATAAAATATCATATACCTGAACCAAACAAGGTTAAAATTAACAATAGTAGGCAAAATTCTACTCTTAAAATATTCCACATATAAGTCAGCTAATACCGGTGAGAGGAGATTTCTCATCGCCAATCCGAAATTAAACGACAAAGCATAAAACTTATTTTCAAACTGAAATTGACAATCTTTGACGCAAAGCTTAATTAACTCAATAAGAGTATTGTATTGAAGAGGGAAAGAATATTCAGAGATCTTATCTTTTAAAGAATCAAGTAGGTCATCAACAGGGACTTCTGTGAATAACGAGCATACATCAAAACTTACCAGTTTGAAATTAGGGTCATTAGGAAACTTCAGTTTGTCAATAAGATTCATACTATTTACAATATGTGACTTGGAAATAGAGCCAACTAACGGCGTTAATAAACTAACTAACCATTTAGATAGCGTATAGGTTACGGAGCCTACTGAGCTAACAATAGGCCTCATAGGATTATTAACTTTGTGTGTTTTTACTAAACCGTACAAATATGGTAGTGACGGATTGATGCTAAGAAACTGCTGCGAAAGCCCATTATAGTTATTTTTTAATATTTCTCTTAATTTTCTGTTAAACATTTTATTAATATCCTTAGCCTACCTTACCATGTTAATTTTCAATATCTTCGGTCTTTACTTAAAGCAATTGGTATCAATGAAGTCTTTAAGTATAATAATACTGTTAAATCACGCCTAATAAAGAATAGCCCGGATAATGCGGTTGGTTATGTGTATTCGATCGGATGTACGGGGCTCCAATAAACCTTAGCCCCCCCGCCCATGGCCTAAACCATTAGAGGTACAGTAAAACTAAACATACCTTACAAAAGAGAATGTAATCCTGCATTTAATGAGAAACAATTAAAACTTGGTGTTCCCGCCATTGGCTTCCAAGACAGCCTGAATTCGCTTTGGGTAGCTTGCCAAAAGTGACGTGAATAGATCTTGACCGTTACGCAGATTTGCTAAAACAGTTTCAATGTGTTGCGTCATTGTATCCTTCGAAAATCGATTTGCTGCAGGTTCTTGAAACAAGAGACATTCAACCTTGTCCTTTATAACTGATCCAATGTGTTCACAGACGTTCAGGTCAGGAGAATTTCTTGGCCATTCTTCATTTCCAAAGAAATCGATCTCATGGTTCCGCAACAACTGTTGAGTGGCTAATGCCTTAAAGCAGGGGGCCTTATCGTGCAGAAGTGTGACCTGATCGACATCCATAACATTGTTTGGGTTTCTTAGAAAAGGAATGACATGCTGGGATAGAATAATATCACGAAAATACTGTCCATCCCAACTCTGACCATTTGGCTTCAGCACCCACATGAGCTTCTTTGCAGTGAAAAAAACAAACACATCAACACAGTCTGGACTTTTTAATAATTCGCAATAATGTTCATTGTCATCAATTTCATCTGGTGTTGTGGCCCACACTCGATCATTTTGGTAGTTAGGCCGACGTGTTACGTAAACAAAAAATTCATCGGAGACAGCTAAATGCATGAAATCATCCACATCTCAATCTTCAAGATAATGGGCAAACCACATTCTGTCATCGATGTTAAGTTGAGTTTTTCTTGGCTCTGGAAGTTCATACCAAGGCTTTAAACCTTGCCTATGACGGTACAGTCGAATGATCTCACCACTAACGATCTTTCCTCTCAACACTTCGATCTCTCTAGAAAGTTTAGCACAGCTGTTTTTCCGCTTACGCGTACCGCTTTCAATGCTGTCCTTTGTTTCCTGAGAGAGTGGCAAATTTGGGCGCCCAGATTTGGTTCTATCCATTTCACATTCATCCAAAGTTTTATTCCAATTTCTTTTGACGAAGTCCTCACTTCTTCGCAACTTTTTAGCAACCCATGAACGTGTTATAAAGGTGGCTCCAGCATCACGAGCGTCACGAAATGTTATTGCTCGTATGCGATCTATCACACGTTGCCTCTCCGAATCACCAATTAATTGAGAAGCCATTATATTATCACTTTATCAGCTAGAGTAATATTAATACCTGCAATAAATAAAGAATTTTATATATTTTTATAATCACTAAAAACTATTTCGATATAAGTAAACATGTAAGCTGCAAATGGAAGGGGGGCTAAGGTTTTTTGGAACCCCTTACACAATGTGACTCAGTATACAGTATATAGGCCAAACGGGTAAAACGCTAGATAGTACGGTAAAACAGCATAAATATGCATGTAGAACAGCAACTAATTCTAATGCATTGTTTAACCATATGTATAGATGTATCATAGTATCAAGTGGGATAGTTCTAAAGCGCTCGTTAAAAACAGAGATATAATTGAAAGGAATATTCTAGAATGTGCATTTATCCATTTTAAAAATAATTTCAGTAACAGTGCGGGAATGTATAAAATTGACAATATCCTGTTAAAATACTTTTTCCCTCTAATTAACTCTTTAATCAGGTGCTAATCTTTTTAATTTTCTGTCCCGCTGTACATAGGTATATATTTTTGTCATCTCGCCTTCCCTTCATTCCCTGACGAGATGTACTTCTGAATACACGAAAGACCTTAGAATAATTTTTCTTTTTCCTTGTGGGTTTTGCATCATTCATTCATTTCACGTGTTTAATTATGAAATTCATCCCATATATATATATATAAGGTGAGGTGTTCCAAAATTTAGTTTACCAAGATGTGTCTATTCGTCTGTTTGATGTTCGAAGACATAAGATTTGTTTCTGAAGGGGAAACTGTTTTAAGATCATTTGCAGTGAAGTTTCTTTACTTCTAACGAGAAGAAATACTTTTACAACGGCTTCCTCTCAAAAAACAAATATTATGTGACTTCAAACATCAAACAGAGATGATGATATATGGTTTTGTGTGTGTATATATATATATTATATATATATATATATATATATATATAACTTGGTTAACCTTGGTTTTGTTTCCGCTCAAATTGTTCATTCTGACGAAGGTCAAGCTTGTTGCTCCACCTTGGACTTATCAGTTCAACGTGGAATTCGACCCACGACCCACCACGGTTGATTAGAAATTACAAAATCCTTGCCTGGACTCGATCTCACGACCTCCCGATCAGGAGCCTAGCGTCTTAACCACTAGGCCACCCAGGGTACCCATTTATTTACCAACCTGTTTTTCTGGAAGGATGAACAGCTGGGTAAGTTGCGCGCCGACTGTTTTCGTCGGGAATTGAACTCGGGGCCGGTGGATTCGTAGTCAGCGATGCTAACCACTATATCACCGAAGTGTGTGTGTGTGTGTGTGTGTGTGTGTGTGTGTGTGTGTGTCTGTGTGTATATACGATGATGAAATGCAATAATAGATTCTTGCCTCCCTCCATAAATTGGTGTGTACAATTTAGGGTGGGTTGAACAAATTTTATTTAATGAAACATGCTGAAAAAGAAGCCCGAGTAGTCACTAATTAAGGAATAAGTCATATCTTTTAGAAATATTAATTTCGGTGCTGGCAACTATGAAAAAATAAATTGCGAACAAAGGCCACAAAAGATCCTTTTTAGCATGTTTCCTTAAATTAATTTTTCGCCTGCCTCACAGGTATGAGGATCTCAACAATAAATTCAGTTAATGCCACTGTCTATCAAAAAATCATCAATAAACATTGTTTTTGCTTATTTTAAAATGTAGGACCCATATGTGTTTGACCTATCATGTGTATTTGTGTGCCTACATGCGTATTTGTGACCTATCATTTGTTTGACCTATCGTGTGTTTCCTGATTCAGCATTTTATTTTCTTTTGTTTCAGATTAATAGCATAGCTTGCAATGGCTTCTTCTGGTATAACAAGAGAAAAAGTGGAGCATTCTGTTTTCGGAAAGCCAGCAGAGCTTCCTGGCAACCAAGTACCAACTTGTGAGCATGTATTCAAAGCTTATCTTAAACATAAGCTCATTACTGCAACATTTAGCACTCAGAAATACGCTGAAATTATCGCGGAAGAAGTGAATGATATATACTGTATATCCATGCTTCCATTCCAACAATCGACTTCAAAAGCATAGTAATTAAGGTAAAGAGATTAATTGAGAAGGGACAAGAACTTAGAAAATATCCCATGAGTAAAAGGTCTTCCAGCACTTATCAAAGTAAATATGATTCCTTCAGAAATTTAGTTGACATTTGTTGCTGCAAGTGCAATGCCTCCGGTTCTTGTAAAAGAAGTGAGGTAAATGCGCTAAGGCGGAGAAAATCCCGAATGATGAATGGGAGTTCTGGATTGATCAACATACTGAACGAAAAATGATTACAGGTAAGTTGGACAAAGTGAAAACTTCAAAACTACAACAAATGGAAAAAAGAAAGCATAAAAGACAATTCTTTAAAGATAAACAAAAGAGTTTTGTCCAGGAAATGCAGTTGAATCCTTGTGATATTGGTGAGATCAGCTCTGAAAGTGAAAAAGGTCATCAAAATGAAGATTTCGAATTGAGCGAGTACGGGTTAGATACAGAAGCTAGCACTTCTCAAAATCGACACCAATATCTAGAATTATGCAAGGCAATTGAACAATGCAAAATAAGCAACCGTAATGCTTGTTTAATTGCTAATGCTGTCTTAAAAGATCTTAATCTATTATCTGAAAATACTACGATTGATCCCAGTAAACTACGTTGTCAAAGAACCTTGTGGAGAAGCATAGAAAGAAAGAAGCATGAAGAACAGAATAAAGGAATAGTTTGCCTTGGATTTGATGGAAAAATTGATAAAACTCTTTCAAAAGTGGGAGAATGCTAGCGGACTTTGAATGACGACCACGATGTGTTAGTTTCATTTCCAGGAAACGAATATATGGATCATGTTGCTCCTGAAAGTGGAAGGGCAAGTGATAATGCTAAAGAAATTATATCACTAATTGCTGACACCAACTCTGCATCGACTTTAAAAGCAGTAGTTTTTGATGCAACTAATGTAAATACAGGTAAATCAAATGGAGTAATTAGAACAGTAGAGCTGACATTGGGAAGACCATTACAATGGTTTATTTGCTTACTTCACACTAATGAGCTTTCCTTAAGAAAATACCTGGCAGTTCTTGACGGGCAAACGACAGGACGTAGAAGTTCACAGGGCAAAATCAGCAAGGATCTGAACTTTGATCCAAAGAACAGACCAATTGCAAAATTTCCACCTCTTGCTGGAAAAGTGATGGACTTACCAGAAGAAGTGCTAGCAGATCTCAGCAGTGACCAGCAATACCTCCATAAAGCGTGTTTGTCAATTCAAAATGGTCATGATAGAGGTCCAGCTATCAAATTGTTAGAAACTGCTCAACCTGGGTCTCTCAATAATGCACGGTGGTTGACAAAAACAAATCGTCTCTTGCGTTATTACATGTCGTACGAAAAACCATCAGAGACACTTCAAAGGATTGCTCATTTTATACTGAACTTCTCTGCTCCTGCATGGTTCTATATCAAAGCAAACTGGTCTTGCTAGGATGGGGCCAAAAACTTTTTCTTCATGATTGAACTCTATCAAAAACTACATACAGTCGACCAAGACATGATTCGTCCTGTGTTACAAAACAACTGTTACTCTTGTCATCCTGAAAATATCCTTTTATCTGCTATCGCTGACAAGAATAAGAATATTCGGAAGCTAGCAGTCGAAAAAGTGCTACAAGCGAAAAGGAGTGTTATACCGGGTGAAATTCGAATGTTTGACAAGAAATCCATCAGGCTCAACTTCTCAGCTTCGACCTACATGGATATGATTGATTGGAACGAAATGGATATTACTGTTTCTTCCTTACTCTGATGACTGCCAAAAACCCATAATTCTTGACACATACCCGTGTCATTCCAAGGCCGTTGAAAGAAATCTGAAGAATATCTCCTCTGCAACTGAAAAAGTCTACGGACATGACGCCCGCCATGGAATGGTTATTCTCAGCAAGAAATCTCGGCTAGAGAATCCAAAAAGGGGAACAAAGTCAGATTTTAAGTGAATCAACAAAAGGATAGCAGTTACACTTCATATAATTTAGTGATGAAAACATGTTTTGGTTTATAAAATGAAATATTGTTATAATTTTTAACCAAACTAAATGTGCTTCAAAATTTTGGCTTTTCTTCAAAAGTGAGGTCAAAGTTGCGAGAATGCACATATTCATAGGCTATAAAAGTTGATGTTTTTATGATAGGTGGGTACTAGAGCACCTTTTCAGCCATGTTTCATACTGACAACTTGAGTTTGATATATTTTCGCCCCGCCCTAGACTGTACATATACTGGGTGGGCCAAAAAAACTATTACCCTGATTTGGAACAAAATAATTTTACCTTTATCAAATGTTATTTATACAATCAATATATGTGTCCTGTATAGACTTTCACGGTCTATCTCGTGGTGAAGTTGGAGTTTTGCTAACTGTAACCATTATTTTGTAATTCACTGTTATACAGACACGGATAGAAAAACTTTCTCTTTCTATACAGTTACCTAACTGAGTCCAAGATTATGTGGAATGTGCCTCCTCCATTATCACTGCACGCTTGCAACCTTGACTTCTCCCTTATCGACGGCAGTACCGCATCAAGGATCTTTTCTTGGTAATAAACAGCAGTGATTTTGGCATTTTTATCAACAAAAACAATCTCTGACTTCCCTAACTTTGAAATAAAGATGGAAACCATGACTTTTGAGAAAAATGCGGACGTTCCCTGCAAAGTCGATCTAGACTGGTAGATTTTTTGTCCTGTCTTCCATAAACTCGGTCATTTTATGTGTTTATTGTTGAAGCAACCGTAAAGGTCTTCTCGTCGCTGAACCATATTTTCTACATTTCTCTGTCTGGGAACCGATCTAACAGAGCACGACATTTTTCAACTCTTGCTTTCTCATTTGATGCAGAGAGCTTATAAACTTCGACTCTTTTAAAACATTGATTATTGCGAATTCATTTGTGTCAAAATTAAAGGTGTTAGTGATGGTATGGTAATAGTGTCAATATCAGTGGTGGGCACCGTTAACCAAAAAGTTAACTTCGTTAACCGCTAATCCGTTAACCAAAAAATTAACTTCGTTAACCGTTAATCCGTTAATTCGTTAAACATGTAACGGAAGTTACCGATAAACCGTTAACGTTAACTTTTATTATAAAAAAATGAAAAACACAATATATATATAATTTAATTTTCCCTCTTCTTCTCGTTCTCCATTTTGTCCATGAGATGCATGTTGCCCTTCATGAAAATTAGCATATCAAAGTTTTCATCAGACAGGGATGATCTCTTGGCCCTCAGGATGTCCTTGCCCATAGAGAACAAACGCTCCACTGCAGCACTGGAGGGGATGGCTGTGTTGAACTTGATGAACAAGTCCACCAACACTTGCTCACCCAAGAAGGCAGCATCTGTCAGCAAGTCCTTGGAGTTGGTCTCCAGCCAGGTCTTGACCAAGTTCTGGGCCTTGCCCTTGAGTGACCTGTGGCTTCTGCTGCTCTCTTTTGTCTGGATGACAGCACTGAAGAAGTCATCCTCCTCCTCCTCCTCGTTGTTGCTGCCTCCACTGTTGCTGCCCACTTCGTTGGACTGCTGCTTCATGGCCTCCTCGACTGTACCCTGCATGCTTTTCCTCACCCTGGCGACCTTGGTGTTGTCATACTTGTCCAACCAGATGAGGCGAAACCTGGGATGGAAGGCAGCAGCCAGCTGGCATTCGTCATCCTCCAGGAGGGGCCCAAACCTTTTGTTGATGCCTGCGCACCTGCTCAGCACTGAAAATAATAGAAACTTTTAAACGTTTATTTATGAATTTTTTGGGTTAACGGACTTGAGTTAACAGAAGTTAAATGTAACGGAAGTTAATTAGTCCGATAATGATTTTCAAAGTTAACTTAAAAGTTAAATCGTTAACGAAAAAGTTAACTTCGTTAATTAACGATTAACGGATTAACGGTTTGTGCCCAGCTTTGGTCAATATATAGAAGCCCTACGAGTGACGCAG
The DNA here is from genome assembly GCA_023014485.1 of Bathynomus jamesi. Classification (NCBI taxonomy): domain Eukaryota; kingdom Metazoa; phylum Arthropoda; class Malacostraca; order Isopoda; family Cirolanidae; genus Bathynomus; species Bathynomus jamesi. The sequence continues at coordinate 1,010,878 of JAJOZX010000316.1, read as the reverse complement.
AGAATAATAGGAAACTATTAGAACTGATGCAGGAGATAAGTGACCTAGATTCAAGACAAACTTATTATAGGAGATTTTAATATACCAAATATAAACTGGGAAAATTATAGAGTACCATCAGAGGAAGGTAACTTTGGGTTTGATTTTATTGAAAAAGTTCATGACTGTTATTTCTCACAGCGCATAAAGGAGATGACTAGATTTAGAGGAAGCGATCGAGGTATATACTTGATCTTGTATTCACGGATGACGAATGCACAGTCGAAGATATACAGTTACTAAGTCCAGTTGGTAAGAGCGATCATGCCTGTGTGCAATTCAAGTGCAGTATAAAACCCCAGGATAAAAGATGTAAAAGAGTTGTATATCTGTATGAAAAAGGTAATTATGAAATGTTGAGAAGAAAGCAACAGATAGACTGGAAAGAGTTTTTGGATGTACAGGATGTGGAGGAAATGTGGAGTAGATTTAGGAATAAATTTCTAAAGGAGATCGATGAGTGTATACAACGAAGAGAGTTTAGAGAGAAGGAAAGTCTAAGAAAAAGAACCAACAGTGACCTGCCTATGAATTGAAAATTATGGTCCAAAATTAAGAAGAAACAAAGACTCTGAATGAGAATGAAGAATTTAAAAACAAAGCTAAGTAGCAGTGACAAAGAACTTAAAGAAATGCAAGAGGACTATAAAAGAACCAATAATCAGGTAAGAAGAGAAACAAGGAGCGAAATAAAAAACCAGGAAAGAAATATTGCTAAGAATGCAAAGACTAACCCGAAATTATTTTGGAAGTATGTCCAATCTAAGACAAAATCAACATCTGTTACTGACCCGTATGTCACCGAAGAAAAGAAATGCAAAACTAAGGATGATAGGCAAAAGGCAGAAGTGTTGGCTGAATATTTCAGTAGCGTCTTTAAACAGGAGCCTGAGGGGGATATGCCAAGAGTAGAAACCAAGCCAGTACCAGAACTATCTACAATGAAAATAACTAAGTCACAAATCAGGAGAGTCATTAAAAAGCTAAAGAGGACCAATCACCAGGACCTGATGGTTTCCACCCAAGAGTGATAAAAGAAGTAATGGAAGAATTACTAGAACCTCTATTGATTATATTTGAATACTCATTTAATAGTCAGCAAATTCCGTCAGATTTGAGAAGTGCAAACATTACAGCAATTTTCAAAAAAGGAGACAGATGTGAGCCGGGTAACTACAGACCTATTAGCCTGACAAGTGTAATATGCAAAATCATGGAATCAATTATAAGAGAAAAGATCATGCAGCACATGAAAGAGAATACTTTATTCAGTAGTAAGCAATTTGGATTTATTTCGGGAAGGTCAACAGTTCTACAGCTTATCAAAGTCTTAGACAAATGGACCCAATTCTTGGATGAGGGAGCCGCAGTCGACATTGCTTATTGCGACTTCATGAAACCATTTGATAGGGTACCACATAGAAGGTTGCTGGAAAAACTAAAAAGTTACAATATCACTGATAGTTTCATAACATGGATCGAGTCGTTCCTCAGCAATAGAAAGCAACGGGTAGTGGTTAATGGTGAAGCCTCTGATTGGAAAGAGGTGGCTAGTGGTGTTCCTCAAGGATCAGTTATTGGGCCCCTGTTATTTGTGATATTCATCAACGACGATCTGCCAGATGTAGTGAAACACAGTGAGATCTTCTTATATGCGGATGACACCAAGGTATTCAGAAACATAAATGAAGACGAGAACTGCAGCAAGTTGCAAGAGGATTTGGAGAAGATGAAGCAGTGGTCAGAGAAGTGGATGCTGACGTTTCACCCTAGTAAGTTTAAATATATGAGGATAGGAAGAGCAGTTGCCCAGAATAAGAAATATGAAATGTATGAGGAAATGAGCGAGAGTAATTCAGAGAAGGACCTTGGAGTTATAATTGATAGTAACCTCAGATTCGAAGAACATTTAGCAGAGAAAATAAATAAGGCAAATAGATTAGTAGGAATAATACGCAAAACATTTGTGACCTTAGACGAAGAAATGTTTAAATCATTGTACACTGCACTTGTAAGACCTCATCTAGAATATGCCAACCACATATGGTTCCCATACAAGGTAAATGATATTGAGGCCTTAGAAAATGCCCAACGGCGTGTCACTAAGCTAATCCCATCATTGAGAGACCTACCATACCAAAAAAGACTTAAGGAATTAGATTTACCAACGTTGGCATATAGAAGATCTCGAGGGGATATGTTAGAGGTGTTCAAGATTACGTGTAACATCTATGATAAACAAGCATGCGAAAACCTATTTACGATTCAAGACAGCAGAGTGACAAGGGGGCACGCCAAGAAGATCTACAAGGAGAGACCAAGGTTAAATTTGAGGAAATACACGTTCTGCAGTAGGGTCGTAAACCCCTGGAATAGTCTACCAGCCTCATTAGTTGACTCAGATTTGGTTCTGAGCTTTGAGAAGAAGTTGGATAGAGTGTGGGCCCACCAGGAACGCAAATTTGATTACAGAGCCGACATTCTTTGTACTAATCTCGACAGCCACCAGACAGAACACATAACCCAAGGTGAAAATTCGGAGCTGGAGTTACAGGATTCATGGCCTCTTCCAGAAGACTTCTGTGGGTATCTGTGAGTATCTGTGAGTAAGACCCAGATCATCTTTTATTATACGACGAACACTAGAGCGAGAAATACCAGTAGTTTTTTAAATTTCTCTAACGGACTTGTGGGTGTTGGGCCGTTCTTCTTGACTGCATATCATGGATGAAACCGTGTCAATATTTTCCTCAGTCCGTGATGTTTTTGGCCTTCCACTGCCTTCTTTTCGTTTGGTCGACTCTGTGATATCGATTTTCTTTATGAGATATTGAAGTCTAGGTATCGTCTATCGTTTACTTGGAAACTCTTTCTTCATTCAATATCAATGCTTCATCTTCCAAAGAGTATTTCATTATGCTATAACTTGTTCACCAACTATAGCAGAATGATGGTTTGAAATGAAAAAGGAAATAAATTAATCATTTTGTGTAAAAATTAGGAAAATTATTTATTTATGGAGAAACTACCTGTCATCTGACAGTATCAGTTGCTGACTTTGACCGCCTTTCAATTGAGCACCATATTCTGATACCTCCCTCCAGTTGTGAGCCTGTACCCCTACTGCTGGGGCGTTGAATCTAGATTCAAAGCCAGCGTTTGAAAGACTAAAAGTATGGGTACAACATACTGCCTCAGCAGTAAGATCAATATAGAGGGTGAGCCACAATATTTTTCAAAGTTGGGTAATAGTTTTTTTGGCCCACCCGGTAATATATATATAGAATTAATACGCCTTAAACCTAAGTAATTCACTGCATTAATTTTGTGGTATACATACAGTACATCATAGCCACGTCACAATACCATTTCCCGTTAGATCAGCAAAGTTAAGCGACGTTGGGTCTGTTCAGTAGTTGAACTGATGACAATCCTCCGCGTTCAGATGATGTAGCCATCCTTAGATGGTTCGGATCCCACATAAAGTTGTAGATCCTCTCCGTCACATGACTTTCGCAGTTACGAAGGAGATTAATTAAACATACCCAAACATTAACATAATTATTAATATACTTCAGTGAATTAACCCTTTAACACCGACCGTTGCCTTATGGCAACATGAGCTTGACAATCAATTTTGAACCTTACGATCTGAATATTAGAAGTTTTTTAAAATTTTAAAATAAAAATTTCATAATTCAGGAATGAAAGGTTTAAAATCTATAATAATTAAAAAATTTGATAATTCAGGCATGAAAGGTTTAAAATCAATAATATTAATAATTTAATTCCTTTCTTTACTTTTTGTAATAAAAATACGCGGTCTTTTCAATCATCAAAACTTTCCTTTTAAATATTTTTGCCGTCTAATGATGTCTCCATTTTTCGACAAAACCGTTTTGGACATTTTTAAAAGTTTTATCTCTTTAAAACACAACATTATTATCTTCCCAAAACATTTTGCAAAACTGTGCATGCATATATAAACTGAGGAAATAAATAAACTGAATCTCATTAATCGTGCTTAAAAAGCTTCCATGCTTTCAATAGTATATTCAGATTAGAATATTGTGAATATGAAAATGAAAATGAAATGAAAAATGAAAAGGTTTATTGGTATAGTCCGTCCATATGACAAATATTATTAATACAATGACGGTTAATGCCACATCAAATAAATAAAATGTAGAGAAAAATATTGAAAAATATTGTAATCTTTTTCTGAACAAAGGGTTTTTTGGTTTGTTGTTTGAAATTCACTCTCTAATCTACGTTCGGTGAACTTTGGCATCAAAGGGAGAATTGTTAGTTTTTTGTTGTTTTTTTGTTTTAATTTAGAAGTAAAACACAAATATATCCTCAGTTATATTTACGTTGATATTTATTTATGTGGTGTATTTTCGTATATATTTCGGTACATAATTTAAGTTCGTTGTGTGGGTTGGTAAAGGTCACGGTCAATGGGTACCCGTACCATTTATTGCACATACGACTCCCCCTCAATGAACGAGAGACGTCCCTTAATCGAAGAGAGAAGAAGGCGGGTCGCGAACCCAAGCACTTCAGTTCAACTTCGCTTCAAGTGCTCTTTATTAGTTAAAAGAAATCGTACTATGAATTCTTCTTTTGATGCCAGTGTTGACTGCCCAAATTTATAAGTAATATACTTCGTTCAGAAATTACAAAATAATAGGAAATTTTTAGATTTCATGTCACTTAACCTACAAAATTCTTTGATTCATACTGCGCCTGATAAAGTATATTAAATATTACTAGTAGTATATGTTTAGAAATAACGTCCACAGTGCTGATAACTAACAATATAGTGATACGCATGAAGACAAATTTTCCTTAATATTGTTCAAAATTATCAATTAAAAAAATTATATATATATATATATATATATATATATATATATATATAAAACACCTTTTTTTAAGGGGTACAAACCAAAATAAACAAAGAGGTAAGAAAAAACAGTATACCATTTGAAAACTTTATTCAAACTGAATACGAAAACGTATCAGTGTGTCGTATGTTTGCCATTACTCTCACGCACAGCTCTCAAATGTTCAAGGTATGATTTCAGAAAACGTTCAAACAAAGCTCTGTCATGTCCAAGATCTTGGAAAATAGTTTGAATGTGTTGAAGGAGGACCTCTTGAGGATATCGGTTGAGACCAAGTTCCTGCAGAATCAAATCTTCCATTTTGTCCTTGAAAATCGCTCCAAAGTTCTCTGCTACGTTCATATCAGGGGAATTTCCTGGCCAATGAGCCCGATCAAAGAAATTAATCCTAGAGTCTCTCAGAAGTTGCTGGGTGGCATTTGCATGGTGACATGGAGCACTATCATGGAGATAAACCAATTCCGAGTTGTAGATCCGAAAGAAAGGAATGCCATTTTCTGTAGGAATAGGCTGCCGATAAAACGCACCATCCCATGAAGCGCCTTGTTCTTTGATCACCCATATCATTTTAACACCAGTGAAACAAATAAATATCCCAATGCAACGAAGTTTTTTGTAAAGCTGTTGATAATGTTCATGGTCTTCAATATCTTCTAAAGAAAGTGACCACACTCTGTCTTTTTGATAATTCAGCCGATGAACAGTCGAAACGAAGAATTCATCACTTGATGCCAAGTGCATGAAATCAGCATCATCCCACAGACTCAGAAAATCGCAAAACCAAAGTCGACTCTCAATACATGTTGTGAATATTTAATACCGTTGAATCGTTGGCCAGTCAACGGTCTTCTTTCGCCTCTCCAAGATGATTTTGACAAATTGAGTGCAGCTTGATTGCCACTGCTTTCAGTAACAATGTCTTTACTCTCGTGCAACATTTTTTCGGGCCTGGCTTCGCCAAATTTTATCAAGCACGAATCTTATTGTTAGTCACTCATCTTTCACTAGGATGAAGATTTTGGGCAGTCCACTTCCGATTGATGAAAGTTGCACCTGCTTCCATTGCTTCTCGATAGGCATTTCCTCAAATTCGGCCTACCACACGTTGTGTTTCACTATCTTCAACGACACAGGCATCGTCACCTCCAGTTATTGACTTGAAGTCACATTGAAATTATCGATTAAAACATGTATAACACGTCTACTTTGGCAGACCAATAAAGTTTGCATCCCACTAGGAAAAGAATATGCACAACTCTCTATATATGTATATACTTATATATACATAATTACGTATATAAACCACTTGGTTTTTCTTCCGCCCGAATTGTTCATTCTGACGAAGGTCAAGCTTGTCACTGCACCTTAGCCCTACAGTTTAATGTGGAATTCAAACCACGCCCACCAGCAGTCCAGCGTCTTAACCACTACACTACCCAGGGTACCCATTTATCTACCAACCAATTTTTTCATTATGTGGAAGGATGAACAGCTGGGTTTTGCTGCGCGCCGCCTGCTGTCACTGGGTCTCGATCCCGGAGCTAATGGATTCCTAGTCAGCGACGTTAATCACTACACCAGCGACATATATATATATATATATATATATATAGCATATGATGAATTTCACAATTAAACAGATGTACTGTTGAATACAGGAAAGGCTTTGGAATCACTATTTATTTTTTCTTGTGGTTGTACATTACATATGTACAGTATATATACATATAGACTATAACCTTTGGTTAAACCTTTGGTTACCTTCCGCCCGAACTGTTCATTCTGACGAAGGTCAAGCTTTTCACTCCACCTTAGACCTACAGTTTAACGTGGAATCCGAACCACGCCCCATCAGCAGCCCAGCGTCTTAACCACTAGGCCACCTAGGGTACCCATTTATCTACCAACCACTTTCTTTATTGTGTGGAAGGATGAACAGCTGGGTTTTGCTGCGCGCCGGCTGCCGTCGGGTCTCGAACCCGGGGCCGATGGATTCGTAGTCAGCGACGCTAACCACTACACCACCGATATATATATATATATATACAGTATATACATATGAAATAGGATCCCTCCTAAGGAGACGTAGTTTTACATTTAGGATAAAAACGAAGACGTAGAGCAAAAAAGTCATTATATTTGGCTGCAGCCGACGTTTCGGGCAACTCTACCCATTTTCAAGGCCTAATAAATAAAAAGCTAAAATTAATGCATGACAAAAAAAAATATACGAATGTCAAAAACAAACTAATTCATAGCACAGAATAAAACCACTTAAAGAATAAAAATTAAAAAGTGTAAAACAAGCATAAGCCAAAAACAAAAATTAAAAATTATATACATGACAAATAACACATGATAAAAGTAAAACTTTAAAACTAAAAACATTCAAACATAAATTAATTAAAAACTTCACTAATAAAAAGTTAAATGAAAAAAACGCAAAAGTGCACGAAACATACCATGCTCACTTGACAGCCACAAACAACTGAGGCGAAAAGGAGACAGGGTCAAGGGGAAAAAACAGAAAAATTTAGTTGGTAGGCATTCTAATTAATATAAAGGGGGTAACAGCTAGAATCAATATTTAAGCTGGAGTTCAGAAATTTAATGCACAAAGATTCATAAATACGGAGAGAGGACGGACATTTTAATGATTTAAGAATTTTAAAGTTATTAACGGAAATATCAACTTTACACTTAACAGAATGATTTCTAATGGCAGACTGTTCCTTTTTAGATAAAACTTTCCCTGTCCTATGGCTAATACCCATATGGGAACAAAATCTTGCCTGCAAAGAACGAACTGTGCTGCCAACGTAGTTCCCCTGGGAACACCCAGGGCAGGTAAACAAATAAACGACAGAACAGTTCATCGCAGGGGGGATTTTGTCCTTACAACGGAAAAAACATTCAAGGGTATTATTATTATTCACAAAAGCAACCTTAAAATCAGTGTGAAAATAAAATTTCCTCACCACACTCAACAATTGCTTTTTCACAAAAGTGTTAAAATGGTAGAGATCAGGTAAAACAAGATATTTACAATTCTTAGGAACATCATACGTTGGGATAAGGTTGGGGGAATAAACATTATTAAGAAATTTACCAATAATACCTCGTACAAGAACCCGCGGAAAACCATTTTTAAAGAAAAAATCAGTAAGGAATTCAAACTCATTATGAAGCAGAGCAAAGCTTGAGCAAATATTATAAGCTCTATGCACTAAAGTGCGAATGGAACTTAGTTTGTAATTAAAATTGCAAAACTGTAAAAATTAAAACCTAAACCCGTAAAAGTAGGCTTCCGGTATGTATATATATATATATATATATACACTCGTACTTTAGTAATTAATAATCTTAGTTTCCCTTCCGTCCGAATAGCTCATTCTGATGAATGTAATAATGGAGTAGTTTAATCTACTTCGCAACATCTAAGGTCATCTAACGGAGGAGACCTACACCTTTACTAGGATTCGAACCACGGGTCGCTACATCATCGTGACGCAGAGAACGATCTCTCATCCAACTACTTTCCAGACCGAATATCGTTTAAATTCGCTCGTCGACGGGAAGCGGTGTTACGACACTGACCAGCGATATAGCCCTCATCCTGACTAAGGTCAAGCTTCTTGTCCCGACTTAGACCTACACTTTAACGTGGAATTCCAACCATGACCCACAGGAAAGTAAGAAATTACCAAGTCCACGTCTGTAATCGATCGCACGACCTCCCGATCAGCATTCCAGAGTCTTAACCACTAAGCTACCCAGGGTATACATTTATCTAACAATCAATTTTCTTTTGTACGGAACGATGAACAGCTGCGTGAGCAGAGCGCGGTCTGTCCTCGCCGGAAATGGAACACACACACACACACACACACACACACATATATATATATATATATATATATATATATATATATATCAACGTAAAGAACGACGCTTGTATAGGAGAATATTCCGCGCAAGATGAGAGCGAGAGAACGAAACAAATGAAAAAGAGGTAACCACCCGGGAATCGAACCCGGGATCTTCCGATTGCCGGAATATTCTCCTTACAAGCGTCGTTCTTTACGTTAATTATACTGCGTGTTTGCAGTTTAAATGTGTGTAATATATATATATATATATAATATATATATATAGGGATGAATTTCACAATTAAACACGTGACATGAATGAATGCTGCAATTTTCTTTTTCTTTTTCCTTGTGGGTTTGCAGCAAATATATATATATATATATATATATATACATTATAACTGCAAACACGCAGTATAACTAACGTAAAGAACGACGCTTTGTATAGGAGAATATTCCGCGCAAGATGAGAGCGAAAGAACGAAACAAATGAAAAAATGAGGTAACCACCCGGGAATCGAACCCGGGATCTTCCGATTGCCGGTCAGATATGATAACCATTACACCACGTGCCTCACTCAATCTAATGCCGTAATTCCTCTACATGCGCGCAGAAACCAATGCCCCAAAGGGGCACCTTCCGCATGCCGTAACATTATATACATTATAACTGCAAACACGCAGTATAACTAACGTAAAGAACGACGCTTTGTATAGGAGAATAAACCGCGCAAGATGAGGCACGTGGTGTAATGGTTATCATATCTGACCGGCAATCGGAAGATCCCGGGTTCGATTCCTGGGTGGTTACCTCATTTTTTCATTTGTTTCGTTCTTTCGCTCTCATCTTGCGCGGAATGATCTCCTATACAAAGCGTCGTTCTTTACGTTATATATATATATATATATACTTTTGCGCAGCAAAAGCCCTCCAAATCACAACTTAGGGGAGAACTGGGAGGGACATGTTTGGACCTTTTCAGGTCCGAACAGCTGGACTGATTTTCATGAAACTTGGTGACAACACCCTCTGGGATACCTGGAGTGGTGTTTTTAGCTGCTTTTTTTCAGATTTGGTGTAACCAAAAAAATTTAGCCCAATTTATTCCCCCCGAAAAAAATTATATGCTAAAACACGAAGCACTTAAATTTAAAGATTGGTCCTGGGATATGAAACTAAAAGTTTTGATGGTTGCTTTCTCTGGTGAATTTGTTGATCTGCTGGCTTCTCTGGCTATTAGAAAAATCTAAAATTTTATGGAAGCGTGAACTGGTGACCTTCCCTATCATTAAAGTCTACAAGTAAACCAAGTCTCAACGCGCTTCTACAGAGTTTCATACGCTTTCGTGGAATGAAGAAAACCAAGTTGGTAAATAAATATAGAAAAGAATGTAGCCAGCAAAATTTTTAGCTACGCATCTGAAGCCATGATAGGTAAAATAAATGTGACAAGTTTTATTTGAAATTTAACTGCTTCGTGAGCGAACTTCGAGTAAAATCTGTGAAGCTGCATTTAAAATTTAAGTGATTATTGAGTTAATTTAAATATTAAACTCTAATTCGCTTAAAATTTTCTTAAAATAATTTTCCTTATATTATTTTATTGCTTGACTATCGTGTCAAAAAAAAATCTATTTGGGAATGTTCTGAAAAATTAATTTTTACATTCACCTCACATTCTTCTGCGTCAAAAATGAAACCCATTTTCTAAATAATATTCTGGATTTTAATACCAATACTTATTAGTACCATGACTGTACAATAAATACTATGTATTGCCTGAAGGGTAATAACAGCCTTCCGCAGGAACCAGCAAAAATCTCCCGCCCGTAAGATGTTTTGTTTTTTGTTATTATATATAATAATAGAAAACTACAACAACCGTACAGTGATTTTAATACGAATCAGTCAATCAAAATATGAATGTACGGCTACTGTAGTTTATTTTATTGTACAATTCAATCGATGGTTAACTAGTGCATTTTCTAAAACACGATAAAACGAATTTCGCTCAAAAGTTACACTTTGTTTTGTTGCAGTCATAATAACCTTTGGTTAGCTTCCCCCCGAATTGTTCACTCTGACGAAGGTCAAGCTTTTCACTCCACCTTAGACCTACAGTTTAACGTGGAATCTGAACCACGCCCCATCAGCAGCCCAGCGTCTTAACCACTAGCCACCTAGGGTACCCATTTATCTACCAACCACTTTCTTTTATTGTGTGGAAGGATGACCAGCTGGGTTTTTGCTGCGCGCCGGCTGCCGTCTGGTCTCGAACCTGGGGCCGATGGATTCGTAGTCAGCGACGCTAACCACTACAACCACTATATATATATATATATATATAGTGTGTGTGTGTGTGTGTTGCAAAAAACGTTCTTTTTGGGTGTTTTTTTAGAACACGTTTTTGCTGGGTGGGGGTGTTACCGTATCCAATAGAAAAACCCGTTTTCACCGAAAATATGCTAAATATATAGTTTCACTAAATTACTGTTTATATGTTGTAAAAATATATAAAACATATACTCGTACCTTTTCCCTTAATCTGTGAGCCAAGTTCACCCAAATGATTATAAAGGACAAGGGAGAAAAATGGAATAAATTTTATATGCAAATTTGCTTATCACATTTTTCTTTATGTAAATATTTAGCTTTTATTTTATAAGTAAAGAATTTTCTATCAATTTCTTTGTAGCAAACATAATATTCTCTCTCTCTCTCTCTCTCTCTCTACAACAATCTATGCACTCTCCACAGCTTCTAGTATAATAATCTCACCTCATTAGCATGTATATGCAGGGTCGGATTAAGGGTTTCGTAGGCCAAGGCTGGACTGCGTGGACTTCAACAAATCTTTCCAATATATTGGTATTAGAAAAAGTACTCGACAAATATAGATGCTTTATTAAATGAGATTACATATTTTTCATTTGTAATTGAGTATAATATAGATAATTTTAAGAGATTAAATACGATAGGCCCACATAAAAAAATATATTTCACCAAGTAATATATATATATATATATATATATATATAAAATTGCACATAGTAAAGTAAATTGTAAAGCAAACAAACGTAAAGTAAATTGCACACAGTAAACCGAGCAAAAAGCCGGACATTGAAAGCATCTAACGGTTTAACCTGAGTGACCTTATCGTTCTGGCTTTCTTTTGGGAGAACATCTTAATAATCTCTCCAAAATCCAAACTGCGAGCTAAATCACTTTCAATCGAGATGAGTGCTAGTGCAGATAAGCGAGATTGTCCCAGGGTTGATCGATAACAAATTTTGACTCTCTGTAGAGTCGAAAATGATCTCTCTCCTTCGGAATTAGTACCCAACAAGCATAAATAAATACGTAGAGCTATGTAGGTTTGGAAAGTCGCGGTCATCATGGCTGCAAAAGAAATTGTAGCACCTGCTCTGCCGATTTGAGGGACACCTCAGAAATACTGTATTTAGAGAAAGCAATGACTTCATCACCGAGATCTAGCTCTATATCACTCCCTAGGTCTACTGTACAGTCCACACAAATAAAGTGGAAAACAGTAGTATAGCCGCAAAAGGTTAGAGTGCAGGAATGTTGCAAGTGATTACGTAATGTTGCAAAGGGGGTGGGGGTGTTGCAAAGGGGGGGGGGTTGCAAAAAAAAATAAAAATAAAAAAATAAAAAAATAAAATACCCCCAAAGGGCCCTTTGTTGCCAACCGGGGTTGCAAGGGGCATGCAACTTGGAGGCGGAGTTCTCCCCCAAGCTATTCCCCCCAAAGGGCCAGAAAGGAGAGAAAGGAGGAGAGAAAGGAGGAGAGGTGTTCACCTGGCAGGAGCCAAGTGCATATTAAGACTTCAGCCGAGTAGGCGTTGTTTTATAGGCTCCTGGGAGCCGAGCTTGAATGATTCCGTCATCAGCTTCTCGGTCTTTTATAAACCTCTAATCAGCCATGTTGCCAGATAGCGCCATGTATTCAGTTGCTCAGTTGCCAGATAGCGCCATGTATTCCAGATAGCAAAAACCATATATTAATCATCCATTTAAATAGTGTACCACAATAAATATTTATATGACGGTAGTTAATCGATGAATCCAATTAAATTCTGTTTATTAAATAAATATTTTTACACACTTAATTTTTATTATAAATATTTAAGTCACGAATAACGAAACGAAATGAAAATTTACGAAACAATTCGAAACACACGCTCCTCATTCCCCCAAATCCCCCACCCATCTGTACTTGTATATATAATAAACTAATGAATCACTCGTGCTCACAAACCATATAAAATACCACAATATATTTATATAGTTAATCAATTGGAAGATTCAACCATATAAAATACCACAATATATTTATATAGTTAATCAATTGGAAGATTCAACCATATAAAATACCACAATATATTTATATATGCTAATCAATTGGAAGATTCATTAAAGTTGAAATTAGCCAAAACACAATCCGCTATAACGTTGGGTCGGAACGACTAATGACATTTTATATTTTCGAAGAACACCTGCTGGTTGAGGACCTTCCTTCCAGTCCGCTCTTGATAAGTCCCCTTCACTCAAAATGAAAGAAATTTACGGAAAAAATCAAAACACACGATTGTCCATTCCCCAAACCCATGTGTGGATATATATAATATAATAAACGAATAAACAACTCGTGCACACACAACACACACACACACACACACACCACACACACAAACACACACACACACACACACGAGAAAGGCAGAAACTAGGTCAATTCGAATCGTCTCCCTAGAGACTTTTTGGACGGAGGGTTAATCTTTCTTCAAACTATTCGAGCAAAAACACCGCTCACTCTCCGTTTCTTATTATCATCATTATTATTTCTACAATGAAAATATTTTAATATTTACGCGTAACTTAGACCCCAGTTTATGTGGAAACCGAACGCTCTTTTAAAAATATAATTAGAGGAACTGTTCACGAGTGAGTGGTTATTTATCAATATAAGAATTAGCATTATGCATCGTTTTTCCTTTCAGGAGGAAAGGATTTCTGCAAGTGTCTATAATTGATTTTATATATATATATATATATATATATATATATGGAGGGTTGTTGCTTACTCTTTCCACATTTCAACATAACAGGATTATTGAACCGGATTTAATTAACAGGTTCATTTGTCCGAGACAGTAGTATGACCGAAAAGCATGCGTGGATTTTCTCTTTAATATAATAAAACAACTAGCTCGAGAGTGACAACAGTTCAGGTTTTCACTCCACCTTAGACCCACAGTTTAACGTGGAAACCGAATGCTCTTTTAAAAATATAATTAGGATATATTTACAATTTCTTTATTATAAAATGTGGAACATGCAGCTTCAGTGAACAGCTGTTCTGTGGATCGAAATACATCTCGTCAGGAGTCGTTGCTTACTCTTCCACATTTCAACATAACAGGATTATGAACCGTATTTAAAATAACAGGATCATTTAATCGCGAGGCAGTAGTATGACCGAGCGGCAAACCGAATGCTCTTTAAAAATATAATTAGGATATATTTATAATTTCTTTATTATAAATGTGGAACATGCAGCCTTTCAGTGAACAGCTGTTCTGTGGATCGAAATACATCTCGTCAAGGAGTCGTTGCTTCTCCTTCCATTTCAACATAACGATTATTGAACCGGATTTAAAATACAGGATCATTGATCCGAGGCAGTAGTATGACCGAGCGAAACCGAATGCTCTTTAAAAATATAATAGGATATATTATAATTCTTATTATAAAAATGTGGAACATGCAGCTTTCAGTGAACAGCTGTTCTGTGGATCGAAATACATCGCGGGACAGGGAGTCATGGCTTACTTTCCACATTTCACATAACAGGATTATTGAACCGGATTTAAAATAACAGGATGATTTTGATCCGAGACAGTTGTACGAACGAAAAGCATGCATGATTTTCTCTTTAGTAATAATAACAACTAGCTCGAATTGTATCAACGGGTAAAGTTTTCACTCCACCTCAGACCCACAGTTTAATGTGGAAACCGAATGCTTTTTTAAAAATATAATTAGGATATATTTCTTTGAGAAAATATAACGATGCCATTAGTCGTCCTGCCCGTTATAGCGGATTGGTACACGTCATAGCTCACCCAGCTACATCGGCAGCCTCACTACGAACATCTGTCTTTTGGGCGGAGCTTGGCGATTGTGCATTACAAAAAAGGGATATTTTTCAGTTGGGAATAACAGTAGCTATTTTCGCGTCAGTGAATAATCATTCCCTCCACCATGGACCTGTACGTCTCCCCGGATTTGTATGAAGAAAGTGACACTGCAGCATTAACGGCAATTAATCTTTTTAACGCGATTGACCGTGATGAATTATTTCTAACGCAAACCGTTGAAGATATTTGCAGTGACGCTCCTTACAATCCGACGCAAGGGACTACCATAGAAATGTAAGTGACTATAATTCGATTTATATATATATATGGAAGGTTGTAGTATCTCGTTAAATACTTCATTTAGATACTCGCCAAAAATCGAAATTTTTTTTTATGGCAATCAATGTTATTTGGTTTTACCTCTTATCCCCATTATGCTAAAATCGAAATTTTTTATGGTAATCAATGTTATTCCTCTTAAATGAACCAAAGATATCTTCCCATAATCGGGATCTGTCTGAATACTCTGTATATGTTTTAAAAGAATGAACATTATTCCTTTAAGGTCCGATGAGGATTTGACACGTATTATACAATCTTTTGAAGAATCTCGTGTCATGAATACGGAGGATATACTGATCAGTCAGCAGTGTCACACATCCTCCAACATGGACCTGTACGTCTCCCCGGAATTGTATGAAGAAAGTGACACTACAGCATTAACTGCAATTAATCTTTTTAACGCGATTGACCGTGATGAATTATTTCCAACGCAAACCGTTGAAGATATTTGCAGTGACGCTCCTTACAATCCGACGCAAAGGACTACCATAGAAATGTAAGTGTCTATAATTCGATTTTATATACAGGGTGGGCGGAAAGTAGCTCCCTATTTTGGATTGGTAAAAAAATACGTATATTATCCATTTATTTCAGAAGAAATAATATGAAAAGGTAGGCATACATGGTAGGTTTTCTCTAAAATTCAATGTGGGCTCCAACTCTTTCCACCAGCTTCTGGAGCCGCCCAGGAATGGCGTCCACTGACTTTAGCAGGAACTCCGGCGGGATGGAGGACATGACTTCCCGAATTCGTTCCTCCAGTTCTTCCAATGTCCTCGGTTTGGTGCGGTAGACTTCTTCCTTTACCCACCCCAAAGAAAGAAGTCGCACGGTTACCGCTGAAAAACGGCAGAATCGGTTCAGTGTAACGGTGTGTGTGTGATATGACCTCAGATCAGGTTGTGGGCCCGTTCCTTCTGCGCAACACCATGAATGCTGAGCGTACCTTGCTATGTTGCGAAACGAGGTCTGGCCGGTTGTCAGCACATGGAGAACATCGACGATCTGATATTTATGCAAGATGGCGCCCCTCCGCACTTCGCTCTTGTTGTCCGTGAGTGGCTGGATGCCCACTTCCCTGGGCGTTGGATGGGTCGTCGTGGTCCACATCAATGCCAGCCAGGAGCCCCGACTTGACACCGTGCGACTTCTTTCTTTGGGGGTGGGTAAAGGAAGAAGTCTACCGCACCAAACCGAGGACATTGGAAGAACTGGAGGGACCGAATTCGGGAAGTCATGTCCTCCATCCCGCCGGAGTTCCTGCTAAAGTCAGTGGACGCCATTCCTGGGGGCTCCAGAAGCTGGTGGAAAGAGTTGGAGCCCACATTGAATTTTGGAGAAAACCTACATGTATGCCTACCTTTTCATATTATTTCTTCTGAAATAAATGGATAATATACGTATTTTTTTACCAATCCAAAATAGGGAGCTACTTTCCGCCCACCCTGTATATATAGAGGGTTGTAGTATCTCGTCAAATACTTCATTTAGATACTCACCAAAAATCGACATTTTTTATGGCAATCAATGTTATTTGGTTTTACCTCTTATCGCCATTATGCTAAAATCGAAATTTTTTATGGCAATCAATGTTATTCCTCTTAAATGAACCAAAGATATCTTCACATAATGGGGATCTGCCTGTATACTCTGTATATGTTTTAAAAGAATGAACATTATTCCTTTAAGGTCCGATGAGGATTTGACACGTGCTATACAATCTTTTGAAGAATCTCGTGTCATGAATATGGAGGATATACTGATCAGTCAGCAATGTCACACCGAAATAATGTAAGTGTTTTTGAGGGTTCGTTGGCAGGGGAGGAGATCACAACTACACTGTCGTCGAGGTCATCCGTAATGTCAATGATGGGGTGCTCTACCTCATCGTCATTCACGGTTCTGTGGGAGAAGAAAACAAAATATAAGGAACAGCACTCAAAATTTGTAATATTTTGTAAATGACCCACTTAGGAGTGTCACGTGTTAGAAATGGACTCTGTAGAAAAATTCAGATTCACGAGTCCATCCACATGTATTATATCTGGACCTACAGGATGTGGTAAAACTGTGTTTATGCTTAAAATCATTAAAGAAAAGGGAGAGATGTTCTCGAAATTTGTGCGTAAAGTTATATGGTTCTATTCGACGTATCAATCAGTGTTCAACGAGTACCAAGATGATATTTTGTTCCACAAAGGCGTATATGACGTTAATTCGTTAAAGGGAAATGAACATACAGTTATTGTAATTGACGATCTCATGTTTGAGATGGATAAAACGTTTGCCGAGACATTTACAGTATTCTCCCACCATCTTAACATAAGCGTGTTCTTCATCAATCAGAATCTATTTTTCAAAAATAGATACATGCGCGATGTGTCGTTAAATACGCAATATCTAGTCTTATTCGCGCAACGTAGAGATGTATCACAAATTGGGGTATTAGCCAATCAAATGTTCCCGAATCAGCGTAAGGAGTTTTTTGGAAGTTTATAAAGAAGCTACAAGCACGCGTTACGGATATTTGCTTTGCGACCTTCATCCGCGAAACACGTTTAGAGTGCTTCTACGAACGAATATATTTCCAAACGAGCCTGAAACGGTGTATATTCCAGAATGACAAAGAGACTAAAGAAATACCGTGAATTAATAAAAATCTATCATCGACTGCCCCGGGCAATGCAGCAGATGTTTATTAAAAATATCGACGCCGACTTTTTAAAATGCATCTGTGAAATCTGTCTTAACGTTATAAATTGCAATGTATCAATGAAAGCCCCACAGAAGGCTCGCCTACGCCGCTACAAGAGCATAATACGTGCACTCGCTCGTAAAAGTCAAACTGTAGCGAAGAAAAAACGAATTATTGTACAAACAGGAGGGTCATTTCTCCCCATCTTATTTTCAGTTTTGGGTCCTTTACTGACTAGATTAATATAATGAAGAAAGTGGTAGTGATTCCCCACGAGGTGTACGCTTCACTGCAAAGGAATCCAGACACGGATCTAGATCCCCGTAAAAGCAGACTTAAAAGAATGGAAAGCGAATTGCTAGCCCTATTAAACAGTGAAAAAACACCTGATGAGAAAAGAATCTTATACTAAGAAGCTCTGCAGAAATTTCTTCACGAGTACGAAAATTATAAGAGCCCTACAGAGATTCCTGTGGTTATTAGGCACAACACGGGGGACGATGGACATGGCGACATAGGATCTGAGCCCGACGATACAGCTGACCAACCAAAAAGATTAGCCACACAACATATCGAGCATGTATTAAAAAGCACCCTCCCAAATACATTGATGAGTAAAGGCTTAAGTCTTTATAATCTATTGAATGAGGATCCAGCCATACAATGGACCGATACAGGCGAGATCATTGTGGAAGGATCAAAGGTACAGGGATCGAATATCGTAGACATTGTCCATGATCTGGTGAGAAAGTGGGATAGGCCATCACCATCAGGATGGAAGCATATTAAAGCAAGACTACAACAAATAAATGTCCCTAAAACATTGATAGGAAATCTGAACAGGTTAAAAGACTTGGAACATGCAACGCATGTGACACAATTGAAGGCGCCGCCACTCCCGGCGGTAACACCTTTGAAGAGGAGCAAGAAGAGGTTAAAACAACCCTACCCACGTGCCTCTAAAATACGCAAATGGCTAACGTATTAACTAAACGCTATTATGACATTTCTAACCCATCCTCTTACGGCGGCGTAGATAGACTGTACAGAAGTGTTTACGGAGTAGGAAAAAAGATGTTGAAAGATTTTTGAGGGAGCAGGACGCTTATACGCTTCATAAGCCTGTGAGAAAAAGGTTTAAAACAGCCAAGACAACGGCTTCCTCGATTGATTCTATTTGGCAAGCAGATTTAACAGACATGCAAAGATATTCTGTGTATAACGATGGTTACCGCTACATTCTATTCATAATAGACGTATTCTCTAGATATCTGTGGCTAGTTCCTCTGAAAAATAAATCACCTGAAACAGTTGCTAAAGCCACCAAAACGCTAATGTTAAAAGAAAACAGGGTTCCTGGCTATTTTTGTACGGATATGGGGAAGGAATTTATAGGCCGTGCTTTTCAGAACATGTTGACAGAGTTTAATATCAGCTATTACACAACCAATTCTATACATAAGGCTTCTTTAGCTGAAAGAGTTCAGCGCACCATAAAGGAACGCATGCACCGTTATTTTACACATAAAAACACATACAGATTTCTAGACATTCTGGAATCATTGGCTTCATCCTACAACCGCTCACACCATCGCACGATTGGGACAACACCTAACGAAGTTTTAGAAAGAGGTACGCTCCCGAGAAGAGATGGATCACCACCACCACCACACTCGGCGCGCTTCAAAATCAATGATTATGTAAGGCTGTCGCGTTCGGGGAATAAATTCGCAAAGGGTTTTGAGCAAGGATGGACACGCGAGATTTTTAAAGTTAGGGCTATGAGACCTAAAGGTGAGATAATGATGTATTACATTGAAGATTTGAATGGGGAAGAAATCTCAGGAGGTTTTTACCGCGAGGAATTGCAGAAAGTTGCGTTTAATTTAGGAAAAAATGTGTTTAAAATTGAGAAAATTTTAGGAAGCAAAGGTTCAGGAAAGAGAAAAATGTACCTGGTGAAATGGCTAGGGTACCCAGAAAGCTTCAACACCTATATAAAAGCTGATGCAATAATGAAGCTTAAATAGTATGCAACATGGCTCCTAACCATTTCTACGTCACACTCCCGTCCTCCTCGTCCCTGTCTGTACACCCTAACAACACACTAGCCAACTTTGTAACAGAGCTCCACAAGCACATTGAATTGGGTCGTGATTCGTATGAGGTGGGGATATGCGAAATTCAGCTGGACACCATCTTTTTAAATATTGAACATAAAGAAACCGTTTTTACGATTCTTAGAGACATTGACGAGTGTGAAAAAGCTGGGGTAGCTATGGATGAAACTATGCGTATCGCTCGGACTAAGGTTGCACGGTATTACAGTACAGAAGTAAGACTAGGACCGGGTCAATATGGTTCGGCCGAGGATGTTGTGAGAGGCTTAAACGTAAGTTTAAGAAACTCAAACCTTACGAATGATTTAGTATACGAAATCGTAAACAACCCTGCACATACACTAATCCTAAAATCAAAGACTAACAGACGTATTAAAGACCATAGAAAGTTCCAAATTCTAACCAATGGCCGATATAGCGCAGTCTTCCAAAGAGACACATTTCACGAGACACAGCATGACTTGTCCAGATTAATGTATCAATTGAAGATGGAGAAATTGGCTGAAAGGTCCCCAGACATGTGCTATATTTACAGTAATATAGTGGAGCACCAGTTTGTTGGGGATACCCAGGCACGCCTGCTGCGCATTGCTCACATCCCCAACCATAGAGGAAGGAGTTTGAGTATTACATATGACAGACCCCATTATGTGAATGTCGCAACTAATTTAATAACCAATATCTCAATATATATAAGAACGATTGAGGGTGAAAACTTCCCATTCGGTAACGGGAGCTTAACAGTGAAGCTACACTTTCGACGCACTGAGTTATAATGGATAGAAAGCCTTTCACCGTCTATCGAGGGGTGAGATACCAGCGCGGTAGTGGACTTGGATCCATTTTTTCATCCATACTACGTACGGCTGTTCCTTTGCTGAAGAGGGGTGCCAGATACCTTGGAAGGAAAGCGCTACAATCAGGCCTTAACACTGCAGAAGACATATTGGCCGGGCTAAACCTAAAGAAGCTCTAAAAAAACATTTAAAGCGTACACGGGACGAAATCATCAAAGATGCAAAGAGAAAAATGCGTGGTGGCGGGAAGAAGAAGAAGGGCTCCCCGGAAGAAGGGGTCACGTGGTATTAAACGTAAAAGGCTATCAAAAAAGAAGTGCTGTAAGCGAATGAAACCTATGGTTGACCACTTTTTTGACTGATATAAGCTAAGGACATTGATCTCATGAATCATAGTTTGTTTACCACTTGTCGAGAGAGGAGTCACTATTTCGCCATGGCACGCTTCATCCACCCATGTAGTTCACAATGCTGTAAATCGGAGCTGTCCCTTTTTGAGCTGCCTCCAACCCAAGTTTCTATTGAGCACAGTGACTTTATTACAATTAACCCTTTAAACACAATTAGTTCCCCGAGTGCACCTATAGAATTCGTGATACCCAGCTCAGGCCCTTACTTTTTTGATCCAAGCTGTGTGCACATGTACGCTAAGCTACGTATAGCCCATTCTGATGGAACGGTCTGCGATGACAAATATGCTGTATACCCTGAAACAAACTTTCTGCACTCCATATTCAACCAGTGTGACGTATATTTAAATCAGACCAACATATCGGCAGGCACGGGGTACTATCATCTACGAGCCTATCTGGAAAATGTCCTCAACTTTTCCAAAGAAGCGAAGGCTACCTTTTTAAGTGCCGAGGGATATTATCAAACTAAAGATGAAAATAGTATAAAGGACAAATTTAAAAATTCTAAAAAGAAAATATACGAGTGTTTTGGACGGTTGCACACAGATTTCACTTTCCAGGAGAAGTTGCTTGTCAACGGGGTGGATATGAAAATAAAGCTCACCCGCACGAGTCCTGAGATCTGCTTAAATCTGGATGCTGATCAAGAAGAGGGTGCAAAGCCCGTTGTGGTTCACATTATGGACACATACCTCCGCGTACGGCGAGTGAAATTAAGTTCACCAAAACAACTAGAAATTGAGAAAAATTTACTAAACGCTACAGTGAAATATCCTATTAACAGAGTGCAAATCAAACTATATACGGTTCCTGCAGGGTTGGCATCGAAGCAGATAGAAAACATTGCCCTGGGAAATCTTCCTAAAAGGATATTAATCGGTATGCAGGACCATGCTTCGGTGAATGGAAAATATAAAAAGAGTGCCTTTAAATTCGAGAATTTCGGACTTAAAAATATAACTCTATACGTTAATGGCACTGCTTTGGGTGGAACAATGGGTACGGACTATTCATCAGACGCTGTGTTACCTCTTTGTGCCAGAGCCTATAGTAATCTGACCCATATTGCAGGTGATTGTGATGAGCTTGGTAATGGGGTAACGCAGGAAGAATTCATTGATCAATTTAACCTTTATCCGTTTGACATTACACCTGACTTATCTGCTAGCGTAAATACCCATTTAACCCCACAGCAGAGCGGAAACATCTCAGTGCGGCTGGAATTCGCCAAGCCTATAGACGCTCCTATTAGTGTACTAGTATATCTCGAATCGCAAGCCCTAATAGAAGTAGATAGATTTAGGAGCGTTATCACTGACTTTTAAAATGGATGCTAATACACTTCAGAAAGTAATGGAACGAGTCACACGTTCCAAATTTATCGGCGTGTTTGCGAAGAATGAAACATTGAGTTTGCCAAGTACGCGAGAATGCGGTAGTCTTATTGTGAACACAGATGTCATCGGTAATGAAGGGATTCACTGGATCGCTGTCTATTTTAAAAATAGACAGCGCCTGTACTATTTTGATTCACTCGGTACTCAACCCTGGAGTGACCCTATTATTGTAAAATTTCTCGCTCAGTTACATATTCCCGAAGTTGTATGGAACCCATTTCGTATACAAGGATATTTTAGTAATGTTTGCGGAATGTACTGCGTCTCATTTCTCACGCATATGTCATGTGATAAAGAATTTATAAATTTTTTAAATTTATTTGACCCGTGTCACACTCGCCGAAACGATGAAATGGTATGCAGACAGATAAAAATCCGTTTTCCAATTGTACGTACTCGTTGTATAGTATAATGTTTTTGTTCGTATATTTGTAACGGTATATTCTGTAGTTGGTTATTGTACTGATTTCTTTCATTTAATAAATTTATGAAAATATATTGTCTTCTTACCCCAAAAAGATCGAAAAACACTTACATTATTTCGGTGTGACATTGCTGACTGATCAGTATATCCTCCGTATTCATGACACGAGATTCTTCAAAAGATTGTATAACACGTGTCAAATCCTCATCGGACCTTAAAGGAATAATGTTCATTCTTTTAAAACATATACAGAGTATACAGCAGATCCCCATTATGTGAAGATATCTTTGGTTCATTTAAGAGGAATAACATTGATTGCCATAAAAAATTTCGATTTTAGCATAATGGCGATAAGAGGTAAATCCAAATAACATTGATTGCCATAAAAAATTTCGATTTTAGCATAATGGCGATAAGAGGTAAAACCAAATAACATTGATTGCCATAAAAAATTTCGATTTTTGGTGAGTATCTAAATGAAGTATTTGACGAGATACTACAACCCTCCATATATATATATAAATCGAATTATAGACACTTACATTTCTATGGTAGTCCCTTGCGTCGGATTGTAAGGAGCGTCACTGCAAATATCTTCAACGGTTTGCGTTGGAAATAATTCATCACGGTCAATCGCGTTAAAAAGATTAATTGCAGTTAATGCTGCAGTGTCACTTTCTTCATACAATTCCGGGGAGACGTACAGGTCCATGGTGGAGGATGTGTGACATTGCTGACTGATCAGTATATCCTCCGTATTCATGACACGAGATTCTTCAAAAGATTGTATAACACGTGTCAAATCCTCATCGGACCTTAAAGGAATAATGTTCATTCTTTTAAAACATATACAGAGTATTCAGACAGATCCCCATTATGTGAAGATATCTTTGGTTCATTTAAGAGGAATAACATTGATTACCATAAAAAATTTCGATTTTAGCATAATGGGATAAGAGGTAAAACCAAATAACATTGATTGCCATAAAAAATTTCGATTTTTGGCGAGTATCTAAATGAAGTATTTGACGAGATACTACAACCCTCCATATATATATATAAATCGAATTATAGTCACTTACATTTCTATGGTAGTCCCTTGCGTCGGATTGTAAGGAGCATCACTGCAAATATCTTCAACGGTTTGCGTTAGAAAAAATTCATCACGGTCAATCGCGTTAAAAAGATTAATTGCCGTTAATGCTGCAGTGTCACTTTCTTCATACAAATCCGGGGAGACGTACAGGTCCATGGTGGAGGGAATGATTATTCACTGACGCGAAAATAGCTACTGTTACTCCCAACTGAAAAATATCCCCTTTTATATGCACAATCGCCAAACTCCGCCCCAAAAGACCAGATGTTCGTAGTGATTGGCTGCCGATGTAGCTGGGTGGAGCTATGACGTGTACCAATCCGCTATAACAGGGCCGGACGACTAATGACATCTTTATATTTTCTCAAAGAAATATATCCTAATTATATTTTTAAAAAAGCATTCGGTTTCCACATTAAACTGTGGGTCTGAGATGGAGTGAAAACTTTACCCGTTGATACAATTCGAGCTAGTTGTTATTATTACTAAAGAGAAAATCATGCATGCTTTTCGGTCATACTACTGCCTCGGATCAAGTGATCCTGTTATCTTAAATCCGGTTCAATAATCCTGTTATGTTGAAATGTGGAAGAGTAAGCAACGACTCCCTGACGAGATGTATTTCGATCCACAGAACAGCTGTTCACTGAAGGCTGCATGTTCCACATTTTATAATAAAGAAATTATAAATATATCCTAATTATATTTTTAAAAGAGCATTCGGTTTCCGCTCGGTCATACTACTGCCTCGGATCAAATGATCCTGTTATTTTAAATCCGGTTCAATAATCCTGTTATGGTGAAATGTGGAAGAGTAAGCAACGACTCCCTGACGAGATGTATTTCGATCCACAGAACAGCTGTTCACTGAAGGCTGCATGTTCCACATTTTATAATAAAGAAATTATAAATATATCCTAATTATATTTTTAAAAGAGCATTCGGTTTCCGCTCGGTCATACTGCTGCCTCGGATCAAATGATCCTGTTATTTTAAATCCGGTTCAATAATCCTGTTATGTTGAAATGTGGAAGAGTAAGCAACGACTCCCTGACGAGATGTATTTCGATCCACAGAACAGCTGTTCACTGAAGGCTGCATGTTCCGCATTTTATACTAAAGAAATTGTAAATATATCCTAATTATATTTTTAAAAGAGCATTCGGTTTCCACGTTAAACTGTGGGTCGAAGGTGGGGTGAAAACCTGAACCGTTGTCACTCTTCGAGCTAGTTGTTATTATTACTAAAGAGAAAATCATGCATGCTTTTCGGTCATACTACTGTCTCGGATCAAATGAACCTGTTATTTTAAATCCGGTTCAATAATCCTGTTATGTTGAAATGTGGAAGAGTAAGCAACGACTCCCTGACGAGATGTATTTCGATCCACAGAACAGCTGTTCAATGAAGGCTGCATGTTCCACATTTTATAATAAAGAAATTATAAATATATCCTAATTATATTTTTTAAAGAGCATTCGGTTTCCGCTCGGTCATGCTACTGCCTCGGATCAAATGATCCTGTTATTTTAAATCCGGTTCAATAATCCTGTTATGTTGAAATGTGGAAGAGTAAGCAACGACTCCCTGACGAGATGTATTTCGATCCACAGAACAGCTGTTCACTGAAGGCTGCATGTTCTGCATTTTATAATAAAGAAATTGTAAATATATCCTAATTATATTTTTAAAAGAGCATTCGATTTCCGCGTTAAACTGTGGGTCGAAGGTGGAGTGAAAACCTGAACCGTTGTCACTCTTCGAGCTAGTTGTTATTATTACTAAAGAGAAAATCATGCATGCTTTTCGGTCATACTACTGTCTCGGAACAAATGATCCTGTTTTAAATCCGGTTCAATAATCCTGTTATGTTGAAATGTGGAAGAGTAATCAACGACTCCCTGACGAGATGTATTTCGATCCACAGAACAGCTGTTCACTGAAGGCTGCATGTTCCACATTTTATAATAAAGAAATTATAAATATATCCTAATTATATTTTTAAAGAGCATTCGGTTTCCGCTCGGTCATACTACTGCCTCGGATCAAATGATCCTGTTATTTTAAATCCGGTTCAATAATCCTGTTATGTTGAAATGTGGAAGAGTAAGCAACGACTCCCTGACGAGATGTATTTCGATCCACAGAACAGCTGTTCACTGAAGGCTGCATGTTCCACATTTTATAATAAAGAAATTATAAATATATCCTAATTATATTTTTAAAAGAGCATTCGGTTTCCGCTCGGTCATACTACTGCCTCGGATCAAATGATCCTGTTATTTTAAATCCGGTTCAATAATCCTGTTATGTTGAAATGTGGAAGAGTAAGCAACGACTCCCTGACGAGATGTATTTCGATCCACAGAACAGCTGTTCACTGAAGGCTGCATGTTCCACATTTTAATAAAGAAATTGTAAATATATCCTAATTATATTTTTAAAAGAGCATTCGGTTTCCACGTTAAACTGTGGGTCTAAGGTGGAGTGAAAACCTGAACCGTTGTCACTCTTCGAGCTAGTTGTTATTATTATTATTAAAGAGAAAATCACGCATGCTTTTCGGTCATACTACTGTCTCGGATCAAATGAACCTGTTATTTTAAATCCGGTTCAATAATCCTGTTATGTTGAAATGTGGAAGAGTAAGCAACGACCCTCCATATATATATATATAAAATCAAATTATAGACACTTGCAGAAATCCTTTCCTCGTGAAAGGAAAAACAATGCTTAATGCTTAACTTCTTATATTGAATAAATAACCACTCACTCGTGAAAGTTCCTCTAATTATATTTTTAAAAGAGCGTTCGGTTTCCACATTAAACTGTGGTCTAAGTTACGCGTAAATATAAAATATTTTCATTGTAGAAATAATAATAATGATGATAATAAAAAACGGAGTGAGCGGTGTTTTTTGCTCGAATAGTTTGAAGAAGGATTAACCCTCGTCCAAAAAGGTCTCTAGGAGACGATTCGAATTGACCTAGTTTCTGCCTTTCCTCGTGTGTGTGTGTGTGTGTGTGAGTGGTGTGTGTGTGTGTGTGTGCACGAGTTGTTTATTCGTTTATTATATTATATATATATATATATATATATATATCCACACATGGGTTTGGGGAATGAAAATCGTGTGTTTTGATTTTTTCCCGTAAATTTTCTTTTCATTTGGAGTGAAGGGAGACTTATCAAGAGCGGACTGGAAGAAGGTCTCTCAACCAGCAGGTGTTTCTTCGAAAATATAAAGATTCATTAGTCGTCCGACCCCGTTATAGCGGATTGTGTTTTGGCTAATTTCAACTTTAAATGAATCTTCCAATTGATTAACTATATAAATATATTCTGGTATTTTATATGGTTGAATCTTCCAATTGATTAACTATATAAATATATTGTGGTATTTTATATGGTTTGTGAGCACGAGTGATTCATTAGTTTATTATATATATAAGTACAGATGGGTGGGGGATTTGGGGGAATGAGGAGCGTGTGTTTCGAATTGTTTCGTAAATTTTCATTTCGTTTCGTTATTCGTGACTTAAATATTTATAATAAATATTAAGTGTGTAAAAATTATTTATTTAATAAACAGAATTTAATTGGATTCATCGATTAACTACCGTCATATAAATATATATTGTGGTACACTATTTAAATGGATGATTAATATATGGGTTTTGCTATCTGGAATACATGGCGCTATCTGGCAACTGAGCAACTGAATACATGGCGCTATCTGGCAACATGGCTGATTAGAGGTTTATAAAAGACCGAGAAGCTGATGACGGAATCATTCAAGCTCGGCTCCCAGCCGAGCAAGGACCTCTGGTCCTTCTCTTTCTGGCCCTTTGGGAAAACCCCTTAGAGGCCTCTTAGGTTAGGTAAACGAAAATAGCTTGGGGGAGAACTCCGCCTCCAAGTTGCATGCCTTGCAATCAAAGGCAACTACTCTCTCTCTCTCTCTCTCTTCTTCAGGTGTACCCCTCCCCTCCTTGGCTCAGCCAACTGACTGATTCAGCCAACTGGCTGATTAGGAGCCTATAAAACAACGCCTACTCGGCTGAAGTCTTAATATGCACTTGGCTCCTGCCAGATGAACACCTCTCCTCCTTTCTCTCCTCCTTTCTCTCCTCCTTTCTCTCCTTTCTGGCCCTTTGGGGGGAATAGCTTGGGGGAGAACTCCGCCTCCAAGTTGCATGCCCCTTGCAACCCCGGTTGGCAACAAAGGGCCCTTTGGGGGTATTTTTTTATATTTTTTTTAATTTTTTGTTTATTATTTTTTTTGCAACACCCACACCCCCCTTTGCAACACCCCACCCCTTTTGCAACATTACGTAATCACTTGCAACATTCCTGCACTCTAACCTTTTGCGGCTATACTACTGAAAACAACTAAACAAACACCTCTACTTCAAGGTCAGATGACAACTGCCAGAAAATCTGCTACTGTTGTTGAAAAAAAAAAAAAATTTCGTAGGCCACACTTTCGTAGGCCAAGGCTTTCAGCCTTTAAGCATGCCGGGTTAACCCGGCAATGTCTATATGAGATAAGAAACGGAACATCTTGTTTGGAATTCTTCTTCCGATGTTCATTATTGGCATTTCTTAATATTTAGTAGTGGTCGAGTAATTAATGGAAAAAAGAAATGAACAGAAAAATTATATTTACGATCAGATTTAAATTTAACCAGTAAGGAAAATATTTTCCTGCCATTTGATGCCTTGAAGAAAATACCGAATGAAAATGAGTACGTAACAATTATATATATATATATATATATATATATAAGTGGGTAAAAAAAAGTTACCCCGTGGAGGTAAAATGTCATTAAAAAATGTAAGGGGACTAGAGCTCCCAAACTTCATAGATGCATGCTTACCTTAGCATGTTGTTCGTCTTAACTGAGAAGTTGCTCAATGTGTCCCCCTTCCTGCTCAACGCAGGCCTCCGAACGTGGACGCCACTGAACAATACACCTGTTTACATATCGCTGAGACACCTTCTCCCAGCCGAGCAGAATTCTTTTGCGTAGTTCATCTATGTCTCTTATATTGGTACCAGGGATGTAACCTTTCGACTTCAGGGCTTCCCAAACACCATAATCTAGTGGTGAAAGATCGGGGCTACTAGCTGGCCACATAAAATCCGGTGTTTCATTCTCAAGTTATGTTATAGTTTGGCGTGCTCTGTGAGCAGGGACTCCATCTTGTTGGAAAGTATATCTTCCACTCTATCTAACTGATATTCGACGAATTAATGATGAAAGATATACTTTCAAACAAAATGGAGCCCCTGCTCACAGAGCACGCCAAACTGTCACATTCCTTGAGAACGAAACACCGGATTTTATCGAACCCAATATGTGGCCGGCTAGTAGCCCCGATCTTTTACCACTAGATTATGGTGTTTGGGAAGCCCTGAAGTCAAAAGTTTACATCCCTGGTACCAATATAAGAGACATAATGTAGATGAACTACGCGAAAGAATTCTGCTCGGCTGGGAGAAGGTGTCTCAACGATATGTAAACAGGTCTATTGATCAGTGGCGTCCACGTTTGGAGGCCTGCGTTGAGCAGGAAGGGGACACATCGAGCATCTCAATTAAGACGAACAACATGCTAAGGTAAGCATCTATGAAGTTTGGGAGCTCTAGTCCTCTTACTTTTATAATGACAGTTTACCTCTAACGGGTCACTTTTTTTACCCACCCTATATATATATATGTATAAGGGTTTTTCTTGGTGTTGCCTATCCCCATTACAATTTGTACAGAAAGTTTTCAAACACCCTGTATATATATATATATATAATATATATATATATATATATATATACCCCGTTTAGCGCTGATTCGTTACAGCGCTTTTTGTCCTGGAGGCGAAATTTTTTAATATGTTACTAAAAATGAAAAAAAAAGAAGAAAAATCCATACTGTAGCGATAGGTTGTTTGAACACTACACAATAAGCGAAGTGTGTACGTATTACAGCAGTACATAGCTTAGCATCTCTCACAAGTCGTAACACTGCTCAACTACTACATTTGAAGGCACAGCTAAGATCAGGGATGGATTAGAGTTTTTCTCAGAGCATGATCCAGATTGGGAGTGCAGCAGTACCTTGAAGTGGACTGTCCTTTATGCCATCTCCTGCTATCAAGAAATCCTTCGTGAGAAGAAAAGGAAGGCACTGCAGTTAACACTTGAGGCCTTCTTCAAGAAGAAATCTTTACCTTCGCGGGAGGAAGAGCCAGAGCCAGGTCCATCTTCGAGGGATCCCGACGATCCAGTTCCCATCAGCTCTCCCCGTGAGTAGCTCATTCCACCTCGCTTCCCACCTCTGCCACGTGGGAGGAGTAGGAGCGTAGTTGGTGTGACAGCAGTCGGCGGTCACCATTACGCAAGTTCCGAGAGAATGCACTAGTGAGTGTTATTTTATGTTTTTGTTAATATTTTTTTAATGTTCATAACAATAATTACTATTTTTATACCCCGAAAATAGCGCTGTCGGAGGGACACATCTCAATGTATATAATGGTAAACGACCCCGTTTAGCGCTGATTCGCTTAGCGCTCGCTCTTTCAGGAACGCATCCTGAGCGCTAAGCGGGGTATCTGCACATATTTTCCTTCTCTCTCTCTCTCTCTCTCTCTCTCTCTCTCTCTCTCTCTCTTTCTCTCTCTCTCTCTCGTCTGGCACGTGAGAAACTGTGATAACTTACAGTTTCAAATTTTGTAACGTCACCGTGTTATATATATATATATATATATATATATATATACAGTGGTAGGCACCGTTAACCAAAAAGTTAACGTCGATAACGATAATCCGTTAACCCCAATTTTTAACTCCGATAACGATAATTCGATAATTTTACTACAAAGTTAACGGAAGTTAACGATAATCCGTTAACGATAACTATTTCTTTACTAACATTTAAAAAAATCAAGGAAAAAAGCTTTAAAACCCATAGAAAATGTTTATTTATGCAAAATCCAACAATAAATAGGTATTTAACTGTATTTTATCAAGTTTTGCAACTTTTTTGCTTAATAACTTTTTTTTTTATTTTTAATAAAAAATGTACTGATTACATGTTTTGAAACCCTTGTAACCACTAACCATTAACTAAATTTTAATTTACCAGAGAATTACTATGGCGGGAACTGAAAGGTAAAATTAAATTTTAGGCACATTTATTAAAGACTATGACACAATGTGCTGGTTGCCCTTCAGAAAGACCAACTTCTCAAAGTTAGGCCCAACTGCCAGTCTTGACCTCTTGGGCCTCAGGATGTCATTGCCGAGAGAGAAGAGCCGTTCCACTGCGGCAGTTGACGGAATTGGCAGACTGAAGTTATGGCGGTTTGAATTCATTCGCGGAGCGATCTTCCGTGAATGACTCCTCGCAGTTAACGTGTTAACGGACTTTAACAGACTAAATATCGAGTTATCGGAAGTTAACTGGTCCGATAACGATAAATGGAAAGTCCACTGCAACTCCCTTCGTGTTTCTTAGGTCTTTGGGCAGCTGATTAAACAGTTTTGGTCCTCTCACAACAAAACTATTTTCTTTCAGGGTTAAGGATGTTCCTGTTTCGCCTTTAATTTGGGAATACGACACAGTCTACCGTTTCTACTTTCCACCCTTGTTTGGGGAGTTATATGGTTCAGAGTAAAATTAGGGACTAGTTTCTCCATTATTTTCCAAGTGTAAATAATGGTGTCTCTCTCTCTTCTCCTTTCCAGTGAATATAGGTCTAGTTCGCGTAACTTTTCTCAGTAACTTAGTTCTTTGCACCCCTTGATCTTGGCTGTGAAGCGTCTCTGGATCCCTTCCAGCTGTCTAATGTCTTCTTTTTTACATGGGGATGTTAGGACCGAGCAGTATTCCAATTTGGGTATTATCAGGGTTTTCAGTAGAGGAATCATTACATTCCTATCCCTTCGTTTAAAGGTTCTCAATATCTGCCCAGTTATTCTCTTTGCTCTGTTTACTGCTATCTTGTTTTGTGTTTCAAATTTCGCATCATCTGTCATTACAACCCCTAAATCTTTTGCTCTAGAATTTCTCTGAATTCCCTCTCCATTTGAGGTATGATATTCCATGGATTTTAGGTCTTCTCTTTTCCCGTACCGTAATACCTGAAATTTCTCAGTGTTAAACTTCATAGTGTTGTCTTCTGTCCACTTGTAGATTCTGTTTATGTCGGTTTGTAAAGATCCTATATCTTCTGGGTTTCTTATTTTTCTACTGATCTTTGTGTCATCCGCAAAGGATGTTACTGTGCTGTCTCTGGTAACGTCCTCATCTATGTCAGTTAGCATGATTATGAAGAGTCGTGGAGCTAATACTGTTCCTTATGGTACTGAGCTGAGGACCTCTGATTCTGATGAAGATACTCCTTGTACTGTAACGACTTGCCGCCGCTCACTAAGAAAATTATATATCCATTTCCCTACTTTTCCTGTTATTCCCATATATTTCAGTTTATGTATTATGATTCCATGGTCACACTTGTCGAACGCTTTAGCTAAGTCTGTATACAGGGTGTTTGAAAACTTTCTGTACAAATTGTAATGGGAGATAGGCAACACCAAGACAAACCCTTTTCGTCTATAAGTGTATGTCCGCTGACGTCACCATTCGGCGCGAGAGGGCGCCGCTGCAATTGGCTAAAAGGTGAAGTGGGCTAGACTCGCGCTTGCCGCGGGCATTCTTAAATCGGACGTAGTACGCGTAACATGGAGCGCTTCACGACTGCTGAGATGGCTGACATGCATATGGTGTATGGGGCTGCCAATGGAAACGGAAGAGCTGCTGTGAGGTTGTACCGACAGCGCTTCCCAAACAGACGTGTGCCAAACCACCAAACGTTTGGGCATTTGCATCGGCGACTGCGAGAAACTGGAACATTCCATGCAAACATGCATGACACTGGTCGGGAGAGAAACGTGCGCACTCCTGACATGGAAGAAGAAATCCTACGGCGATTTGAGGACAATCCAAGCGCAAGCACGCGAGGTGTTGCACGTATCCTCGGTGTGAACCATGACCTGGTCTGGAGAGTGTTGCACGAGCAGCAGTTACATCCGTTTCATCGTCAGAGAGTCCAGGCATTACAACCTCGGGATTACCCTCTTCGTGTGGAATTCGCACGCTGGTTTCTGCAGCAGACAGCGGTGCAGCCTAATTTTCCGGCTTATGTGCTGTTCTCAGATGAGGCCTGTTTAACACGTGAGGGTGTGTTTAACATGCACAATTCTCACGTGTGGGCGCACGCAAATCCAAATGCTACATGGGTGCATGCTCATCAAGAACGGTTCGCCGTCAATGTTTGGGCGGGTATCGTCCATGGCAAGTTGATTGGGCCGTACCTGCTGCCTGCCCGACTCGACGGGCGGGTTTATCAGATATTTCTTGAAGAAACGTTGCCGGAACTGCTGGAAGATGTTCCCGTAGCTATTCGTAGACGAATGTGGTTTCAACACGTCCGATTTAAGAATGCCCCGGCAAGCGCGAGTCTAGCCCACTTCACCTTTTAGCCAATTGCAGCGGCGCCCTCTCGCGCCGAATGGTGACGTCAGCGGACATACACTTATAGACGAAAAGGGTTTGTCTTGGTGTTGCCTATCCCCCATTACAATTTGTACAGAAAGTTTTCAAACACCCTGTATAGTACATCATAGTTTTCATTACTTTCAAGTGCATCAATAATATTGTTGTAGTGTTCCATTACTTGTGATAGGCATGATCTGCCTAACCGAAACCCATGTTGGTTATCATTTAATTTTTTCTGAGTTTCCAAAAAGTCATAGATTTTCTGTCTAACTATTCTTTCAAATATTTTAGTGAGATGAGATGTAAGCGACATTGACCTATAGTTTTTGGCCTTGGATCGATCTCCTCCTTTATATATTGGGACTATGTTTGCGCTCTTCAGGATGCCGGTATTTCTCCCGTGTCTAGTGATCGTCTCTATATCCAGTATAGGGGCTCAGCGATTGCATTCTTGCAG
The DNA here is from genome assembly GCA_023014485.1 of Bathynomus jamesi. Lineage (NCBI taxonomy): Eukaryota > Metazoa > Arthropoda > Malacostraca > Isopoda > Cirolanidae > Bathynomus > Bathynomus jamesi. The sequence goes on along the minus strand of JAJOZX010000316.1, from coordinate 976,596 downwards.
TTTTTGATCAGTGTGGCATTCCAGTTGTCCGGTCCTGCCGCTGAGTGTGTTTTTAGTTTCCCTATGGCTTGTGTAATATCATCCGTCGTAAAGTCGAAGTCCATTATACTTTCCCCTCGTAGTTCTTCAAAGAACGCGTTTCTATCGCATATCAATTTGTCAGTTTTGGGGATACTGAAAGATGATTCATACTGAGCTCTTAATATTTCAGATACTTCTGTTAGATCATGAGATAAAGCACTGTTCTCGTTTTTTAAAGGTCCGATAGTCGCATGGTTTTTCGACTTTTTTTTGCGAAATTATAGAAGTACTTTGAGTTTGCCTTTATCGTTTCTATAGCGTCGTCTTCTTCTTTTTCTGTATGCTTCTCAATTAGTTCCTGTATGACGTCATCGATACGTTGCAATTTATCATTTAATATTTTTCTGATGTTGTTATCTTTACAGTTACTTAATTTTGCAGTCACTCTTTTTCTCTTTCGAAACAATGCCTTCTTTTGTCTCTCGAACCTGCTTCTCTTTCCTTTTTGTTGTATTTTTGGGACATGTTTTTCCACAATTTCTAACGTCTTCTCCTTTAACGTCATTAACATCTCCATTGTCTTGGCCTCGAAAATGGTTTTTCCAATCTATTACTTCCATGCTGAATGTAACATCTTCCCAGTATATAGCTTTGGAGTGAAAATTAAAAATTTCGAATTTGCTTCTTTCTGTTGTTCGTGTTTTTTCCTTTCCTGTTGCCTTTATATTAGTTATGTCAATGATGTTGTGGTCCGATATCATAGTTGGGGATATTTCTACACTATCAATTAGATTACTGTTGTTTGTGAATACCAAATCTAGCCAGTTGTTTTTTCTTGTGTTTTTTGTTATTTCTTGCATTAACATAAATTCATCAGCTAGAGCTAATAGCATTTTTACCTGCTCCTGGTCTTCTCGTGTGCCCCCCTTGTCTTGGTGTATACATATATTTTTGCTATCCTTTTGTATTTCATGAATGGGAAATTAAAATCATCACAGAGAAAATTTTTTAGGGGTGGAGAGTGTAGTATAGTGTAGATCTGTAATGGAATCTGAAAATTTTGAGGTTGGCGTATTTGGGGGTCTCTACATTACAATTAATACCATATTTAATTTTTCAATTTTTGCTGCTACACATTCTACGTAGCTGTTTGAAGTACTGTACTTATAGTCATTTCTGCCATATGCCTTTCGCGTGTGTAAATAGCTCATCCTCCCTTACGTCTCACTGTTCTGTCGGCTCGGAGAATGTTATAGTTGTCAATTTGTATTTCTTTTTTGTCAATACAGGACTCACAATTTTCACAGTTCGCGTGGTAGTCCTTTAGATGAGTTTCCGTGAGGCATGCAAAGTCTGCTCCGGCTTCTTGCATGAGTCCTTTCAGGTATAAAACTTTGTTCGGGGAATGGTTTGCTTTAAGGCCCTGAATGTTGGCTAGGATTATTTTTATTTTTTCTCTATCGTTTTCGCATACAGGTGGTTCCGACTTGTTTTCCAATGGGGGTGCCGGTTTCGTTGCCTTGTGGTCCTCCGAGAATTTACCTCTTTTTATCTTTGTCGGTACCTGTTGTCCCGATAACGCATGAAGTGCCTTTGTGCGTGCCTTCTGTCCGGCTCTCGGATTCCTATATTTGTCAGCTGATTTTGTAATTGCTGGATAGTATTTAGCAGCTGAATTGTGTTGGCTGCGTCTAAAAAATTGGCACTCTTCTTTGATGTTCGTTTTTCTTGTTCACTCGTTGCGTTCCTTTGAGGGTGGTGGTATCGGCATTTTTTTCCGTATTTGCAACTCCCATATCTTGCATAGGTGTTGCAGACCGTAAGATGGTGGAACTTGCATTTCTTATCAAATTTGCAGTGTCCACTTGTGTAATGCGTGTTGCATAATGCGGGATGTGCATATATGCATTGCGCATCCCGATATCTGCAGTTCCCTTTCGCGTAGTATTTACATACGATATTTTCTACTCTCCTACTTCTTGTTTTCTTATTATTTTCAAAGTTTTTAATTTTGATATTATCATTATTTCTCTTTGGCTGTTTGTTTTCTACGTTTTTAGTTATTATCTTTTTTTTCATTTCGCTCGTTGGACAGTTTGACTACTTTGCAACTTTTACTTATTTCTTTTCTTTCAACTATGTCTTCCTTCCGTATTATATTGTTTATATTGTTATTCGTTATTAAATTGTTGTTCGTTATTATGCTGTTATTCGTTATTTCGTCCTCGCTCTCATCCACCCGGTTTTTCGTTGGGACATTTCCGGGGTCCTTGTGTCCCCATTATTTCATTCTTTTTTGTAACATTCGAGTCTGCTATCTCCATTTCTTTAAATACCGCGAATGAATTTACGGTCTGTGTACATGCACCACATAGAAATTTGATCCCCACGACGTGTTTCGCGTTCGAGACAAGAGTTATTTCCCTATCATCTCAATTCATGCAGATAATATCTTGCAGTCTTTGACAAAAATCACACCGAATTGCAGCGTTTTCAGTTGTTTCCAGATTACACAAATTGCAGATTAAGTGAGAATTTGGACCCATAGCCATGCTATTCCTTAATTAGCGTAAAAAGAAATACCCACACAAATTCTTTCTTTAGTTATTTATTTTTATTTCTATTTCTTTCCTTTCGATGGTCGAGGGTTTTTCGAAAGTTTTCTGACCTTTGCGTTTTACGACCTTTTTCCTACCTTGTTTCAAACTTTCTCGAATGCCAACTGTATTTCGTTTTGTATATATACGTTAAAACTGGTGATAAACTATGTAAACGATAAATTATGTATGTATATATAAATATATATAATAATAATAATTTCATTTTGGCGTTTGTTCCAAGGGAACCAATTTATTAATAAATAAGACAATTAAAGCTCGTATCATGCTTCAACATAATTTAATGCAAACGTTTCGAAATTTCTCCTATCTTCATTGCTAATTTAATACTAGATATGATTATTTTATGCGAAATGAGATATAGTTCAAAAAATTAATTTACATTTTTATCAACTTCATAAGATAAAATTATTTCGTTATGTGAAGTTACAGTTGTAGGTGAAAGTTCACATTTTTAAACCGAAAAGTTGAATGCTTAAGTATAGTCGTTCATGCGGTTGTTTTTTTTTTTTTGGTAAAGTGTGTAATGATTCTAAAATATGTAAGTTCGTTAATTGGTTAGTATTGATAGTACCAATAATTTTTAAATGTGACTTGTATAATGGACGATTTATTTTTAGTGTGAATGTTCTCTAATGGAAGATTTTGAAGGTTTATGTAGAGGTAATGATGTTCTCGTTTACTATATATTCGTTTGATTGTACTCGCTGCTAAACGAATCATATTGGTAGGACTAGCCGCCACTGTTAACTAAGAATAAACGAACACCTTGACATTTCATCGAGAACATCATTACTTATCATATTTTTTTTATTCAGGAAGGGGCCAAGGGCGAATGCCCGCAAAATCGCCCTCCACCCCCATAGAGGAAGAAGAGAATCAAAATTAAGGTCCTTTTGTTGGTTTATCAATTTTGAAAAAGATTGTGTAGTATGTAAGATGCATGTATATGCATGTGTGTATATATATATATATATATATATATATATATATATATATATATATATATATATATGTGTGTGTGTGTGTGTGTGTGTGTGTGTGTGGATGTGTAGTGAGGAATAGTGAGAGAAGTGTGTATTTATGAGCATGCTGGACTGCTCACAGAGTACATGAAACACGGAAAAAGATCAGCTAAGGAGGATAGTGACAGGAGAAATGAAAGTTACAGCAGTCCCTGTTTCCTGCCTAACGTTCTTCCCTCGCAGTACTTCCCTGGTCGATTGGTATCTACAATATCCTCCTACATTACATTACTATTATTTTGAATGTACCAAGATTTGAACACATGGTCCTTAATTTAACAACCTGGTGCTTGCCTATTAGGCAACCTATATGCTGTTGTCTACTTTAGAAGTGAGGATCAGAAAGGACTCGCATACTCTGATTATAAAGTATTTAAAGATTACACTCGGTGGACCAAAGGTACACTGAAAGTAAAATGAAAGGTAGTCTTTAATCCCTGAAAGTGTACTTTTATATTTTTCATTTACTTTCAAAGGACATCGACTGTCAATCTCTTGCATCTCTTGGTAATAATAATAATAATAATAATAACTTAATATTTGCACTAGTAATGAGAACGGTATTAATAGTAATAATTACGCTTAATATTTTCCTACAGGCGCTTCATATACTATATATATATATATATATATATATATATATGCTCCTAAACTAAAGGAGATATTGCAACCGTTCTTTCACTGTTTATAATCCTAACGTTTACCATTTATGTTATAGGTAAACGATGGCTGGAAAAATTAAGCAATGAAGAACGAGCAAAAATTGCAATCAGTCGTTCAAGTCTAAAGATGGTGGAGAGCCACCCATGGCAGAAATGCAATCTTTGAACCGAAAACCATCAAAAATTGCCACATGAAATTAATGACAACGGGTTCCGTAAAAACCTTAAAGCGATCTGGGAGACCATCACCATTACGTTCAGAAGAAACTGTGACTGCTGTACGAGCAATGTTCAAGCGAAGTCCAAAGAAATCAATACAAGTAAACGATAATAAATAAGTTTAATTTCAATTGAAGAAATTTTCATATCCCTTTTCGTTTCGGAGCAATAAAAATTTAAAAATAGGAAGTGAGTTTTTAGACTCCTGTTGATATATATAATATATATATATATCGTAAAGAACGACGCTTGTATAGGAGATATTCCGCGCAAGACGAGAAAGAGAAAACAACAAATGAAAAAATGAAGTACCACCTGGGAATCGAACCCGGGATCTTCCGATTGCCGGTCAGACGCGATAACCACTACACCATGGACTCCACTCTTCCAAATGCCGTAATTCCTCTACATACTCGCAGAAACCAATGCCCCAAGGGGGCCATGGTGTAGTGGTTATCGCGTCTGACCGGCAATCGGAAGATCCCGGGTTCGATTCCCAGGTGGTACTTCATTTTTCATTTGTTGTTTTCTCTTTCTCGTCTTGCGCGGAATATCTCCTATACAAGCGTCGTTCTTTACGTTATTTATACTGCGTGTTCTTTGCAGTTGAATGTATATATATATATATATAATATATATATATATATATATACACACACACACACACACACACACACACACACACACAGGGTGTTATCAAATTATGTTTCATAAATTAGTATACATATTCAAGACGTTAAAGTGAACGAAAAAGTTAGTATGAACATAAATCCGCAATCGCTTCGCTTCCGAGATACATTCTTTTTTGCCGAGGACGATGCTATTCTCTGTACACCTACTGTATGCTTTCTCGATATATCAAAGAACAATAAAATTATTATTATTATTATTATTAATATTATTATTATTATCTTTAGTATCAGCCCCATAGTCAGGACTTCCCAAGGGGGGATCGACCCTGGCTACGGGCCTGAATATTATGACAGGAATTTTATCTCAATTATAACAAGCACGAGCCACTTTATTTCCGACGTATTACATACAAGAAAAAATAGATGCAATACTCTTCATAACTTGAAAAACAAATAATAAAAATAATAATAATAATAATAATAAAAATAATAATAATAATTTTATTATTCTCTGATATATCTAGAAAGTATACAATAGGTGTCCAGAGAATAGCATCGTCCTCGGCAAAAAAGCAATGTATCTCGGAAACGAAGCGATTGCAGATATATGGGATCACGTTAAGAATAGCGAACCCATAGGGTGTTGGGTTCGCTATTCTTGACATGGATAATTTTGGGTTCCCTATTCTTGACATGGAAACTTTTGGGTTTGCTATTCTTAACATGGAGAATTTTGTAAAAACCATTATTACATAAGAAAAATTTGAATGCCCAGGTTAGGTCAACTGTACGCCCTGACGATTGGTTAGGTTAGTCGTGATAGATTCGTTAGTTTAACGAAAATATCACGACTAAACCTAACCAATCGTCAAGGGCGTACAGTGACCTAACCGGGCACTCAATGAACCTAACCGGGTATTCAGTTGACCTAACAGGGCATTCAATTAACCTAACCGGGCATTCAGTTATTTTTGCTACCCTTCGTGTGCGGGTAGCAAAAATATCCGCATATCAAGTGTGGGTGTTCGATTTAGTTGATACAAGTACAACCCCATCAGTTGGCTATATGAAATAGTGGAGCATATTTTTTTTCGAAGTATTTTTCCTGTTGAAACATTAGGTTTGCCATTCTTAACTTGTTTGAATTTTGGGTTCGCTATTCTTAACTTGTTGAATTTTGGTTCGCTATTCTTAACATGTTTAATTTTGGGTTCGCCATTCTTAACATGAGGTAAATGGGTTCGCTATTCTTAACCTGATCCGATATATGTTCATAGGAACTTTTTTGTTTGCTTTGACGTCCTGAATATATATACTAATTTTTGAAACATAATTTGGTAACACCCTGTGTATATATATATATATATATATATAGATAGATAGATAGATAGATAGATAGATAGATAGATAGATAATAAATGAAACATTTAAGAGAAGTTTCTTAATTGCTTGCTCTACTGTGGAAAGAATCGTGTTTCTGACGAAACGTCGCGTTTTCTAAAAATCATTTGATTCCCTTTTTTTATCAATTTATCTCTTCTTTCGTCGTACTAAAAGTACTTGGAGTGAATTTGTTTTGAAATGCGAAACGAAGATTACTGAAGAAAACTTGCAAAACTTTTTGGCTAAAGTTTATCTCCTAAAGTATTGCCATTTTCTTGTTGTGGGAATTTGGTCGAAAGAAGATAATTTGAAAGGAAAAATGCTTAACTCGTTCGAGTAACTCGAATTAAGTTGTAAAAATAAGTTTAAACTTTGTATTAAATAAAATGAGACTGTCTAAAGTGGAAACTATTTTATCTCATGAATTTTAATCACCACCTTTTTACGAGATAGAGAGAGAGAGAGAGAGAGAGAGAGAGAGAGAGAGAGAGAGAGAGAGTGTTTGCCTCGAAATGTATCAGTAGATTTTGTTTTCTGAAGGACGTGGTAAGATTAGAATGATAATAAAGATGTTTACGGTTGTTTTAATCTCCTTTCTTAACATCTATAAGGTCATATGACGGAGATGGGGGGGGGGCTACGCTTTACGTGAGATTCGAACCGCGCAGAAAACAAAGACTTTCTGCAACTTTATATCCAGAAAAATATTATCTTTTGTTGTCTCAAATCACTCCAAAAAACCAAGTTTTGAAGACCATTTGTTCTATCTAAAGAAGTTATCTATCATTAATAGAAGTTATTTTATCATCTGACAAAAAGTTTGATAGCCAAAAGAAGGAAAAATTTCCCCTAGACTGCCCCCTTGAAAAGAAGTTATAAGTTCTAAATTTAGGTTTTATTTTGAATGAACTTCGCCAAGGAAAACACAGAGAAGCACTTTAATCGTTGACATTTGATGATCGAACAGAGATTCGAACACATGGTCTTCATTTCAACAATTTTGCGCCTTGGCTATTAGGTTACACTCTAAAAACTACCTGGTGTTGTCTTCTTTAGAAGTGAGAATAAGAAAGGACTCAAGTACGTTGAATATACAGTATTTAAAGAGTACACTCAGAGGACCAAAGGTACACTGAGAATAAGGTGAAAGGTAGTCCTCAATCCCTGAAAGTGTACTTGTATATTTTCATTTACTTTCAAAGGACATCGATTGTCAATCGCTTGTCATAACTTGGTAATAATAATAATAATAATAATAATAATATATGTACAATATTAACGAGAACGGTATTGATTGTAATAATTATGCTTAATATTTTCCAACAGGCGCTTCATACACAATCAGTCCCCACACCGTTAGAACATCGTAACATCTCAAATATTATAATTTCATATATACAGGGTATCCCAGAAGTCTGGCCTCATAGTGAACATAGACATTATATTTTTAAAGTGAAATAAACACATTTCTAATGCCAGTTTTACATATTTCAGGAAAAAAATCCTGATGGCTCAGTATACCAATCAAGAGAAGGTGGAACTGGTATTGCTATATGTTTCCGGGAATATGCCAGAGGGAGGCATGTTCGTGAAATAAATGACATGCCTCCCTCTGGCTTTTTCCGGAAACATGTAACAATACCAGTTCCACTTTCTCTTGGTTGGTATACTGAGCCATGAGGGTATTTTCTTTCCTGAAATATGTAAAACTGACATTAGAAATGTGTTTATTTCACTTTAAAAATACCGGGTGTCCGAGAATTATCTGTACAATTTTTGGCTGTTATTAAAAGTCAACCATGAAGTGTAGAAATTCCAGTGTTGTCCCATTTTACAGAAAAACTCATTAAGTTTTTTCTGATAACAAGTTTTGACAAATTTTTTCTTTTTGTACGCGGGTGACAGACTTGATGATTTAAAAGCAAGAATCACAGCTGCTATTGAGCGAATGATGTGGATATGCTGCAGCGTACATGGCAACATTTGGAGTATCGATTGGATGTTTTGCGAATCACTGATGGTGCACATATCGAATGTTTGTACAACGTTACTTTAATAAAAGAAACTTTTGAAAATACAGATTCTAAATAATCTTGTTTAAGAATTTTACGTGTGTTATCAAGAATTTTATTAAAAGATGAAATTGTACAGATAATTTTCGGACACACTGGAATTTCTAAAAAATTTGTCAAAACTTGATATCAGAAAAAACTTAATGAGATTCTCTGTAAAATGGGACAACACTGGAATTTCTACACTTCATGGTTGACTTTTAATAACAGCCAAAACTTGTACAGATAATTCTCGGACACCCTGTATAATGTCTATTTTCCCTATGAGTCCAAACTTCTGGGACACCCTGTACATTACTTAAATGGAGGCGCTGTGTCTGTCAGTAATAAACGCAGTTATGTTAATTAACAACCTCTTTCTGAATTTAAGATATCATAACTTAAAGACAATAATAATAACAATAATAATAATACGAATCTACCGGCCCCGGTTTCGATTCCCGGTGATGGCAGACGGCGCGCAGTAAACTCAGCTGTTCATCATTTCCTACAACAAAGTTGGTTAGTAGATAAATACCTTGGATAGCCTAGTGGTTAAGACGCTGGGCTGCTGCTGATCGGGTGGTCGTGAGATCGAGTCCGGGCGAGGATTTTGTAATTTCTGACCACCCATGGTGAGTGGGTCATGGTTCAGATGCCACGTTAAGCTGTAGGTCTAAAGTGGACAACAAGCTTGGCCTTCGTCAGAATGAACAATTCGAGCGGAAGCAAAACCAAGGTTAACCAAAGTTAATAATAATAATAATACTGTAATAATAATAATAATTAATAATAATAATTTTAAATCTAGGGAAAAAACAACAGGTATTTCATTATTTCCCCCCCCCCCCTTTTTTTTTTCAAATTCGAACACCAATTAAGATCACAAGAGGGCGTTGCACCGAATAAAACTTTACAGGTAAAAAAAAATAATAGATAGAGAAAATAGTTTATTTTCTACATTTTATAAAGAAATATTGTTCCCTTATTTGTTCTAGACTTCAACTAAAATACACAAGGAACGTTTGATGACTAAACAAAGATATATATATATATATATATATATACAGGGTGTCCCAAAAAAAACTATATACTCTTTATAGCATCATATATTTTATAATTTAAAAATCCAAACAATATATGTTATAGCAATTGCCAATGAAAGGTAAATTAGTAATCTAAGTGATCAAAATGTTATAGCGAGAGTTGTTTGCATATAAAATTTAATTAACTACGCCAAGTGCTCAAAATGTTCTCCGGGCGGCATGAATGCACTTTTGAATGCGTCGACTAACTGATTCACAGACATGGACTAATGTGGATGCTGTGATGGTCCTGCACTTTTCCCTAATTGCATCCTTAAGGTGTTCGAGTGTTGCGGGTCTTGTACCATAAACTGCATCCTTCAGGTAGCCCCACAAGTAAAAATCAAGTGGAGTCAAGTCCGGTGAACGTGGAGGATACTCAACGCTTCCTCTTCGTCCTATCCAACGGTTAGGCAACGTTTCACCGAGGTACCTTCTGACATCACAATGATAATGAGGGGGGGGGGGGCTCCCATCTTGTTGAAAGTAAAAGTCGTCGTTTCCAAACAACTTCCGAACTGCAGGTATAATTTCTGTCGCAGCATGTCGAGATATGCGGCACGGTAACGTCCCATTAAAGAAAAATGGTCCAACCAATCCCTGGATGATAAACCACACCATGCTGTTAATCCTGGTAAATTAACATGTTTATCCACATAAACGTGTGGATTATCATGTGACCAGTACCTGCAGTTGTGTCGATTTACTGTGCCATTCAGATTTTGTTGTATTGAAAGTGCATTCATGCCGCCGGAGAACATTTTGAGCACTTGGCGTAGTTAATTAAATTTTATATGCAAACAACTCGCTATAACATTTTGATCACTTAGATTACTAATTTACCTTTTTGGCAATTGCTATAACAATATATGTTTTGTTTTTTTTAAATTATAAAATATATGATGCTATAAAGAGTATATAGTTTTTTTTGGGACACAATATATATATATATATATATATATATATATATATAATATATATATATATATATATATATATATATATATATATATAAAGAGGGAGAGAGATTCGTAAATATACTTCCATATTTTCAGTAAAGCAAAACAATATACTTATGGTGCATAAAACTTTGACGACCTTAGAGTACTAAAAGTTTAAAAGTTGTCTCAAGCATTCCATAAAACATAGTTTAAGGCATAAGAATTATGTACAAAATGTCTTCGTAATCAGAAATGATGTTTCATAAAGGTGAAAAGCGAGAGCAAAGTTATTCGTTGTGCAAATAAAGAAAATTTTAGTATTATGGTAAAAAAAAAAAAAAAAAGAGTGTCCTTGCAAAAGAAATAAGAAATGGCGTGTATAAGAGTGACCCTGTATGTGTGTATATATATATATATATACAGGGTGTCCCATAAGTCCGGTCTCATAAGAAATTTTTTTAAAATTAAATTTACAAAAGTAATACATTAGAACCTACCTAAGCCCTCCGTCTTTTCCTCACGAGTGTAACTCACTTTCATATTAGCCATGGCGTGTTATCCTATCTGCGACAAAAAAAAAAACTCCCAAAACAAGACATCAATTTGAACTTTTTTTTTTTAGTTCTAATATATTGCTTTTGTAAATTTAATTTAAAATAATTTTTCCTATGAGACTGGACTTACGGGTTACCCTGTATATATATATATATATATATATATATATATATATATATATATATATAGAGGTTGAGAAATGCCCCGTCAGAAATAACACCATACAATCGATGAATGTAAGTGAATATATGAACGTGATATGGAAACTATTAATATGAATGAGTACGTAGGAAAAATTAACCTTTGTCTTTTTGATAATTAATTTCGTTTTTAGAAATGCAAATCAAATTTTACGAAAATGAGGTTCTGCCTTTCTCCATTAATTACATTTTACTAATAGTAAGTGCTTCGTAATCGCGTTATGCGTGTACGTATCCTGACCTGACGTTCATAAATCGCGTTCGTGTCTTTCGAAAAAGGAGAGGATTCTAGTAAGAAATAGTTATTATTTGAATTCGCTGATAACACACGAAGAAGCTTCAACTTTGGACCATTTAGAATGACTTAATAAAATTTCTATTAATTTCTTAGATGAAGTAAAATTAGTGAACGACGGCATCGTTCACCAAGTTTTATCCTCCATAAATAGAGTAATATGGAAAGTTTTAAATGCTGATTTTATAAACTGCTTTAAAATTAAAATACTTAAATATATATATAATATATATATATATATATATATATTATATATATATATATATATAATCAGGGATGGAAACTGAATCGCACTGGAATCGGTAAACTGATAAAACCGATATTATTTTATGAACTGAAAAAAAATTCTGACGACTAAAATCGAAATTGGAACTGACATTGAAAAACAATTAAAAACTGAAATCTGAATTCGAATAGATTAAAAATAATAGTTTTGCGTTTCAGTTTTGAGGAGCATTTGCATTGCAAAAATATATAAATAACGTGAATTATTTTCATTTTTTTGCTACTTAACATTTGTATGGATTTAAAATATTCATTTATCCTTTAATTCGATGTAGAAAATAACGCGGCTGAAAGTACTAGAGACAATGGTTTTAAAAATGAAAGAAAAAGCGTTAGGGAGGAAACTTTTTATCCCATATCAAAATACTTTTCGATAATGACTGCGCTCCTTTCGTTGACCTAAGTTTAATCACCTGGTAAGGACGCCTTCAGTTTTTTCTGACCATCAAATTTTTCAGTTCGATAACACTGTGTAACACTGATTCTGTTTATATAGAAATTTTTATGTTTTTATACGCATTTGTGGGCGCTGAGTCCAAATCTGGCTTTGGTTTATGTGTATCATCAATGGTTTCAGAGATAGTCCATTTTTCATGTTTTACCAGTATAATGTTATTATGGGCGCAGCAATATCAGAATAATCAGGAATTGTTGGGAACAATCCGGATGTTCGTTGACAGTTTCTTGCTCTAGAAATTGCCCGAAACTTCCACTGTGCTATATAAAGAAGAGCGCAGAGTCTGAGAAGTCAGTAAGTGTGAGCACACAAAGAAAGCAGGTTGTTTGTCTGATGGTTACCAGCACTGAGGTACTGTGTTTCTGTGCTTCTCTGTGCTGACGAGTTGAGTGTTATCGATCCTTTTTTATTGCGAACATTATTTCAGTGTTGTGAATACATCTTTTTTCTGGAATCTGTAGTCTGTTGCAGATTTAATAACTCTTCTCTCTATATCTGCAGGTTATGATTAATGTAGTACAGTATGGTAAAGAGAATGGCAACTAGAGCTTGTAAACACTCGCCGGATATATTCTGCTACGCAGAGCTGGGCACTTGCGGCATATTTTGCGGTACTGCGGTACTGCGGTACTACCGCACTACCAAACCGGTACCAAACCGGTACGCCGAAATTTGAATGCGGTAGCGGTACTGCGGTACTTTCAGCGATCCTTTGCGGTACTGCGTTATGCGGTACCGGTTTGGTAGTGCGGTGGTACCGCAGTACCGCAGTACCTCAAAATATGCCGCAAGTGCCCAGCTCTGCTGCTACGTTTGTGGGTATTACATAGGCCCCAAGCAAGTATCGCACAAGATTGTGAAAGGCACCAAGTTCTGGATCGCGTATCGCCTCTATTTTGGTATGCCTATGGGTGACCAAGATAAGCCCTGGGCACCCCATGTGAGCTGTGGAAGCTGCCACTCCACACTTGAAGGGTGGCTGCGGGGAGTACGCAAGGCAATGCCCTTTGCGGTACTCAGAATATGGAGAGAACCAAAGAGCCACCACGACGATTGCTACTACTGCATGGTAGATGCTTCTAAGTACAGGAAAGTTAAAGGAAGGCAGACTCTTCAGTATCCAAGCATAGCGTATCCATAGCTCCTGTACCACATGGCGAAGGTCTTCCAATACCACGTCCACCAGAACAGGTATCTATCCATTACTTTACCTTCTGTATTTACAGACTGTGGGTCATTATGTGTCGATTTTTCTTAGTGCTGATGCTCTTCTACATATATAGCTATGCCTATATTTTGTTTCTTTGCTTTGCAGGTTGAAAATGAGGATGCAGCTAGCTCATCTGAAATGTCGGCTGGTGAGGACAGTCATGATGAAGAATATACAGTAACTTTCAGTACAAACCCTCACTTTCCAAATCAGAGGGAATTGGACGACTTAATTAGAGATTTGGGTCTGACAAAAATCAGGGTCTGAGCTTCTGACCCCCAGACTCAAAGAGTGGAATTTGCTTGGAGAAGACTGCAAGAGCACTGTATACCGAAAGCGGCATGAAGAGTTTGCAAGGTTCTGCGATGTCAATGGCTCTCTCTGTTATTGCAGCGAGGTTAATGGTATAGTCACAGCTATTGGGTTAACACATATACCCTCAGAGTGGCGCCTGTTTATTGACAGTTCAACTCGGAGTTTAAAAGCTGTTCTACTCCACAATGGGAACAAATATCCATCTATACCAGTTGCACATTCTGTTCAAATGAAAGAGGACTATGAAAATGTCAAACAACTGCTCACTCAAATCAGGTATGAACAATATAACTGGGACGTGTGTGGTGATTTCAAAATGATTGGTTTCCTGTTAGGTTTACAAGGAGGGTTTACTAAATATTCATGTTTTCTTTGCCTGTGGGATAGCAGGGCTTCAACTGAGCACTATAAAACAGTTCAGTGGCCTCCACGTGAAGGACTGCAACCAGGATAGTACAATGCACTCAGGGAACCTCTTGTGAAGCCTGACATAGTTCTGCTACCACCTCTCCATATATTTGTTGGGTCTAATTAAGCAGTTTGTAACTGCGTTAGATTTTGGAGGGGAAGTTTTCCAACAGATTCGGGTCATGTTTCCTAAACTCTCTGAGGCCAAAGTAAGTCAAGGCTGGCATCTTTGTAGGACCACAAGTCAAGGCGCTGTTGAATTCAAAGAACCTTGAAGCCAAGATGACTCCGATCGAAAAAGAGGCTTGGTGTGCTTTCCGTGATGTGGTTCGTGGGTTTTTAGGCAACCATAAAGCACCAAACTATAAGGAGTTAGTGTCAAACTTGATTAAGTGCTATGGCAAAATGGGGTGCCGTATGTCTTTAAAATTACACTATCTGCATTCACATCTAGACTTTTTTCGTGATAACCTGGGCGATGTGAGTGAAGAACATGGCGAAAGATTCCATCAAGATATTCAAACGATGGAGAAAAGGTACCAGAGTCATTGGGATGCTTCCATGATGGGAGACTACGTATGGTCGCTGATCAGAAAGGATAAGAATGTTCATACGCGGAAGTCGCGTTCTTCAGTGCATTTTTAAGGAACGCACACTGCATAACGAGGCTTGTTATTCTCTTATCGGTTCTCCTCATGATATATATTATATCCTTTGCACCATTTTGGTGCCCCGAAATCATTAAGAAACGACAGAAAAATCACAATAAACAGAAAATTTTTCAAATTTTGTTACCCAATGTAATAGCTATACTATCTATATCTAGTTATCTACCTAAGTGAGTGAGATAATCCGTGGGAATGACCAAACTTCAACTCAAATGTTAATCCTTTGGAATGTTATTCTACTCTATTATCTGTTATTTATATATTTTATACGTGTCGTGTGCTTTAAAATTTAAAAAGTGTACGAATTAATAAAACATTTCGAAATGAAAGTTTTTGTTAAATAAAACTTTATAAATGAAAGAAATGAAGCGGATAAGTAAAAAAAAAAAAGATGAGCGTTTCATGCTGATTCAGTTGGCTACAGATGCTTACGTGTTTAATCATATAAAAGTAAAGATAGTTACTAAAGCAAATTCTCTCTTTGAAAAACAGAAATCGAATGCAAATACAAATATAAAATTAAATCTGAATTTGTCAATAGGGTGCCCCTCAAAAAATAATATAAATAGTACAAAGAAATTCTTAAAGAAACCTGAAAAAAAACTGGAATCAAAATTTAAATTGAATCGAACCAAAAAATATAAAACTTGAGTCGAAAAATAAACTAAAATTGAAAAAAAACAATAAAAATTGAACTCGAAAACTGGACTTAAAAATTTTATCAGTTTCCCATCCCTGATAAATAAATAAATAAATATATATATATATATATATATATATATATATATATATATATATATATATGCGCCTCGGTGGTGTAGTGGTTAGCGTCGCTGACTACGAATCCATCGGCCCCGGGTTCGAGACCCAGACGGCAGCCGGGCGCAGCAAAACCCAGCTGTTCATCCTTCCATACAATAAAGAAAGTGGTTGGTAGATAAATGGGTACCCTAGGTGGCCTAGTGGTTAAGACGCTGGCCTGCTGATGGGGCGTGGTTCGGATTCCACGTTAAACTGTAGGTCTAAGGTGGAGTGAAAAGCTTGACCTTTGTCAGAATGAACAGTTCGGGCGGAAGCTAACCAAAGGTCGGGCGGAAGCACCAAAGGTTATATATATATATATATATATATACTGTTAAGCTACGTAGTATCCCGAGTTTGGAACATTGATAACACTACAATTTTCAGTTCACTACATTCAATATCAGGCCGGTAGCGACGGGGGGGGAGGGGGTTGAACGAACCCCCCCCTTGACAGGAAGGGTCCACTTTTGTAACCATAGTTATAACTTATGATGTGGTATTATATAACATCATTTAGTAAATACACACTTGCTTTTTTTTTTAAACTTCACAGCCTACTCTAAACCCCCTCCGCAGTGACTAGGTCGTTGCACCAAAAGGTCCGCCTTTCTACAATTTCTCCTCCCCCCCCCCCCCCCCCCCCTTTGGAATTCCTAGCTACGGGACTGACTATGTATGCACATTACATTCGATACATTCGCTGCAATCGAACGAAAGGATTACTTGAAATAAAATCGAATTTCATAATGTCGACTTTCGACCCCATTAATAATATGGATTTTAGATTTAATGAAAGTGAAAGTGAAGTTTGTTCAGTATTTTTAACTGAAAGTAAATATAACACGATACATTTCGGATTTTCAATGAAAATGACTAACCTAACCTAACCAGACCTAACCTAACCTAGTGTAACTTAACCGGGTATAATGTAACCTAATCTAACCGAAACTAACCCGATCTAATTTAAGGTAACTTAACATTACTTTAAATGTTATGCCTAAGATCGAGATTTTTGACATTATACAAGATCAGAAATTTTGGTGTCGACATTATGCAGATCGACAGTGACCAGATTGACATTGTCCCGCTACTTCCGTTCGACTCATTGTTTGATGTGCTTTCTTTGAAATGTGGTGGATATATCATAAAGGAGACTATGCTCAATATAAGGAGTGTTACAAAAGCCCTGGTGTTCTTCAGGATTTTTTATCGCATTTTAAACAGTATATTTTTGTAAAGTAAACGTAAATTTAACATGGTGTCGGTTTCATTGCCTTGTGATCCTCTGAGAATTTTCCTCTGTTTATCTGTTTCGATAACCGTTGTCCCCATATCGCATGTAATGTCTTTCTGTATGCCTTCTGTACGGGTCTCGGATCCCCGTATTTGTCAGTTGGCTTTGTATTTGTTGGATGGTATTCAATAGTTGAATTGTGTGGGCTACATCTAAAAAATTGGTAGCCCTCTTTGTTGCTGGTTTCGTCTGCTCACCTGTCACGTTCCTTTGATTGTGGTGATAACGCATTTTTGTCCGTATTTGTTATAATGTTATAATGTTTCAGACCAACAAAGACCCTAGGATCCACTCATGGCTGGTCTACCTAACTGTGTTCGTAATCGTGTATTGTGTATACACATACGAGGAAAAGTGTAGGTGTGGCTGTAAAGACTGTACAGTAATGTAGAAATGTGTGTGCACCCATTATGGGTCTCCCATTTAAAGGTGTTTGTGGGGCAAGTGAAGATCATGAGTTTTTCAATACCTCACAGTACTATGGGGGGCACCGCTCGGCAGAGGAATCTCTTTAAATGGGGTGTGTAAGGACAGAGAGTATCCCCTAACCCAAGACGCTGCCTCCCTATATCCCACAACACTTGTGTTGAGCTGTGGGATCTATCCCCACAAAGCCTTAATTTTACTACCTTAAACTATACCCTTTCTATCAACATGCGCGTCCAATCGATTCTTAAACATGTTTATAGACGTGCTACTAATTACTTCTACCGGCAAACTATTCCAGCTATTTACTATTCTATGCGTAAAAAAGTTTTTCGCAACTGCTGTCTCGAACCTTCTACTTGTCAACTTACACCCGTTATTTCTAGTCCTATTATATTGAGATATTTCGAAAAAGCTATCTCTATCTACGTTATCAAACCCATTCATAATTTTGAAAACCTGGATTAGATCACCCCTTAACCTCCTAGTCTCGAGTGTAGTCAATTTTAACTCTTTAAGCCTATCCTCGTACGACTTTGACCTAAGAGACGGAATCATCTTAGTTGCTCGTCTTTGAACTCTTTCGATTTTGTCTATATCTTTGCGCATATGCGGATTCCAAAATTGGACCGCGTACTCCAAATGGGGTCTAACTAATGATTTATAAAGAGGAACTATAATATCGCGCGATTTGTACTCAAAATTTCGAGCTATAAAACCTAACACTTTGTTCGCCTTATTGACCGCCGCTGTACTTTGTTTCGCTACTTTTAAATCACCAGTGACTATAACTCCTAAATCTTTTTCCTGCTCTACGCTTGTTAAATCTTTCCCTGACATACTATACGCAAAATTACCGTTACGCGAACCTATATGCATAATTTTGCACTTATCCACGTTAAATCTCATTTGCCATGTGACTGACCAATCAACGATTTTATTCAGATCTTCCTGAATTTTACCTCTATCTTCGTCATTAATCGCCCTACCACCCAGCTTCGTGTCATCCGCAAACTTTGAAACTGTACTGACTAGGCCGACATCTAAATCGTTAATATATATAAGAAAAAGCAAGGGGCCCAATACAGAACCCTGAGGAACGCCACTCGCTACATTAGCCCAACACGACTCCGCTCCATCAACGACCACCCTCTGTTTCCTGCCTCGCAACCATTCTTCTAGCCAATTTATTACTACACCCCTGATTCCATGAGCCTTAGTTTTTTCAATCAGTCTTTTGTGCGGCACGGTGTCAAACGCTTTTTGAAAATCTAAATACACTACATCAACCGCCCGATGTCTATCGTAAACGTTAACCACGCTTTGGAAAAATTCTAAAAGATTAGTTAAGCAAGATTTGTTTCGCCTAAAACCGTGCTGCGTATTTCTGACCAGATTATGCACTTCTAAGTGTTCGACTATACGATCCCTAATTATTGATTCCAGTAGCTTACCTACAACAGACGTTAAACTGATTGGCCTATAATTTCCCGCCGCACCTTTATCGCCTTTCTTAAAGATAGGTGTTACGTTTGCTAACTTGAAATTATCTGGTACGCACCCCTCAGAAATAGACGCATTAAAAATCTTTGTTAGCGGCACAACAATGCTATCTTTTAATTCTTTTAGTTGTATGGGATATATGGAATCCGGACCCGGTGATTTACGCGTTTTCATTTTATCAATATAGCGCATTACTTCCCCTTCACTAACGACAATATTATCCAAAATATTACCATTATCAAAAGGTATTATGTCTATGACCGTAGGGATATTCGTTACATCTTCTATAGTAAAAACTGACGTAAAAAATTCGTTTAGCAAGGTAGCCATTTCCTTGTTTTCAGAGACTAGATCTCCATTTCCATTTTTTAATGGACCTAAGACACTTTTTACTGGATTTCTATTATTGACGTATTGAAAGAATCGCTTGGGATTTTCTTTACCGTCACGAGCTATGGAGATTTCAAATTCGCGTTTTGACTTTTTTATTACACTTTTAGCTTCACGCCTTAGAGATATGTAGTTGTTTCGTAACAACAGATTATCTTTATCGGACTTGTATAGCCTATAAGCCCTCTCTCTACTCTTTATAATGTCTCCTACTCTAGAAGTAAACCACAAGGGCTTGTTGTTTACTTTCGCACGCTTAATTTTGTACGGTACACATTCCTCATTTATAGTCCTAAATACCTTTACGAACGATTCCCACATTAGTTTTGCGTTGGAGTTCCCCATTACGTTTTCCCAATTGACGTGTGAAAATTTATTTCGAAATTTACTAAAGTCTGCGTGCTGGAAGCTAGGAATTTTAGTCGAGTTAGTTGGTTTCGAGTGACTTACTGAGAGGACAAACTCTACCATATTGTGATCGCTATTGCTCAACGGTTCTATTACTTGAAGATCAGTAATTAGCCTATCATCCGTAGTTATTACTAAATCTAAAATACTGTCCAACCTCGTAGGTTCCCCAACCTTTTGAATAAGAAAGCTATCCTCGAGAAAATTAACTAAACGATTACCTTCCGCGTCTCCCTGCATTGTATCGTAATTCACGTTGGCGCAATTAAAGTCACCCATAACTAAAGCCTGCTCACTACCGATTATTCTCTTTAGTTCACGATATAACGCTTCGTCCGTAGCAGCTGTTTGATTTGGGGGCCTATATATAACCGCAACAAGAAGTTTGAAATCGTTGAATTTAAGTTCTGCTATAGTCGAATCTATCGGTTCTGGAATTGAGTGCTTTACTTCTATAACGTTCGCAATATTATCTTTGATATACAACATAACACCGCCTCCTCGCCTACCTATTCTGTTTTTAACAAAAAGTCTATAACCTTTAATTTGATACTCCCCTACAAAGTCACGTGTTTCAGTGCTAAGCCACGATTCATTTATCGCAATTAAATCATAGTCTTTACAAGCAATTAAAGAAAAAAATTCGTTTATTTTATTTCGTAGGCTACGAGCATTTAAGGATAGAACCTTCAAATTGTTTGTAATTGCGACACCTTCGCGAGCGCGGGGGAAATTTGTGGAATTTACGCTGGGACCGTTCGGCTTACGGCAGCCTGAAAAGAAGAGACAGTATTATGAAATAGTCTTCCTAAACGCGCAGCTCCAACTTCATTAAGATGAAGTCCATCTTCGAGGAACAAGTCCCTCCTGCCGTAGAAACTGTTCCAAAAATTAGCAAAATGCACTCCTTCCTGTTGGCAAAGAGACTTTAGGTTATTGTTAATATAGGTCGCCTTGCTGTAGAAATCGCTTCGTTGGATAATTCGAGGAAGTATACCTGTTAAAACAATCTTATTAGTTTTCTCCTTAATCGCTCTAATAAGTCCCTGTACCTAGCCAGCAGTTCTTCCGATCTAGAATTTAAAACGTTATTAGTACCGACATGAATAACATACGTTGTGTCCTCGGCGGTACTGTCTGTAAAATGGTCAACATTATTAGTTATATCCTCCACCCTTGCACCAGGGTAGCAGTAACGGCGCCTACGACGAGGGTTTCTCCCACAGAATTCCTCGAGCTGCCCTCGAACAATGGAATCACCAACGA
The DNA here is from genome assembly GCA_023014485.1 of Bathynomus jamesi. Taxonomy (NCBI): domain Eukaryota; kingdom Metazoa; phylum Arthropoda; class Malacostraca; order Isopoda; family Cirolanidae; genus Bathynomus; species Bathynomus jamesi. The sequence continues at coordinate 955,475 of JAJOZX010000316.1, read as the reverse complement.
GTCGTATTTCCGGTTCATCAGTATCTTCGAACCCTAAAACAGAAAACTTATTGCTTGTTATTACTGGTAGACAAGGCTTTGCTTTTCTCAATGGGGCTCCATTTCGCACTCGAACGAAGGGTTGGGAACTAGGGGAAGAGAGAGGGCTATTAGTACTATTTATATTATTAATAGAAACTGAGGCAGGAGGGGTCGTAACTGGAGTCTCAAGGGATTCTAATTTTGCCGTCAGGAGCATCACGCTTTCTTCAAGTCTCACCCTGGCCTGCCTCTCACGGTCTAATTCGTTCCTCAGCACTTCCATGCTTGAGCACCACCTGCAAACTAACTGATCATTATTATTAGCCATTGTAAACGCGTAAGCCATTGTACCTCTCGTATCTTGCATAGGTGTTGCAGACAGTAAGATGGTGGAACTTGCACTTTTTTCAAATTTGCAATACCTCTTATGGAGTATGTGTTGCATAATGTGGGATGTGCATAGATGCATTGCCCATCCCGATATCTGCAGTACCCTTTTGCGTAGTATGTACAGATGGTATTTTCTACGCGTCTACTTCTTATTATCTGACTGTTTTCTATGTTCTTAATTTTGATATTATCATTATTTTTTTCTTTGGCTGTTTATTTCCTACGTTTTTAGTTTTTATCTTTTTATCATTTTGCTCGTTGGGCAGTTTTACTACCTCGCAACTTTTACTTATCTCTTTTCTTTCATTTATGCCTTCATTCCGTATTATATTGTTATTCGTTATTTTCTCTTCTCGCTCTCATCCATCCGAATTTTCATTGGAACATTTTCGGATATATATATATATACAGTATATATATATATATATATATATATATATATATATATATATAATATATATATATATATATATATATATATATATATATATATACACGTGTGTGTGTGTGTGTGTGTGTGTGTGTTAACTTATACATTTCTACTTTTCAAAAGAGGGAAAGAAACTGAGTCGTGGGATTTTTCCCATCTGCAATTATTTGCAAAAAATAAAAAAAAAAGGATCGAAAGCTTCAAACAAAAAAGTTGAAATTTATTATTAATTTTTATATATTTTGCATTTTATAAAACTCTATAGGAAATACGCTGGAATAAATATAAATTATCATACCCATTATGTACAGCGTCGGAAAAAAGTTCTCCTAGAAACTGAAATGTCTAAAAAAGCATAAAAAATTACTAATCAGTATAGTGATTATTTTTTTTATTTTTACATATATTTTACTACGCTTACCAAAACGGAATTCAGTACCCAAAGAAAAGCAGAATATTACAAATTATCAATTTCTTATGCTTTTTAGAAATATATATATATATTTTTAGGAGAACTTTTTTCCGACACTGCATAATCGCGCGCAGGAAAAGTTTGGTCCCTTTGGTTTTCTTTTTGAATATACAGGGATGTTAGGCCGAGACTTCTGGGCATGACTGTACATCTATTTTGTATTATACTCATGTATGTATGTATGTATGTATGTATGTGTGTATGTATGTATGTATGTATGTGTGTATGTATGTATGTATGTATGTATGTATGTATCTTTAGCTTGTTTGCATTAGTTAAGTTTTATTCAAGCTTTTAGGCAACGTAGAATGTTTTTTCCTTTTTCCCGCCTATATACAGGTACGTTGATATGCATTCCTCAATTTAGGTGCAAAAGAAGCTTCAAAGCTGTACGAAGTTTGGGGCATAAATTTATTTCGGCCAAAGATTTATGCCCCCATTTAGAACTCGAGGGTAAAAAACCCGTTTGCCCATTTCAAAAGCAAATCGCTCGTTTCAAATTTCCTCTACGAATATTTTTGCATATTCCAAGTGACGCTTTCTGTGGCAGCCAAAATCGCAAAGTAAGCTTCCAAAATGCCTTATGTTCAAAAAGGTTTTCCACTAACAAATACTTTCCTCGCTTCGAATGAAATGGAAGCGTAAAGTGGATGCTTTACCTCAGTAAAACAAGAGGTAATAACGATTTAACCGTGAACCTTCCGTGAAACAACAATTGTTGTATTTTGTTGTAATTTCAGCGGTAGGGAATTAACTGCCTATAAACGAGTTACGTAGAAATAGGAATATATATATATATAAAATGCAAACCCACAAGGAAAAAGAAAAATGATTCCAAGGTCTTTCTTGTATTCAGAAGTACACCTCGTCAAGGAATGAAGGGAGAAGGCGAGTTGACAAAAATATATACCACAGGACAGAAAACAAAAGATTAGCACCTGATTAACAAGAATTGGTTAGAGGCAAAAGGTATTTTAACAGGATATTGTCAATTTTATACATTCCCGCACTGTTATTGAAATTATTTTTAAAATAGATAAATGCACATTCTAGAATATTCCTTTCAATTATATCTGTTTTTTTAACGAGGGCTTTAGAACTGTCCCACTTGAAACTATGATTACGTCTATATATATGGTTAAACAATGCATTAGAATTATTTGCTGATCTACACGCATATTTATGTTGTTTTACCCTAATATCTAACGTTTTACCCGTTTGACCTACAATATACTGAATCACATTGTGTACATCCAGTCGAATATACACAACCAACCACATCATCCGGGCTATTCTTTATTAGGCGTGATTTAACAGTATTATTATACTTAAAGACTACATTGATACCAGTTGCTTTAAGTAAAGTCGGAAGATAATGAAAATTTACATGGTAAGGATATTTTTACGCTCAAATTCCTTTACAGTTACAATATTATAATACCTATTCTTGGCTTTCCTAAGGCAGTTATCTAAAAATGAAATAGGATAACATAATTTAGTACCAATATTCATGATATTGCATAACTCGGAATTAAAAAATTCAGGACTGACAACTCTCAATGCTCTAAGAAACATAGCAGAGAAAATAGGATTTAATCGAGGAATGATGGTCAGAATAAAAATGCACACAAGAGTTATTATTAGTAGGCTTGCGATAAACTTCAAATTTGAACTGATTAAAGCATCTCCGAATCTTTAGATTCAGAAAAGATAAGCTTCCATCATTTTCTTTTTCAACCGTGAACTTAAGAGATGGGACTAAATTGTTGAGCCTACCAAGAAATAAGTCAACATCCAAATTGTTAGGCCAAAGGCATAAAATATCATCTATATACCTGTACCAAACAAAGTTAAAATTAACAATAGTAGAGAAAATTCTGCTTTCAAAAAATATATTAGCTAACTCATATATGGAAGGCCTTTCGTATTCAGAAGTACACCTCGTCAGGGACAGGTGTACTTGTGAATATACGAAAGGCCTTGAAATCATTTTTCTTTTTTCCCTATATATATATATATATATAGTATATATGCGTGTGTGTGTGTGTGTATCGCATGAATTATGTAACTGCACATCAATTTTTGGAAGAGGGCGTATAGCGTTTTCCTTTTTTAGCCCAATTCGCAATAAGAAGATTGAACCGTGTCTTTCCTTCATTTTGTAGTGAATACTCTTATTTTAGTTTCAAGATAAATGTTAATTTTACCGTCTTGAATTTCGGAATAGTATAAATTCATTTTAAATTAGTTACCCCATTATAATTCAATTGTGAACCACATTAATACTAATTTTTATGTATACTATATTATTTATTGTATGTAAACATAATTAATTATATATCACAATTGTCAGTTAATCATTTATATTCAAATATTTATTTTAATCTAATGCCATGTCCATTTTGCAAATAAATAATAGAAAACCAAAGGTATTTTCCACCTTTGGTACTGTCGTAGTTTCGCCTAACGGACTCAATACGGCTAGTGAGATAATCACTGGTTGGCACTTAACTAGCGGCAGTGCTTATGGCTACATCATCCAGGTTAACCTATACCGGATAGATGCGCTACGGTCCCAAGCCGTAGCTTGCCTAGGCCAACGACGACGACGACGTAAACCAACAATTGATGACCCCGGAGCTGGATTACCCCTTTTACCCGAACGACTAGGATTAGACTGTAACGTCGTTCGTGCCCATCACCCCCTTCACCCGAACGACTAGGACTAGACTGTAATGTCGTTCGTGCCCATCACCCCCTTCACCCGAGCGACTAGGACCAGACTGTAACGTCGCTCGTGCCCTCTGCCCATCACCCCCTTCACCCGAGCGACTAGGACCAGACTGTAATGTCGCTCGTGCCCTCTGCCCCTCACCCCTGCCCGTGCGCTCTGTGCCTGCGCTCGTCTCAACCTCCACTCCTTCGTTGGGAACTTGTCGTCTTGCTTGTACGTCAGCAAGCCTAGGAGAAGATGCCTGACGACGCTGGTGCCATCTCCCACTTGAGCGTAAAGCTCCCCGTCTTCTGGCCGGGTGATCCATTTATTTGGTTCCACCAAGTGGAATCACAATTCAACTTGGGAAGGATCACCGCTAGCAGGACGAAATACGATCATGTTTTGTCCTCTCTACCAGCGAGCATCATCTCTGAAGTCCGTGACGTCATCGTGTGTACTTCCACGAGTGAGGACCCATACAACGATCTGAAGTCTGCCATCCTGTGCCGCACCACTGTCTCCGAGCGTGAGAAACTACATCAGTTAATCTCAAAAGAAGAACTTGGAGACCGTAAAGCCCACTCAATGCTGAGGGCTATGCAGTGCGCTCTAGGCGAACGCGCACAAACCTTCGATAAGGACATCTTTAGACAGTTGTTCTTGCAGAAACTTCCTCCATCAGCTCAGCGTGTCTTGGCCACTATGGATCCTGCTACTCCAGTTGATAAACTAGCAGAAACTGCCGACAAAGTAGTGGAGATTGACACAGCTCCGGTCAACAACGTGAACACACAATCGGAACTGGAGTTGAAAGTGGAAGAGTTAAGTCAACAACTCAACCACGTTTGTTCTCTGCTACAAAATCAACGGCAAAGAAGCCATTCTCGGTCAAGATTTACGAAGAGGCATCGTTCGAGTTCCGGGAAGATCTGCTTCTACCACTCGAAATTTGGAAAGAAGGCTAGGAAGTGCATCTCCCCTTGCAATTTTTCGTCGGAAAACCCCAGCAGCGAGTCCTAATGGCGTCTAGTACTCGCACTACCAACCTGTTATTCATAAAGGACAGGAACTCTGGTGTCAATTTCTTGGTTGATACCGGAGCGTCGGTCAGTGTATTCCCTCAAAAATCTGGTCATACGCACTCGGAATCTCCGCCTCTATACGCTGCTAACGGTTCACGCATACCCACGTACGGTACTCAGTCGCGTGAACTAAACTTGGGCCTTCACCGATCCTTCAAGTGGATTTTCATCTGTGCTCAAGTGCAGCATCCCATAATCGGCGCTGACTTCCTCCAGCATTTCAAACTCCTGGTGGATCTTAACAAGCGACGCTTATGCGACCAGGCCACACTGCTTTCTGTTCTTGCCAAACAGGTTGCCCTTCCGGACGCCTCGAACTCTGCACTTTCCCTCGTTCCCCCTAATTCCATGTACCAGTGCCTTTTCCAGCGATATCCAGGAATTCTTCAACCGATGCAGATGGGTGATACCATTAAGCACACCATTACCCATCACATTACAACAAAAGGTCCCCCTGTGTTTGCAAAACCCAGACGTCTTGCCCCGGACAAACTGAAAGCTGCCAAATCGGAATTCCAGCTTATGATGGATCTTGGGATAATAAGACCTTCCAAAAGCAGTTGGTCCTCTCCCCTACACCTGGTCCAGAAGAAGTCAGGAGACTGGAGACCATGTGGGGATTACCGATTTTTGAATTCGACAACCATCCCGGACCGATATCCGGTACCAAATGTCCAAGACTTTACTTCTCTTCTCCACGGCAAATCTATCTTCAGTAAAATAGATCTCGTTAAGGCTTTCCACCACATTCCCGTAGAGCCTTCGGATATTCCCAAGACTGCAGTTTGTACACCATTTGGGTTATTCGAATTTGTGAAGATGCCGTTCGGGCTACGGAATGCTGCGCAAACCTTTCAGAGGTTTATAGATGAGGTCACCAGAGGCTTAGACTTTGTTTATGCCTACATCGATGATTTGCTTGTGGCCAGCTCAACGGAAGAGGAACATAAGGAACATCTTTCACTCCTCTTTCAACGCTTAGAACAATACGGTGTTACTATTAATGCATCTAAGTGTGTGTTTGCACAGCCAACCTTGGAATTTCTTGGTCACACGATTTCGCAGCACGGAATTACCCCCCTTCAAGACAAGTGTGAAGTGATAAAAAATTACCCAATGCCAAATAATCAGCGTGAGTTACGTCGGTTTCTAGGTTTGGTAAATTATTACCACAAGTTCATTAAAAACTGTGCTAGTGTTCTTGCTCCTCTACACGCTATGATCACACACAAACGCAAGGTAACGAAATTGTTATGGTGTAGCGATAGTTTACAGGCGTTCGACAATGCCAAAAATGCTATCGATAGTGCATTGTCTCTGTCATTTCCTATCAGTGATGCCCCCCTAACTCTGACGGTCGATGCCTCAGATGTTGCGATCGGTGGAGTGTTGGAACAAACCATTAACGGTCAACAAGCACCCATCGCGTTTTACTCGAAAAAGCTGCAGCCAGCCCAAACGCGTTATAGTGCTTTCGGACGTGAACTTCTTGCTATTTACTTAAACGTGAAGCATTTTCAACATTTCCTTGAAGGCCGAGATTTTGTGTTTTTACCGACCACAAACCTTTGGTCACTGTCTTCAATAAAAACAGCTGTAACCACTCTCCCAGAGTCATCAGGCAACTCGATTATATCTCGCAATTTACCACAGATATCCGCCACATCAAAGGTGTCTTGAACACTCCAGCGGATGCACTCTCAAGAATAGAGATTACTTCTGTTACCCTCAGCTCTACACTGTGGAATGCTATTGCACAGGATCAAGATAAGGATACGGAACTACAAGACCTGCTCAGAGAAGACTCCACTCACTCACTTTCCCTCAAGAAAATGAGTATGCCAGGATTGTCTGTGCCCCTCTATTGCGACGTATCAACAGCTGCTATTCGCCCTTATGTCCCTCCATGTCACAGAAAAGCAGTCTTCACGGATCTTCATAAGCCCTCCCATCCTGGTATCCGTGCTTCGCAACACCTGGTTACCTCTCGTTTTGTTTGGCCCTCGATGCGGAAGGATGTCAAACATTGGACCAAAACGTGCCTTGCCTGCCAGCGTGCCAAAGTCCAAAGGCACACCAGGTCCCCCTTTGACGCATTCCCGCCCCCATCCCAGCGATTGAGATAATTCATGTAGACATTGTTGGCCCTCTTCCAGTGATTCAAGGCCAACGTTATCTGCTCACCTGTCTCGACCGCTTTTCCAGATGGCCTGAAGCCATCCCACTTCCTGATATCCAAGCGGAAACTGTTGCAAGAGCCTTTCTTCATGGATGGGTATCAAGATTTGGATTGCCGACAAAAGTCATCACTGACCAAGGTCGCCAATTTGAGTCTTCGCTTTGGAAGAAGTTTACCAGCTTGTTGGGTACAGTGCATGCGCATACCTGTGCGTATCATCCGCAAGCTAACGGCCTCGTCGAACGCTTCCATCGCCAGCTGAAGTCATCCCTTATGTGTCACGAAGACTCCCATTGGATGGATAAGCTTCCACTCGTTTTGCTTGGTATTCGCTCTGCATTTAAGAGTGATCTGAAGACTACAGCGGCTGAACTAGTCTATGGAACAACACTGCGGCTACCAGGTGGCTACTTCACTGCAGGGGATAAGTCATGCGATCCTACGGAATTCGCTCAAACACTTTCCTCTCACATGCAGTCCCTTCAGCCTGTTCCCCCTCGATTGACTAGCCAACAGAACATCTTTGTTTCCCCAGCCCTCCAATCTTGCACCACGTTTTCGTTCGTGTACCTGTCCCAAAACGGCCTCTCCAATGTCCATATGACGGACCCTATGAAGTTCTCCGACGTACGCGCAAATCATTTCTCATCCAGCGCGGTTCCAAGGTCGACAAGGTTTCTATCGATCGTCTTAAGCCTGCGTTTTTGGAATCAACCTTAAGTGAGGTACATGTAGCTACCAAAAAGGTCCAGCGGAAATCTGTGTCGTTCGGAACTCTTTGAACTTCCTCTCTGGTGGGGGAGTGTGTAGTGAATACTCTTATTTTAGTTTCAAGATAAATGTTAATTTTACCGTCTTGAATTTCGGAATAGTATAAATTCATTTTAAATTAGTTACCCCATTATAATTCAATTGTGAACCACATTAATACTAATTTTATGTATACTATATTATTTTATTGTATGTAAACATAATTAATTATATATCACAATTGTCAGTTAATCATTTATATTCAAATATTTATTTTAATCTAATGCCATGTCCATTTTGCAAATAAATAATAGAAAACCAAAGGTTATATTTTCCACCTTTGGTACTGTCGTAGTTTCGCCTAACGGACTCAATACGGCTAGTGAGATAATCACTGGTTGGCACTTAACTAGCGGCAGTGCTTATGGCTACATCATCCAGGTTAACCTATACCGGATAGATGCGCTACGGTCCCAAGCCGTAGCTTGCCTAGGCCAACGACGACGACGACGTAAACCAACAATTTCATCCCATGATTTGAGACGTGGCTCTGAGGATCAGGTAAATTTGCTCTTCCCTCCAGAATTTCAGCTCGGGTTATTTCGTATCAGGAGAGGAACTAAATTAGTGCAGGCGATGCATTATCTCGCATTTTTCCATTTATACTTCAGGTTTGGTCGAATCCTTCTTTACATACGCTCTAAAATTCTAAATGCACCACATACTGTTCCTGAATTGTTTGTAAGCAATTTTCTTTCTTATAGTATCTTATTGTATTTTTTCTTTTCTGAATATATATATATATATATATATATATATATATATATATATATATATATATATATATACTGTGTGTGTGTGTGTGTGTGTGTGTGTGTTTGTGTGTGTGTGTGTAGCTTTTTTGTATAGTAAATCTTTACTATACTGAGACTCCTCATAAAACTGAACTTGAAGCGCTTAAATACTCCAGCAGTAAATTCCCCAAACCTAATTCCAGAAAGAATAACACCTATATTTACAAGCAGATAAAAAGTATTAAAAATGATCTACTAACTTTTATTAATCAAACCTATCTATAAATTAAAGGTGCAACAGTGAGCATGAATATGACGCCAATATAAACAATACTCTGAAAATTGTTCTTTATCTCAAAATTAATTCTCAGTACGATATTTAAATATAGGATATGCCTTCCAGTCATATTTATTTTCCAATCATACTGGATTCTCAGTATTGTATTTTCAGTCATATTTTGATTTTCAGTCTTACTGTCTTTGTAATCATTGTTTTTTTTTCAATAATATTGTTTTTTTCAGTCAAACTGTTTGTCGGTTATGTTGGCTTTCAATAATTTTTTTTTCAGTCATATGTTTCAGTCACTTTAACTTTTAACAATAAGTTTTGAGTCATATTTTTTATCATATTGTTTATCCAATTATATTTTATACACATCTTGTTTTATCAGTTTTTTTGTTTTCTAATTCATATTGCTTTACAATAATATTGTTTCTTCAGTAATATTTTTTCGTCATACTGTTCTTTCCGTCGTATTGTTTTCCAGTCATATTCATTTTCCTCACTGATATTGTTTTTATAGTTATATTTTTCTCCAGTGAAATTGTTCTTTCCACTGATATTATTTCTAATATGAAATACAAACAATGATTCACTTATAAATAATATGAAATAAGAACAATGACTCGCTTATAAGTAACGTTCATAAAATGATAAACAACGGAAAGAAAAATTTAAAGCTTGAAATTTCCTATTGATTAATAAATAAAACACTTTTCTTCCTATAAAAATGTACTAATTTAATGTTGAAATAAATACATAGAAACTTGTACTTCAATTTTACACGCGTGTAATCACCATTATCCGAATTAAAAGTTTTCACTTCCTGAACAAGAAAAATAATATTCCTCGCAATCTCGCCTTTAGAATAATGACAAGAAAAGTTAGTGATAAAACGGCGAAAGAACAATGCCTCACTCAGTTTCAGTATGACGAATAGCACGAAATTAACCAGACTCTAATAGAGGAACAGCCCATTCATAAAACAATAACAAAAATACCTTAAGCAAAAATCTCAAAGAAGAGAAATATTTGCATATTATATATATATATATATATATATATATATATATATATATATATATATATATATATATATATATATATATATATATATATACCGTAAGATGGGGTAACTAGGCACCTGCAAGGGTAACTGGGCCCTACTGAGTTTAAGGTAAATTTCGTTATATAAAAGTATGAATTATTTTCTTAAATTGTAGGTACCTAAAATTTATAGAAAAAATAATAACAGAATTTACCTTAAAATTAGTAGGGCCCAGTTACCCTTGTAGGTGCCCAGTTACACCATCTTACGGTGTGTGTGTGTATATATATCTATATATATATATAAAAGATAAGATAAACTAATCTGTGTTAACTAATCTGTAATATGTGTTAACTATCTGTGTTAACTGTAATCACTGTTACATAACTGAAAGATAAAGGTCAAAGTGTGCCCGCCCCATCCGTTGTGAGGACGACTCAGACGAGCGTTAACAAATGGAGCGGCGGGAATCATTACTCGACCCTCACCTTTATCTTTCCCATGTTGAACGAAAAGCGCCTCTTTATCGAAAAGTGGAGGCGGCGGTTAGCAAACCCGAACACTTAAATTCAATTTCCATTGGCGAAAACGCTCGGATGTCACGAGGATTTACATCGTTGAAAAAGCAGAGAAGCTACACAAAACAATGTACAGTACATCTCCAACAGATAAATACAAAAAAAACACACACACACACACACAGACACTATAATCCCTTAAACTTCCTAGCCTTTAATAAAGCATGTAAATGCCTTTTTAGTGTAATACAGCGATTAAATAGACATTTATAGTAGTGGTTTCTAACCTTTTTTGTATAGTTACCGAAAACCCACTTCTAATCCAGCTCCATTACCCCAATCATTAGATATTTTTTATAACTTCTCGATTATCATAATATTATTTTGTATAACTTCTGAATCGCTCGTCATTACCCCACAAAACAGTTGTCATTACGCCAGTGGGGTAATTTACCCCTCGGTTGGAAACCATTGATTTATATGCTTTATAAAGACAATGAAAATGATTAAACAATATCGAACATTATTTATTATTGGAATTCACACGCATACGTCTTGTTCCGTTAGTTTCATTTCATGAAGACATTTACGAAGTGAAAGTTTTTTGCTATACGGAAACAGCTGCTATCGCCGACCCATCAGATCCATCATACTGTAGAGTGTAAATGTTCAGCTCGTCGATGGAGTGACACAGTCTCTCAGGGAGTAAAACATTATTAGATCTCTCAGGAAAGAGTTCACTTTGTTATAAGAAAGGAAGGGATCTCCAGTGACTTTCGTCATCCCAGTGTTTGTGAATTCTCTTTCGTTATTCGTGTCGGCGCGATAATATATATATATATATATATATATATATATATATATATATATGTTCAATCTCATAGGAAAATTATTTCAAATTAAATTTACAAAAGTAATACATTAGAACTAAAACCTTTTTTTTTTTTGGTTGCAGGTAGAATAAAACGTAATGGCTAATATGCAAGTGAGCTACACTCCTCAGGAAAAGGCGGAAACACCAAGAATGTTAAGAGAAGAGGAAGGATTGAGTTTTGTATTGTTGAAGATAAGATAGTCGTGTGGAAGATTGTGACGAGTAGAGAGAGGAAGGAACTGGCTTTTTGAGGCAGACAAGATTGTAAAATAAAAAAATAGTGGAAAGATCGGAGGTCAGATGCACCATAGCTGTCTCATGCGAAGCATGGAGTGACTGTAGAGAGGGACGTTTTGTGAAACGGGTGTAGAAGTGAAGGGTGGAATCATCGGCAGAGTGGATAGGACAGGAAGTGCTACTTAATAGATCATTGATGAATAAAGAGAGAGGGTGATAGGACAGAACCCTGAAGAACACCACTATTAATAGCTTTAGGAAAACAGTCGCCATCTTCAATCTCAGCTCTTGATCGGCCAAAAAGGAAATTAGAGATGAAGGCACAGATAGAAGGAGAGAAACCGTAGGAGGGCAGTTTGGAAATTAAGGATTTGTGCCAGAGTGTAACAAAAGCTTTTGATATGTCTAACGCAACAGCAAAGGTTTCACCAAAATCCCGAAAGAAGGATGACCAAGAGTATATTTTATTCCAGTTACTTAAATTCGAAACGAAGATGAACCGTCCTTGGAGTTGTACGCTTTACTTCGTGTTTTGTATTAAAATTTGTCTACAAGATTATATATATATATATATATATATATATTTAGGGTGGTCCAAAAAAATAAATGTTGAAAATTCGTAGGTCTTACTTACCCCCTAAAATTGTTACCTATGTTGAAAAAACTCTAAATGTGAAATTTTAATAAGATCAAAAAATTCTAAGTGGTGCCACATCGCATTTGAATTTAGATGTTTTTAAAAACCTTTTTTGCTTCTTCCCCATAATATGGATTTATTGTGTCTTTATGAAAAATATTTTGATATATATCATTTTTTTGCATAATATAGATTTTTGTATGCTTATTGTGGTTAAATATTCCGAAGCACATCTTGTATGAGCGGTACTGAACACGTTGAGGCAAGAATCGCATCTGTTCTGTTGATAACTTGTATTCACGTTTTTCCATGTAATAGATTTCGTCACTTACAATCGTATTTTTTATTCACAAGCCTCAGTCTTCTGCCAACCTGTCGTTTGCAGTGTATTGTTTGTAGTCGTTTACAGTGTATTGTTTGCAGTCATTTGCAGTGTATATGTTTGCAGTGTATTGCAGTTCGTTTGTAGTGTTGCAATAGTGAATAATCATATAAGAAATGGCAAGTTCCTCAATGAGAACTCGCAGAAATACCGAAATATGGCTCATTGGACAACCAATTGAAATGATATGCGAGAAAAAACTTCCTTCCAAAGGTGATGTGCTCCGTCGTCTTTTTTATTTACTTAATTAAGGAAAAGAAAACTCTAAGAGAAGCTTCTAAAGCAGTTTACGTAGAGGTACTTGAATTTTGGGAACGAGCTAGAATTCCAACAAGAGCTGATTATAATGTTATACCAATGATTGAAAAAGTATATACGGAATATAGAACGCTCCAAAAATTTAAATTCCGGTGCTCCGAAACTCAGCGTGAGAAAGAAAGATTGTTTCAGGACAGTTTAAACGATCTCTTTGATATTGCTCACCAAAAAGCGTACGAGATGATCAAGATTAAAGAAGATAGAGAATTCCTCCAAGCTCAAAAACAGAAGGGAAGAAAAGGATATATGGCTAACGTTGACAAAGCATTATCAGAGAAAGAAGATCGTAAAAGGAAGAGAGAGTCAACTAAAGAATGGTTAGCACGTAAGGAAAGTAAGAGAAAGAAGGAAGAAACAAAGTCTGCCAAATTGACTTCATCAAGTAGCATGAGTAGTGAAGATGAAACAATGAGCATGAGTAGTGAAGATGAAACAATGAGCATGAGTAGTGAAGATGAAACAATGAGCATGAGTAGTGAAGATGAAACAATGTTGTTTAAAACTAACACGGCATCAAAAAATAATGCAGGCAAGAAGGTTCCTAGCAAACCAAGTAAGAAGGAACTTGTAACACGAGAAGTTGCAGTTGCACTGGATAGATCGAATATTTCTGATAGACAGGCCGTATATGTGCTATCAGCTGCTGCCTCTGCATTAGATCATTATCTTGATGACTTGTCCATAAGCAGAAGTACAGTTCGTCGAAAGAGAATGGATGTACGTGAGAAAATCGCAAAAGATTTAAAACTCGAGTCTGGCACAGGAGTAGACATTGCAACAGCTGTTGTCGAATGTTTAAAGGACTGGAACTTAATTGATCGCATTAAAGGTATGTGCTTTGACACAACTGCCACGAACACGGGTCCTAAAAAGGGAGCTACTGCACAAATAGAACAAAAGCTTGGAGAAGACTTACTAAATATTGCATGCCGGCATCATATAATTGAACTTATTGCACCCAATGTTTTTGAGGTGTGCCTTTGTTCCGCCAGTAGCGGACCTGATATTCCGATATTCAAACCCTTTAAGTCTGCCTAGAATTCCATCAATAAAGAAAATTTTGAAACCTTTCCTGATATTGCAGGATGTGATGAACTGCTTGTTATTTGTAAGAAACATCTAACCTCCACACAAATCCGAGATGATTACAGAGAGGTCCTGGAACTTACAATCATCTATCTAGGAGATGTACCACCACGTGGAGTCAAATTTCTAAAGCCAGGTGCTTTGCATCATGCCAGGTGGATGTCTCGCATAATCTATGCAATAAAAATGAATCTTTTCTGCTCACAATTTGAAATGACTCTAAAGGAACAAAGTGGAATAAAACGTTTTGCACAATTTGCCATTAGACACTATGTTCCTGCATGGTTTTTTGCACCTATCGCTGCTTCTGCCCCTGCCAATGATCTTTCGCTACTAAAACTGCTGCTAGTATACGAAGACAAAAAAAAGCATTGCTTCTGCAGCATCTCAAGCACTCTCTCGCCATCTTTGGTACTTAAGTGAATTTCTTATTTCACTTTCATTCTTTGATGAAGATATTTCCATTGATGTTAAAAGAGATATGGTAAAGGCACTCGACATAAGGGGATCTAAACATCCGCCCAAAAGAATAAATTTGAATCTTTCTGCCAACGATATTCAAAACAAGACAGTAGCTAGCTTTGTTACTAGCTCGTCTCGACTATTTTTCACTAAGCTCAGACTCCTAATAGCCTTTCTTCATCCAAGAAACTGGAAGAACAGACAAGATTATCAAATGGCCCTTGAGTATGTCAAGTCAATGATGGTAACAAATGATAACTCCGAAAGAGGAATAGCATTAATGAAAAAATTCAATGCACATCTAACTAAGAATGAAAGTCAAAAGCAGTTTTTCCTGCAAGTAATGGAGCAACATCGCCTGCAGTTTCCTAATGTAAAAAAATCAAACTTGAAGCAGGAACTGCGAACGCAGCAACAATGAGTGGGAGATGAGCACCCATGAGACCCCCACCTCTGAGTGGTTAATACTCGATTATAGTTGAATATGGAGGGGGACTGCGATAAACTAGAGAAATTTTTGAATATGAATTCAAGGAATTTTGAAACAAGAAAATTAAGAAATTTAAAGTCGAGTGTGGCACCACTAAATATTTATTAATTTTGATAAGTTTTGGTCAGGAACTTTTTTAAATATAGGTAACAATTTCCGAGGGTAAGACAAGATTCAGATACTTTTAAAATTTACTATATAATTTTGGACTACCCTAAATTTTATATATATATATATATATATATATATATATAATCATCGATGCATTCATATTTTAAGTGGAAGTATGAAGAGTTAAAAAATCTTTTTACATAGCCCATACGCCCATTTCAGGGTACGAGCAGCTCGCAGAGCATTGCCAAGCAAATAGGGGGTCAAAGTACTGACAAGGCTTTCGTACGTGGTTCATCACCACTCAACGCAACAATGCCCTGTGTTAGTTTAGTCCAAAGAACATCCATTTCCATACTGAACTTATTGCAATTTTTGTTAGTTGTTATTACAGACACTCACAGTTATTATCAGTCCTGGTACATGATTCTTCAGGCGCAAGATACACCGCAATTTTGTGTTTTCTCCTTAAGACAGTACAAATTTACCTGTCAGTCACAGTCACACATGTACTACCTCAGGTTTGCTCTACACAAACTGACCGAAAAACCACAGATAATACTTTTTTAGATATATATAATTTTATGTAGACTCCAACACGGAAAAAAACTGTATTTGTAAAAACTGAACAAAATAGAATTTAAAGTAGAATAACCTCCCCCAAAAAAACCAAACCCAGAATGAAATTTGGAAAAATTTGTAATCTTAATTTTGTCCTTATTTTGTAGTTACGATTTCAATATTTCTTCATTATACCTCTTTATAATCCAGTTTAGTTTTTCGGCCCTTATTACGGTTACTATCATTGAGGTTTTCCCTGCCACTATTCGTGTTATTATTATTATATTATTATTATTATTATTATTGATTCCAGACAGAATACCGTTGTTGTTCCCAATCAAGTTTGATTTTTAATTTTACTTATTGTCTATTTCCGAAACTCTATAGTTTTATTATTTATCCTTAACTATATTTCGTGATTTTACACGCTTGTACTTCCCTTCACGACGTTCGCCCATCCGTATCATATCACGTACGTACTTTTATGCCCGAAACTGTGTTTTGATGTACCACTTATATACTTTGTAATCCTATACAATTGTTCGCCTATCTATTTTTAATTGCTCCCCTCATTTCGCATTTTTTAATTGTTTTCTGTCTGAGATTATTTTCTTTTGTTGAATGCCAACTAAGGATTTCTATATCCTAAACGTTTGTATGGTCGTGAAGTATCAGTTTGTTTTTACTTGTTTTTATTTATGTTTATACTCGTATATGATCAGGGGCGTACCGAAAGGTGGGGCGACAGAAGCGGTGCCCCCCCCCCCCCCCCCCCCCCCCCGCGCCTTGGGCCTTGTACCGGTGTCTATTGATGTGCGTATCTCTATAACTATATACTAAAGTTCGTACATACAGTTACAGAGATAAGCAGGTTTTGTTTTAGTTTGTATATTTTATAGTAAGAATACATTTTAAATTATTACGAATTTATTTTATATGCATTAATATAAAATATTAATACTAAACCTGTCATCCCAGGCCAGTGTTGCCAGGTAAAAAATTGAAAACCTGCCAAATCATGCTTAAAAACCAGCACAAAAACAGCCAAAACAAGCTTTCATACTATATATATATATATATATATATATATATATATATAATAGCATTAAACCTGCTTAGCATATATATATATATGAAAATTATTTCACGAAGGTAACACGTGAAAAATATTTATGATGAATAAAACCACGAAGGAAAGGAAACACAAAATGGTGCTCAAGCGCTTTCGTCTAATGACATCCTCAGGAACACTGAAGTACATAAAAAGGTTAAGCCTATATATAGGTTACAGAAAGAAAAAAAGAAAAAATAAATAATATACATACACACACACACACATACATATATATATATATATATATACATACATATCTATATATACAAATACATACACATACATACACATACATGTTTATTGTATATATAGTATGTATGTATGTGTGTATGTATTTGTATATATAGATATGTATGTATATATATATATATATATGTATGTGTGTGTGTGTGTGTATGTATGTTATTTATTTTTCTTTTTTTCTTTCTGTAACCTATATATAGGCTTAACCTTTTTATGTACTTCAGTGTTCCTGAGGATGTCATTAGACGAAAGCGCTTGAGCACCATTTTGTGTTTCCTTTCCTTCGTGGTTTTATTCATCATATATATATATATATATATATATATATATATATATATATACACACCTTTGTTTTAGTTACTCACACGCTAAAAAATTTGCATGTATCGGTGACCGATACATGCAAATATTTTAGTTTACAGTATTTATATTTGTTGAATATTCAAACTTTCTGCGATTAGTCAAAAAGACGTTATCTGAATTTAAAAAGAGTAAAAAATTCGCCAACCCGTGACTGTAGAATTTTACTCGCCAATTAGTCTTAATTAAAACTGTCAGTTGTACTGTCTTGTGCACAATGAAAGCTCAAAAATGTTTCAGTATTCTCTATGTTAAATCCTGTCTGTACACACATAGTAATGTAACTTTTTGAACTATCATTTTTGACTCAGTATTTTTCGCATGAAAGATGTGTGGTAAATCTATTGGTTTATCTAATTTAGTTTACACTTGCTGTAAATAAGGCTTTGTTAGTACATGAATATTGGTTCTAGTAAATGTTTATATATATACATACTCGTATGTATATACGCCTCGGTGGTGTAGTGGTTAGCGCCGCTGACAACGAATCCATCGGCCCCGGAATCGAGACCCGGTGACGGCAGGCGACGCGCAGCAAAACTCACCTGCTCATCCTTCCATACAATAAAGAAAGTGGTTGGTAGATAAATGGGTACCCTGAGCAGCCTAGTGGTTAAGACGCTGGGCTGCTGGTGGGGCGTGGTTCGGATTCCACGTTAAACTGTAGGTCTAAGGTGGAGTGAAAAGCGTGACCTTCGTCAGAATGAACAATTCGGGCGGAAGCAAACCAAAGGTAAGTTATGGTGTATACACTTTTGTTTTAGTTACTCACACGCCTCCCCCCCCCTCACGTAACCAAATCCTGGGTACGCCCCTGTATATGATCCCTAGATTTATTTTATATATATACCTCTTTATATACTCTCTCTGTACACACACACACACACACACATATATATATATATATATATATATATATATATATATATATATATATATATATTATTGAATCTAAGCGCATACTTCAAAGAATTGATTTTACGTAGCTCAAGAAAAATATAGAGCCAAAATTCGTTTATTTATATATACCTTTATTTTCTAAACATTTTTCGATTCTCCGCCTTTGTTTGGCGAGTGTAACCTTAGCCAAAGACAATATAAAATTGAACGAATTCTTAAGTGAAAATTTTTCACCCGAAGAATAATTGCAAAACAAATTTAAGACTGCGAAATACGAGTAATGTTTATACTGAAGTGAAAGAAGAAGAAAAAGGAGGAGGAGGAGGAGGAGGAGGAGGAGGAGGAGGAGGAGGAGGAGGAGGAGGAGTCGGTGATGGTGGTGATGGTGGAGGTTACAGAATTTACAGAAGTTACAGGTTAACGAAGACTCTAATATCCACTGTAGGCTAGCCCAAGAAAGAGGTAGAAAGGCAAAAGAAAAAGCAAATGAAAATAAAAAATAATGAAAACTTTCATACCGTAATTATACTGGGTGATCGAGATAAATGGGACCCATAAAAAAAAGCCAAATATTCTTAATATTTAATTCCTTTCATAAAAACTATATATCATTCGAAAGAGTAGAGTTACAAGTTTATTATGAAATATTTATTTTTTAAAAATGACTCCTTTCAAATGTGCTCCATTAGTTGCCAAGCATTCCAGTGTTCTCGCTTGTAAGTTCTGCATCACTTTTGCAAGAGTGTGCGCTGGTATGGCCTGTATCTCATTTGTGATGGCGGCCTTCAATTCTTGCAAGGTCGTTGGATTATTTCTGTAGACCCTACTCTTTAAATATCCCCAGAGATAATAATCTAAGGGAGAAAAATCCGGAGACCTTGCGGGCCATTCAACGTCTCCAAATCTTGAGATTAACTCGCCTGGAAACGTTTGACGCAAAACTGCCATGCAGTTCCTCGTGGTATGGCAGGTAGCTCCGTCTTGTTGGAACCAGTGGTTTTCTAGACAAAGATCTCTTAATTTAGGAATAAGGAAATCGGTCAACATTTTTTCGTAGCGATCACTATTTACAGTGACCGTGTTTCCGGTGGAATCCTCGAAAAAGTACGGCCTTATGATCTGAGATGCAGTAAGACCACACCAAACAGTTACACGCTGACTATGCAACGGGACTTCGGTAATATTCAATGGATTTTCTGTTGCCCAGAAACGACAATTTTGTTTGTTTACAGTTCCATTCAAGTGAAAATGGGCTTCGTCTGACATAATCAAAGTTGCTAGAAAATTTCTGGTGTCATTTACCTTCTGTTGGATCCATTGACAGAATTGTCGTCTTCGTGCGAAATCTCCATCGTTTAGTTGTTGCACTGTTTGAATTTTATATGGAAAGAGCATTAAATTTTGCTTGAATATACGGTGTGTTGTTGTCCATATCCAACTCCCTAACAGCTGAGAAGCATGTCTGATGCTTATGTTAGGATTATCCTGTACAATTTCATGAGTTCTGTTAATGATCTCGTCTATCCTTGCTGTGCGCACTCTTCCAGTTGGTTTTCTTTTTCCAATGCTGCCAGTTAGGGAAAAATTTCTGACACACCGACGGATTACTTTCTTAGAAGGTGATTTTAACATCTGAAAATTTGTCTTGAAAGATCTTTGAGCTGAAACTACACTTCTTCCATGCTCATAATATTGCTCAGTTATGAAACGCAGCTGTTCCACAGTCCATGCAGTTGTAGTGAATACTCTTATTTTAGTTTCAAGTAAATGTTAATTTTACCGTCTTGAATTTCGGAATAGTATAAATTCATTTTAAATTAGTTACCCCATTATAATTCAATTGTGAACCACATTAATACTAATTTTATGTATACTATATATTATTGTATGTAAACATATTAATTATATATCACAATTGTCAGTTAATTATTTATATTCAAATATTTATTTTAATCTAATACCATGTCCATTTTGCAAATAAATAATAGAAAACCAAAGGTTATATTTTCCACCTTTGGTACTGTCGCAGTTTCGCCTAACGGACTCAATACGGCTAGTGAGATAATCACTGGTTGGCACTTAACTAGCGGCAGTGCTTATGGCTACATCATCCAGGTTAACCTATACCGGATAGATGCGCTACGGTCCCAAGCCGTAGCTTGCCTAGGCCGACGACGTAAACCAACAATTGGTGACCCCGGAGCTGGATTACCCCTTCTACCCGAACGACTAGGACTAGACTGTAATGTCGTTCGTGCCCATCACCCCCTTCACCCGAGCGACTAGGACCAGACTGTAACGTCGTTCGTGCCCATCACCCCCTTCACCCGAGCGACTAGGACCAGACTGTAATGCGCTCGTGCCCTCTGCCCCTCACCCCTGCCCGTGCGCTCTGTGCCTGCGCTCGTCTCACCTCCACTCCTTCGTTGGTACTTGTCGTCTTGCTTGTACGTCAGCAAGCATAGGAGAAGATGCCTGACGACGCTGGTGCCATCTCCCACTTGAGCGTAAAGCTCCCCGTCTTCTGGCCGGGTGATCCATTTATTTGGTTCCACCAAGTGGATCACAATTCAACTTGGGAAGGATCACCGCTAGCAGGACGAAATACGATCATGTTTTGTCTCTCTACCAGCGAGCATCATCTCTGAAGTCCGTGACGTCATCATATCTACTTCCACGAGTGAGGACCCATACAACGATCTGAAGTCTGCCATCCTGTGCCGCACCACTGTCTCCGAGCGTGAGAAACTACATCAGTTAATCTCAAAAGAAGAACTTGGAGACCGTAAGCCCACTCAAATGCTGAGGGCTATGCAGTGCGCTCTAGGCGAACGCGCACAAACCTTCGATAAGGACATCTTTAGACAGTTGTTCTTGCAGAAACTTCCTCCATCAGCTCAGCGTGTCTTGGCCACTATGGATCCTGCTACTCCAGTTGATAAACTAGCAGAAACTGCCGACAAAGTAGTGGAGATTGACACAGCTCCGGTCAACAACGTGAACACACAATCGGAACTGGAGTTGAAAGTGAAAGAGTTAAGTCAACGACTCAACCACGTTTGTTCTCTGCTACAAAATCAACGGCAAAGAAGCCATTCTCGGTCAAGATTTACGAAGAGGCATCGTTCGAGTTCCGGGAAGATCTGCTTCTACCACTCGAAATTTGGAAAAAAGGCTAGGAAGTGCATCTCCCCTTGCAATTTTTCGTCGGAAAACCCCAGCAGCGAGTCCTAATGGCGTCTAGTACTCGCACTGCCAACCTGTTATTCATAAAGGACAGGAACTCTGGTGTCAATTTCTTGGTCGATACCGGAGCGTCAGTCAGTGTATTCCCTCAAAATCTGGTCATACGCACTCGGAATCTCCGCCTCTATACGCTGCTAACGGTTCACGCATACCCACGTACGGTACTCAGTCGCGTGAACTAAACTTGGGCCTTCACCGATCCTTCAAGTGGATTTTCATCTGTGCTCAAGTGCAGCATCCCATAATCGGCGCTGACTTCCTCCAGCATTTCAAACTCCTGGTGGATCTTGACAAGCGACGCTTATGCGACCAGGCCACACTGCTTTCTGTTCTTGCCAAACAGGTTGCCCTTCCGGACGCCTCGAACTCTGCACTTTCCCTCGTTCCCCCTAATTCCATGTACCAGTGCCTTTTCCAGCGATATCCAGGAATTCTTCAACCGATGCAGATGGGTGATACCATTAAGCACACCATTACCCATCACATTACAACAAAGGTCCCCCTGTGTTTGCAAAACCCAGACGTCTTGCCCCGGACAAACTGAAAGCTGCCAAATCGGAATTCCAGCTTATGATGGATCTTGGGATAATAAGACCTTCCAAAAGCAGTTGGTCCTCTCCCCTACACCTGGTCCAGAAGAAGTCAGGAGACTGGAGACCATGTGGGGATTACCGGTTTTTGAATTCGACAACCATCCCGGACCGATATCCGGTACCAAATGTCCAAGACTTTACTTCTCTTCTCCACGGCAAATCTATCTTCAGTAAAATAGATCTCGTTAAGGCTTTCCACCACATTCCCGTAGAGCCTTCGGATATTCCCAAGACTGCAGTTTGTACACCATTTGGGTTATTCGAATTTTTGAAGATGCCGTTCGGGCTACGGAATGCTGCGCAAACCTTTCAGAGGTTTATAGATGAGGTCACCAGAGGCTTAGACTTTGTTTATGCCTACATCGATGATTTGCTTGTGGCCAGCTCAACGGAAGAGGAACATAAGGAACATCTTTCACTCCTTTTTCAACGCTTAGAACAATACGGTGTTACTATTAATGCATCTAAGTGTGTGTTGCACAGCCAACCTTGGAATTTCTTGGTCACACGATTTCGCAGCACGGAATTACCCCCTTCAGGACAAGTGTGAAGTGATAAAAAATACCCTATGCCAAGTAATCAGCGTGAGTTACGGCGGTTTCTAGGTTTGGTAAATTATTACCACAAGTTCATTAAAAACTGTGCCAGTGTTCTTGCTCCTCTACACGCTATGATCACACACAAACGCAAGGTAACGAAATTGTTATGGTGTAGCGATAGTTTACAGGCGTTCGACAATGCCAAAAATGCTATCAATAGTGCATTGTCTTTGTCATTTCCTATCAGTGATGCCCCCTAACTCTGACGGTCGATGCCTCAGATGTTGCGATCGGTGGAGTGTTGGAACAAACCATTAACGGTCAACAAGCACCCATCGCGTTTTACTCGAAAAAGCTGCAGCCAGCCCAAACGCGTTATAGTGCTTTCGGACGTGAACTTCTTGCTATTTACTTAAACGTGAAGCATTTCAACATTTCTTGAAGGCCGAGATTTTGTGTTTTTACCGACCACAAACCTTTGGTCACTGTCTTCAATATAAAACAGCTGTAACCACTCTCCCAGAGTCATCAGGCAACTCGATTATATCTCGCAATTTACCACAGATATCCGCCACATCAAAGGTGTCTTGAAACACCAGCGGATGCACTTTCAAGAGTAGAGATTACTTCTGTTACCTCAGCTCTACACTGTGGAATGCTATTGCACAGGATCAAGATAAGGATACGGAACTACAAGACCTGCTCAGAGAAGACTCCACTCACTCACTTTCCCTCAAGAAAATGAGTATGCCAGGATTGTCTGTGCCCCTCTATTGCGACGTATCAACAGCGCTGCTATTCGCCTTATGTCCCTCCATGTCACAGGAAAAGCAGTCTTCATGGATCTTCATAAGCCCTCCATCCTGGTATCCGTGCTTCGCAAACACCTGGTTACCTCTCGCTTTGTTTGGCCCTCGATGCGGAAGGATGTCAAACATGGACCAAAAACGTGCCTTGCCTGCCAGCGTGCCAAAGTCCAAAGGCACACCAGGTCCCCCTTTGACGCATTTCCGCCCCCATCCCAGCGATTTGAGGTCATTCATGTAGACTTGTTGGCCCTCTTCAGTGATTCAAGGCCAACGTTATCTGCTCACCTGTCCGACGCTTTTCCAGATGGCCTGAAGCCATCCCACTTCCTGATATCCAAGCGGACACTGTTGCAAGAGCCTTTCTTCATGGATGGGTATCAAGATTTGGATTGCCGACAAAAGTCATCACTGACCAAGGTCGCCAATTTGAGTCTTCGCTTTGGAAGAAGTTTACCAGCTTGTTGGGTACAGTACATGCGCATACCTGTGCGTATCATCCGCAAGCTAACGGCCTCGTCGAACGCTTCCATCGCCAGCTGAAGTCATCCCTTATGTGTCACGAAGACTCCCATTGGATGGATAAGCTTCCACTCGTTTTGCTTGGTATTCGCTCTGCATTTAAGAGTGATCTGAAGACTACAGCGGCTGAACTAGTCTATGGAACAACACTGCGGCTACCAGGTGGCTACTTCACTGCAGGGGATAAGTCATGTGATCCTACGGAATTCGCTCAAACACTTTCCTCTCACATGCAGTCCCTTCAGCCTGTTCCCCCTCGATTGACTAGCCAACAGAACATCTTTGTTTCCCCAGCCCTCCAATCTTGCACCCACGTTTTCGTTCGTGTACCTGTCCCAAAACGGCCTCTCCAATGTCCATATGACGGACCCTATGAAGTTCTCCGACGTACGCGCAAATCATTCCTCATCCAGCGCGGTTCCAAGGTCGACAAGGTTTCTATCGATCGTCTTAAGCCTGCGTTTTTGGAATCAACCTTAAGCGAGGTACAAGTAGCTACCAAAAGGTCCAGCGGAAATCTGTGTCGTTCGGAACTCTTTGAACTTCCTCTCTGGTGGGGGAGTGTGTAGTGAATACTCTTATTTTAGTTTCAAGATAAATGTTAATTTTACCGTCTTGAATTTCGGAATAGTATAAATTCATTTTAAATTAGTTACCCCATTATAATTCAATTGTGAACCACATTAATACTAATTTTATGTATACTATATTATTTTATTGTATGTAAACATAATTAATTATATATCACAATTGTCAGTTAATTATTTATATTCAAATATTTATTTTAATCTAATACCATGTCCATTTTGCAAATAAATAATAGAAAACCAAAGGTTATATTTTCCACCTTTGGTACTGTCGCAGTTTCGCCTAACGGACTCAATACGGCTAGTGAGATAATCACTGGTTGGCACTTAACTAGCGGCAGTGCTTATGGCTACATCATCCAGGTTAACCTATACCGGATAGATGCGCTACGGTCCCAAGCCGTAGCTTGCCTAGGCCGACGACGTAAACCAACACAGTCATCTTGAAGGGTTAGTTTTAACTAACACTTTTATTTTGTTTTGTATCTTATCTTGTCTTGTATTGTCAAAACCTGTACAATCCTGTACAAACTTATAACTATCCTCTTTCGAATGATGCGTATGATTTTATAAAAGGACTTATACTTTAAGAGTTACAGGGGTTTCTTTTGGGTCCCATTTCTCTGGATCACCCTTTACTTATAAACCTGTAAAGCTTTCGCATAGAAACAGTATTAGTAGTGGAGTATGAAATAGACGAGGCTCTTCTTCCGCCAATCACTGCCGACAGAAACTGGTGAAAGGAGATTTATTGGAAATTAGTATAATGAAAAGAAGAGCTTCGAAGTTCATTTGCACCATGTATACACTTATCTCGTGTACCCGATTAAGCATTAGTGGAAGCAGAAAATAAAGGATAAAGTGAAACGTTAGATTGCTTAATCTGATTTGCACCATACATTTTTAAATGTATTTTATTTATTTATTTATTTATTTATTATAATTTATTATAAACAAAAAGATATCATGTCATTGCCGCAGCATTTCTTTGGAGAACAGTATAGGCCACAGTAGTGTGGTAGAAAAAATGGAGAGGTGGTAATGAGGAATGGGGTAGAGGGAGGGGGAGAGAGGGAAAAGGAGAAAAAGGGGAGTGCCAATATAGCAAAATTTTAATCCCTGATTAGATTTTAATCCGTACATGGCTTTTAATTAAAAAGATAAAAATATGAATATACAGTGTGTATATACACGTCACCCTGACGTTACACTTACACTATGAACTTTAGCGGCCACCATTTTAAAAGAGAAAAATAGTTTAAAAAAATTGAAAGCATATAACGTTTAGAGGCCACCTGATGTGATGCAACACGCTGGCACATGCATATACATTATACATACATAACCTAACCTAATCTAGAGAGCGCAACAACGACCAAAATAATAATCCCAACTTAACCTAACCCAACCTAACCTGGCCTAGCCTAACCTAGAGTGCACAATTTCGACACAAAAACCACCGATGTCTACGAACGCGTGAGAAGATACGAGTTTTTTTCTTGTAGGCAACTGTGGGCGGAGCCTATTATCGTCTTTCGAACTTAAAATATGAGTTTAAATATATACGAGTGTTTAAGATTATATATATATATATAATATATATATATATTGTACACAAGTGTGTATACACGCACAAAGCACCTACCTGTGAACAATTGAAAGACTATTTATATGTGTAAGTCCTCCTTCCAAACATCATATATTATATATATATATATATATATATATATATATATATATATATATCAGTTGTATTTTCGATTTCAGTTTTTGTAAAAACAAAATATCAGTTTCGATTTTGGTTTCAATTTTTTCGCTTCGCTTTCAATTTAAGAATTATATCGACATTTTCTTCATTGAAGTAAATTCAAATATTTATTACTCATATATTTGAGTTATGTATTCCTTATGAAGCCTTTTATTTTTTATTTGATTTCGTATCATACTGTAAGGCGCAGTTGTTCTTCGTCGTTAGTTTATAAAACTTTCGCCTCTCAAGACTTCAGATGAATTGATAGTCAAAAGTTAAGCTGCAAGCTTAAAGTCACACAGTCGTCTGATATTTTTGTTTTATACTTTTGTGCTAATCCACTTCTTCTCATCTTGGTATAACTTTTTCTATTTACCTTTGATAGTTATCCACCTATATGAAGAGAGAGGCGAATATATTAAAAAGATAGTCATAAAGAAAAAAGCTCATAAGTTGCCTTTCTATATCTATATATCTTTGGAAATAGTCTTACGGGATGAGACGAAGTGTATCTATAAACCAAAACCATTTCTATCACGTCTCACTACCGGAATGTCTTTTTGTTTGACAAGTTGTGTCTGATGTTAGTAAATTTGAATTAAAAATAGCTTAACTTCTTTAAAAAACTCTTTAATTTTAACGAGAAATATCGATTTTGATTTCAGTTTTCAGTTTTTCGTTTTATTTTATTTCAGTTTCAGTTTCGATTTAATTTTTTTCCGATTTCATTTAAAAAGAAAAAATTCTGTTTTGTCAGTTTATCGATTCCAGTTCATATCGATTCTCCATCCCTGATATACAGTATATACACTAGGGTTATGACATTTTTATAACCTCATGTTCCTGTATCATAAATCGATGAACTTTTGCCCCCTGACAATGAAAATAACAGTTTTTTCGATATATTTTGAAAAAACTTCACCCCAAAATAAAAAATAAAAAATTAATAAAATAATAAATAGAAATTTGCATGTTTATTTCACAATTATTATACATAAACATATATTATATTATACAACATTATACCTATACAATACATATTAATTATACAAATACAATATTATACATTTACTCTATTATTGTTTTACTTATTGCTTAAAATACTAATATACTAATAATACTAATATACTATATTTGCTTTCGGGGTGACATTTTTTTTTAATGCTCTGGAATTAGGCCCTTTTTATTGTTTTCAAGCAAAAGTTCATCGATTGATGATACAGGAAACAATATTTATGACAAAAAATTAGAAAGTCATAACCCTAATATACACTATACTTAAGGCTTATAATCTTGCAACATGCAGTTTTGTCCGAAGTCCTGTCTTCTTTCGAAGATTAAACGGACTAATTTGCCTGTTGAGGTGGCCTCTGACAAATATTTTTATACGAGTCTGATGGCCTTTCGATAAAAATTAACCTTTTTAGTAGCCTATAAATATATAGCCTCATTTTCTATAAATGGGAATGTTTGTTGTCTAGAATCAAAGTTGCATTAAATACAACGGGTAAGGAACGCCTGAAACAGGGATGATTAGAGGAATACCCCAAACAAATTCATCAAACACATGAAAATTTTATAAATTCACAAATAAAATGCGACAGGAGTTGAGATAAATTCGAAAACAATTCTCTCCTTATTTACAGTTCCATCAGAAACTTAATATTTCCATACCGGTTATTCAAATATTCTAAAATCAATTTAGTATGAGAACGTCGACTAAATTCTAAAGAGTAACAGAGTTCGAGCCCTTCTTTTGAACTAAATTAAACCCTCACCGTTATAAGTTCTCAAAACTAATTACCATTCACTACCAAGGACACACATTTATCAAAACATGGCTCATACATATCAAATCAGGACTATTTCCTCTCTCCACACAAATTACATATGTATAGTAAACAGCCCAATCATGGTAGTGAATGGTGGTTAGTTTTGAGAGCTTATAACAATAAAGGTTTAATTTAGTTCTAAAGAAGCGATCGAAATCTGTCACTCTTTAGGCTTTGATCAATGGTCTCATACTAAATTTATTTTAGAATATTTGAATAATCAGTGGAAAAATTAAGTTTTCGATGAAATTGTGATTAAGGGGAGAATTGTTTCGGAATTTCTCTCAACTCTTGTGAGATAAATTGCGTGCGTTGTTTCCCTGTATGTACTGTACAAACAAACATGAGGTTGCGAACGGATGGTGGAACTTCAGAACGCTGGTGGGCAGATGCGGTTAGTACGACATGGGCGCGTTGGCAGGCTGTTTCTAGATTTCAGTTGTTGCTCTAGGAAACCATTTGAGGCTACGGCATCCTTCCAGAGGTTACACCATCAGATAGCTTATAAACGTTTATGAACTCTCCCTTAACCAGACCTAGACCTAGACCTTCTTTCCCCTATCCCTTTTCCCCTTCCCACATCCCCCATCACCCTGTCTCCTTTTATCCCACCATACCACTGCCGCCATGCTGAAAGAGTGACTCTAAAATTAATTACTTATATTGCCATCTTCCGCGCTGCATTTACTTAGATAAGAAAGTACTGATCCAGAGGAACCGCCAACTGGTCAATACACCTCAATTTAAAAATTTTCCCGAAAATATACAGAACAGTAGCGTAGCCAGTGGGGTGTCAGAGGGGTCAATTGACACCCCCTTAAGCATGAGCAGTGTATCTATTTTTTCCAATTTCTCTCATCTGTGATAAAAAAAATTCAATTACGAAAGTAGTTTTTATTATTATTATTTTCAGTGTTTGAGCATTTCATATTGTAAACGACATTTGTCTGTCATTGTTTCAATAGGCTTCAAATCTGGAATGTAGAACAACGCTTAGGTTCAGGTGGGGAACTGAATTCCTGGTTTAATTGAAACTGTTGTCTACCAGAGCTGAACGTGAACGGTCAGAACGTTTTGTGGCCCCAGTTTCGAGGCTGAGCGTCATCAATAAATTTGAAAGTCAAGGTAGGATTGGAAGCAAAGCCTATCCTTTCCTGCCTATCTAAAACATTTACAACGGTTTTGGACACCACTGGGACTGGAACTAGCCGAAGTGAAGTGATACTTTACTTTCAGTAGGGAGAGGACCTACTGTTTGTACATATTTTAAGTGTGTGGTCTCGGTGTTAATTTAAGTTTAGATTATAGGTAGCGTCAGTGGCGGTCCTAGCTTACATGACGCCCTGGGCGAACCTCACCTTCAGCGCCCCCCCCCCCCTGTTCGCCAACACACACACATTCGAATCCCCCCAAAATAAAGGACAGACATAACTCTTTCACAAAATAACTTTTTATTGGACTAATTGTTGGAACTTCAGAACCAAAACAAAGACTCAAATTTCTGAATTTTACAAATCCTTCATCACGTAAATAGAATAACTCACTTAAGAGAATGTAATTATGATACTATGAACAGGAAAAATACAAATTAAATTGCACAACTGCCATAAATAAACTAGAGAATCAAATTTCTAAATTGTACAAATGCTCTATCACATAAATAGAATAAGACACTTAAGAGAGGGTAATTATTATGCTACACTTTGAACAAGAAACAAAATAAATTGCACCACAGCACAACTGCCATCTAAAGCCTGACTCTTCTTACCTTCCTTGATGCAAAGTCATTGATCTTTTATTATTTATTTTATTTTATTTTTATTTTTTATTTATTTCTTTATTTATTTATTCTTATTTTTATTTTTTATTTTTTTGCAGGCGCTCATGCCGCCCCTCCACAAATGCCGCCCTGTGCGGCTGCCCATATTGCCCATATGAGGAACCGCCACTGGGTAGCGTTAATATATTTAACTTAGTTGAATGTTTTCTTTTAATGAACCTAAATGTAGATTAGTAAAATAGTTTATAAAAACCACATTGCAGTTCGAACCCATAAAACAAACAAAAAAAGAAAAGAGCAGCTAGGCAAACAAACAGTAACAAAAACGAATGGAAACACTATGACACTTTGGATCATATGAAAAACGGCGGCGGACGAGCTCAGTTACCTCAGTCAGCTGCAGACTTATTTTTGCGTATAGCGACATGCAATCTAGCTACATTCTGGAAACTTCCTTCAATTTTTAGCAATTTTTAAATTTAAAGATGTCGTTGTAAAAATCATGCATATCGACATTGATAGGAACTCTAGCGATTTTCTACGACCTTTGAGGGCTTATCTAGCGACATTCGTGGTTCAGGTTTGGCAACTGTGGTCAGCTGGTGGGCTGACGTGTGTTGGACCTGTGAGGCCGCAGTGGAGGGCTGGGCACTGCGGTAGATGTGTCTTTTACTGTTCAGTGTTCAACACTGCATAGAACTGTCCGGCTAATTTCACTGACATTCTGGAGTGTTTGAACATTAAGATAATAACTTCCTAAGACAAAGGGGTCGTAACTAGACGTTCGTTCATATTCCTGAAAAATGAAGTGGTGTCATGGGTAGCAGAGTCCAGACTCATTTTTCAAGAGGGGGATCGTCACAAAGCGGTATGGAATAAAGTACAGTATGTATTTATAGGATAAAGCACAATGGTTAATGTGCATCATTTTTTTTATTGGTCTTCTCCTTCATATGACATGTATCTATGGCGCATCGACCCCCCACCCCCACCCCGTATGAAAATCCTAGCTACGCTACTGATGCACAAGTTTGACAAAAGTAAATAGACACACGATGGTTGTTCTCAAGAACAAGTGGCAAAGCTCATCAATGGAATGCCAGAACGGGTGTCAACTTTCGCATAAGAATTACTTAGATGAGGGAGCAGTGATCCCGAGATACCTCCATCCCTCAATTTAAGAATTCCTCCTACAGTGTACAGCATACGTAACTTTTTTTTTAACATTATGAAATTATGCTCTAGCTAAGAAGCATCCCTAAAACTAAATATGTTTTTTCGGTGATTTTGACTCTCGGTAGTTCATATAAAGCTTTCTGTCTATACCAATGGGGTATCATCTGAGAACTCCCAGAGCTCTGAAACCAGTCCCAGCAAGTGCCTCCTACTATATTATTTGCAGAAGGGATCATTACTATTACTTAACCATTACTACTACTAGCTGAGTTAACTGTATCACGATTTCCCTAAAAATGACAACAGTCCTGCACTGTATCCTCGAGTAGCATCCATAAAACTAAAAATCGTTTATTCGTTAGTCTGACTCCCAAAAACACTCATAAAGTTTCCTATCTTTATCAATAGCATATCATTTAAGAATTCCCAGTGCTCTGTAACCAAACCCAGTCAGGGTCTCCTACTAGATTTATTGGCAAAGGAAACCTTACTACTTCTACTCTATCCTCTCTAGCACTCCCTGCAAGCAGCAACTTTACAGTGACGAAAAAGAAAATAGGAGGGAACAAGAGAAAAAAGGGAGAATTCTCATCAACTGAATAAAAATAAATAAAATTTTAAAAATTAAAATAAAATAAAGCTTCTCACTTAAGAAGAACTAGTGCTCTGATACCCGACCAACGCCGCCTACTACATTTACAAACAAAACCGAACATCGCCAAACCCAACTCGACTCCAACCAACTTTCCACATAGCCTTCCTTTATAGTCTTGATCGGAAGTATTTACTCTCAAGCGCTCTCACCTTGACATTGAAATGTGTCAATAATGGTGGCCAGAAAATTCGGTCTCAGAAATTTCGTCTCAGAAAATTCGGTCTTGGTTTAAAACCAGCCACCAACCAACCACCGCCCGACGATTGAAAATAAAAATAAAAGTTTACTCGTTATGTTCAATATACATCAGTGAGTGCCTAATATGAAAAGATCAGAAGATATTTAGGTGAAATAACCAATATTAACCTGTTAGGTTAATTGAATGCCCGGTTAGGTCAACTGAATGCCCGGTGTTCAACTGAATGCCCGGTTAGGTCAACTGAATGCCCTTGATGATTGGTTAGGTTAAGTTGTGATATTTTCGTTAGTTTCCGTGTTTAAGACCAAATTTTTAATTCGTCCTAACACTTAATAAACCTTAACAATTTTTAGTAGATATTTTAAGTTAATTTCGTTACTAAATAAATCTTATAAATTTGTAATACATATTTGTAGTTTATTAATAAACTATACCAATTTTTAGTACATATTTTTATTTCCCTACGACCGAATTTTCTGAGACCGAATTTTCTGAGACCGAATTTTCTGAGACCGAATTTTCATATTTGAATTTGTCCTAATACTTAATAAACCTGATCAATTTTTAGTAGATATTTTGAGTTAATTTCGTTACTAAATAAATCTTATAAATTTGTAGTACATATTTTTTAGTTCATTAATAAACTATACCAATTTTTAGTTCATATTTTTTAGTTATTTTATAAGACCGAATTTTCTGAGACCAAATTTTCTGAGACCGAATTTTCATAGCACCGTTAATAATATCTTCCTTTTTCTCATCGGTAGTAAAGTATGGCTATTGGCTAAGGAGATTTAGAAAATAACTATTAAATAACTACTTCCAACATTTCCTAATAATAGATAGCATGGCCATAAAATGACCAAAATGGGTGGTGGTGCGTAATTCCATCACGATGGAATTCGTGAAAAGTTGTTTCTCAGTTCGAGGTTTATAAGAAAGATGGAAGAATGATTGTTTCCCATTTGCGAGATGAAAAACCGAAGTGCAGAAGGGAGAAAGAGAGCGCAACGCAGAAGGAGATTCATTCAGTCAGTTTGTCATAGTGAGTGGGTCGTACACAGTCCCATCCGAAGATCTTAGCGCCTATATCATTTTCATTTTAATATTTCCACTCGTACCCGTGGGAAATGGGTCCCATTTTTAAGATTAATTTGAGATAGTAAATTCAATTCAATTCTCTCTTAGAGCCTTTGTAGGGGGAACTCTCTCGTTAGGCCCTAGACTCGTTCTTGTTCCGCCATATGTTTTTACTCATGTCACGCGCGAGGCCCAGCCCGTTTCTTTAGGAGTACTTGATTTCCGATCAAGGTTTATTCTCACTTATTAATTGTGTAACGTAAGTTTAATTTAATTTAACCTGTGAGAAACCTAAGATTAAAAATATAAAAACTTAATAGAGTTTTATAACAACATTTAAAGGAAAATTTAAAAGTTAAAACGATAAACAATGTTAGCCTACTTAGGTGAAAGTGAATATTGGGCGTAAAACAATACGAAGGAACCTAATTAAATGACTACACTACCATTACAGTTGTCGTAAGTTTAGTGATACGGTAACATCCTTATTGTCGTGTATTACTTTTGTCAACACCTAACCACGAACGGTGCAGTGGTTCGAAACAGGAAGTTTGAGTCGGTAACATCCAGGGGTCACCGGCGAAGGGACGTCACCTTGGGAGAGAAAGCCGAATTCAACACCAAAATCGTGCAAAGTCCGTTCTTTGACTCGCCAGAAATTCCTTCATCCGACAAAAATGTAAAAACTTATCCAATTCCAATTCCTCTCGCTCTTTTCAGCCAAGAACCTCTCCAACAACTTTACTTCTTCTTTCTCTCCTCTTTTCCATTCCGACAGTTCAGTTGCTGGCTCTTCTCCCGATAAAGCTGAACTCTTCGCTCAAACTTCCGCCCCCCCAACTCAACCTTAAACGATTCCAGTGCTGTTCTTTCATCTCCTCTTCCCTCTGACTTAATTATATCTGAAATTAGAATCTCTTCCAAAGATGTTTTTTCTGCTCTTTCTGGGCTTAACTCCAGAAAGGCGTACAGTCCTGATAGTGTCTCTCCTGTTGTTCTCAAGAACTGTTCTTCTGTGCTGACACCCTGCCTACGCAAATTCTTTCGTCTTTTTCTTTCAACTGTACTTTTCCTTCCTGCTGGAAGTTCGCTTTCATTCAGCTTGTCCCGAAGAAGGGTGACCGCTCTCAACCCTCCAACTATAGTTCGATTGCTTTGATTTTCTACCTTTTTAAAGTTTTGAATCTATCCTTAACCCTTTCGTTCACAAATTATGACATAGGGTAAAAAAGAAATTTGCCTTTATGTATGGTTATATAAGAATCAATATGGTTTATTTTTCAGCTACACAATTGTCTACCTAGTGAGTGAAAGGGTTAATAGGAAGATTCTTAAAAACCTCGCTTCTCAGAATCATATTTCAGGTCGTCAGTATGAGTTCCCCAAGGCACGCTCTACTGTTGATCTTCTTGCATATCTCTCGACTCTTGGTCATCCTTCTTTCGGGATTTCGGTGAAACCTTTGCTATTGCGCTTGACATATTAAAAGCTTTTGATAGAGTCTGACACAAATCTTTAATTTCCAAATTGCCCTCCTTCAGTTTTTATCCTTCTTTCTGTGCCTTCATCTCTAATTTCCTTTCTGGCTGATCTATAGCTGCGGTTTGTAGATGGCCACTGTTCTTCTTTTAAAGCTATTAATAGTGGTGTTCTTCATGGCTCTGTCCTATCACCCACTCTTTTCCTTTTATTTATCAATGAGCTATTAAATCTCACTTCCTGTCCTATCCACTCCAATGCCGATGATTCCACTCTTCACTTCTCCATCCCCTTCACAAAGTGTCTCTCTCAACAGTCACTCTATGATTCGCATGAGACGGCTATGGTGCAACTGACGTCTCGTCTTTCTACTATCTCCGATTGGGGGCAGAGAAAACGTTATGGCTTTCAATGCCTCAAAATCTCAGCTCCTTCATCTGTCGACTCGTCACACTCTTCCATACGACTATCCCCTTACCTTCAACAATACTATACACAACTCAATCCTTCCTCTTCTCTTAACCCTTTCTGTCCCAGCGATTCCATATGGCATCATCAACAAAAAGTACGCATAATTTCTTCAGATTAGCTTCAGTGATGCCTTATGGCATTTGAATGTAACAATTAATTGTATAGCAACATCTGGCAGTGTTTTGGACATTAGCCTGAGTATTTAGAACCCAAAGATTGATGCAGAAACTATGAAGGGTTACTCTCGTCTAAAATGCAGGAAGTGTGATGTGCCATTATGTTTAACGAAGGACAAAAACTGTTTTAATGCATTCCATTCAAAGTAGTATGGTCTACCGTTGTGTTTAGCAAAGGACAAAACTTGCTTTTATTTGTTTCATTCAAAGTACCAAAGTTACGTTAGTTTCTCTTATTACTTGATAGTGTAAAATGGAAACATAATTTCTAGTGTAATTAATTAAATAAATTTCTAAAAGTTTCGTTTATGTTTCCATGCCGATTTTTAGCATTTTTAAGTGTTAACCAATATTTTTTAGCTCAAAACAATAATTTGGGACATAAAGGCTTAACATTCGTGTTGCTTCCTTTTCTCGTGATCTTTTCTTGAAAAATCACATATACTCTCTTTCTAAAACAGCTTCTAAGAGGTTAGGTGTATTGTACTGGCTCCTCAGTTTCTTCACCCCTACTCAGTTGCCGTCTCTGTGCAGGGGTCTTGTCCGCTCCTACATGGTTCAAACCCACACAGCTCTACTTAACCGGATGGAATCAAATGCTTTTCGTCTCATCAATTCCCCTCCTCTCATTGACTGTCTTCAACCCCTCTCTCTTCGCCGCAATGTTGCCTCGCTCTCTCTTTACTATCGCTACTATAACGGACATTGCTCTTCTGAACTCTCTAACTGAGTGCATGCCTCCTCTTTTAAAGAGAGCTTGTAGTACCCGACTTTCAACACGTTCTCATTCCTTCTCTGTCCAACTCTCTAACGCGAGAGTTAATCCGTGTTTTCAATCTTTCATCTATTCAACCGGTCAACTCTGGAACAATCTTCCTTAATCCATCTTTCCCCCAGTCTATGACCTTCAGAGTGTTCAGGTATCTCGAAAACCTTGGACCTTGATTTTGGCTCTCTTCTTCCTCTCTGGAGGTGGCGTTTTTGCGGGCGTTCGTCCTTGACTCTTACTTCCTGCACACACGCACACACACACCACACACACACACACATATATATATATATATTATATATATATATATATATATAGGGTGGCGCAAAAGTCGCGCATCATAGGAATTTTCAGTGTTGACTATACTCTACAGTATTATGTTTTTTTCTTTTAGGTAGGAGATGGCTGCGAAATTAACAATGTATGGAATACCAGGTACAACAAATCGATGACTCGGTACAGAATTTAAATTTTGTACCGATTCATCGATTTGTAGTATCTAGTATTCCATGTATTAAAACCAAGCTCACCCTCTCGTCTATTGTTAATTTCGCAGCCATCCCCTACCTAAAAGAAAGAAAATAATATATTATAATCAACACTGAAAATTCCTACATGCGAGACTTTTGCGCGACCATATATATATATATATATATATATATATATATATAAAAGCATTTTACTATCACATACAAACAGGAGGAGTCATTCAAGGGCGTGTATTTTCTCTGCGTTGCACCGAGCAGTCATGCAAGTCATGCATAGATGCTGATCACAATGTATAGGAGAAGAAGAACAGTAACAACTCCCCCTACACCAAATTCTACAAATGAAGCGATATATATATATATATATATATATATATATATATATATATATATATATATATATATATACTTGATTTGGTTTTTTATTTAAAACATATTTGTATTAAGTACACAGTTTGGCTTGTGGGCGCAGTTGTCACAGAACGCTCGGCATTCACACACACACACACACACACACACATACTATACATATATATTATCTATGTATATTCAAGGTTAGTTTGTAAGTTAGTTTGAGGTCGGGAATTCGACTCGCAATGGTGCGCAACCGAATTATTGTAATATAAAGATTGAGGTCGGTAGTTCGACTCCCAATGGTGTAATAACACTGTTATACAAAAGATAAATTTGAATCTATGGATGACTTGATTTTGTCTTGAGACACCATAGGCCAAACAACCTCAATTCTTTGTCTAAGTGCTTCCAGGTTTGAAAATGGTTCCCTGCGACCATGGTAC
This sequence comes from Bathynomus jamesi, assembly GCA_023014485.1. Taxonomy (NCBI): domain Eukaryota; kingdom Metazoa; phylum Arthropoda; class Malacostraca; order Isopoda; family Cirolanidae; genus Bathynomus; species Bathynomus jamesi. The sequence continues at coordinate 918,075 of JAJOZX010000316.1, read as the reverse complement.
ACCAATGACTTCAGCTCATTCCACACGAAAATTCAGAGGATTTAAGTCAGGAGAATTTGGTGGCCATTCTTCACTTTTTATGAATTCAGGAATGTTTGTTTCGTCAAGTTAAATTTTTTATAATTAAGAAACGGCCAAAGATAATTAACTGAGGTTCTCAGCACATGATAACCATACTATTGGCTACATCTTGTACAGTGATGTAGGTCTCGAGACCGGTCTCGGTCTCGAGACCGATCTCGAGACCCAATTTGCAGATCTCGATCTCGATCTCGGTCTCCGCTAGTAGATCTCGGTCTCGATCTCGGTCTCGACAGACGCGGTCTCGGTTTTTTCTCCCCGAGACCTTTCGAGACCGTAATGAAAAATACATGTTATTGGCATACTCATGATGGTGGCTTGGTTGAACAGACACAGTTCAGAATGTTTATGAAAGTTTGTAAAAGTAAGGGACTCTAGGTATTCACTAATCAGTCACCCTGTTTTGAGTTGCCACGTTTGTCTTGCGGGGGTATGTGGGTCTGGATTTTTTAGGTTAGCGCTACAAAAAAATTTGCCCCCCCCCCCGCCCCCGTCAGATTAATTTTATTGAAAATGGAAACACTAAATAGAGAATTATATATATATTATATATAAGTATATATTATAAGGCCACTTAGTGTTGCCAAACGGCGTGTCAACCTCTGTGGCGTGATAAAAACGATTATCCTCCCATCCAATATGTATTTGAAAAAATAAAATGCTTCACACAAAAATAATGCAAGAAATACAGCATAAACAAAACAGTACCGATAAATTCAATAAAGCATAGAATAACTCGACAACCCTTCACATTTCCATAGTAGTGTAAAACAAATTGGAAGGGTATGAGCTTGGTCTCGATCTCGATCTCGGTCTCGAATTTTAAGGGTCTCGATCTCGGAAGGTAGATCTCGATCTCGAACCTTTGATCTCGGTCTCGATCTTGGTCTCACAGGATCAGGTCTCGGTCTCGGTCTCAGTCTCGGACTTGGTGGCCTCGACTACATCACTGATCTTGTACTAATTTGGGTATATTAGCTTGACTAGTTTGAAATTTGTAGGAAAACAAAAGTGTCCAGGTTTTTTTCATCCACCCGGTATATATATGCAACTTGGGGGCTAACCCCCCACCCCTTTGTTGCATAACCCCCCTTCCCATTACCCCCACCCCCACCCTATTACCCCCTACCCTCTTTTCTTTTGTTGGTTGAAACATTGTGGGTCATTTTAAAACAGGAAATGGATGGAAACAGCCAATGGAAGGAATTGTAGGTGTTTTTTAAGAATGTACGACAAAAACCCCACAAGAAAAAAAACACCGACAAAACCCCCGGCGACAAAAACCCCGGCGACCAAAACCCCACCGACAAAACCCCCACTCACAAAAATAAATATATGTGTATTTAAAGTCAAGGTCAAGGTGACAGAGTCTAGGTTATAGGTTTTGAGAAATTCCAGTTTCAGTTTCTGAATAAGCTTCACTGCAGCAGTATCTCTGAAATTTTCACCGCAAATTATATTTTCTTTCCGTTTTTACCCATCATGGAAGTCATTCGGAATAATAAAGGTGGCGAAAAGCTGTGTTATAATGGCTATATGTATACTAAAAATCCACTAGTTCTAATACAAAGCGGTGGGAGTGTGCTAGAAGAGCAGCGTTTGGATGTAACGGTAAAATAACAACTAATTTAGAAATAACCGATATCATTTCAAGTATAGAGCATAATCATGAGAGAGATGAAGGATCAATAGAGGCAGCGAAAGTGCGTGCATCCCTCTATCAACAGGCCAAATCAAACAAAGGAAATACGGATCAAATGTAGAATTCGGACCCCAGCCTTCTTTAGTTAGCTTTATAAGGCTAACTAACGAAAATATCATGACCTAACCTAACCAATCGTCAAGGGCGTACAGTTAACCTAACGATTGGTTAGGTTAGGTCGTGATATTTTCGTTAGTTAGCCTTATAAAGCTAACTAAAGAAGGCTGGGGTCCGAATTCTACATTTGATCCGGAAATACTAGTCGCGTTGTCGCGGATTCATTGGAAAGCATGACTCAAGAAGGAAGACTTGCTATGGGAAAATTAAGTACAGTAAAAAGAAATGTTCAAAGAAAGCGTCAGGAAGGACGACCTAAGGATCCAGTATCTTTAAATGATTTACAAATCTCAGGTGATTGGGCTATGACTGGTAGAGAAAATACTAAGCCTATTCTTATTCACGATAGTGGCATTGAAGCCAGGAATCGAGTCATTGTGTTTGCTACAGAAGAATGTATGCAACATTTAGGTAAGTCCGATATTTGGTTTATGGATGGAACGAAAATATTACGACTTAACCTAACCAATCGTCAATATATATATATATATATATATATATATATATATATATATATATATGCTGCAAACCCACAAGGAAAAGAAAAAAAAAAAACGATTGTAAGGCTACCTAACGAAGGCGGGGGGCTCTGGTTTTGTCGGTGGGTTTTTTTTCGGTGGGTGTTTTGTCGCCGGGGGTTTTGTCGGTGGTTTTTTTTTCGTGTGGGGGTTTTGTCGGATCTCCGTTTTTTAATATAATTTAAGGATTTGGCGGCACATTGCCATTTAAGTAGTTATAGTCTGGTAAAAAGCTACAATGATAATGAAATATGCATGTTTAAAACTAAAATGCAGCTATTGAATATCAATATAATGTTTTATCTTTACTATAATGGAGCTGATTCTCTCTATCTATCTGTGGAAAAAGTCAGTAAATAATTTCATACCGAAGATTTTGAAAAGAAATTAATAAGCTATTAATATTAATTTAAGTTCACGAGGAACTTAGATTTTAAATGCAGCTTCACAAATTTTGAAACAGTGGGTTTGAATATGAAGCTTAAGATTTTCATGGCTGCGTTCTTTTCTATAGTTTTATTGATCGAATTACTTTTTTCGATTTCACAAACGTGGATGGAATTTTTTAGAAGCGTCCACAGACTATTTAAACTGGTGATGATCCCACGCTTCCCTCTCATAAACAAAATACTCAACACAAACATGCACAATAACACCAAAAGGTGGCTGAGCAACTATCTTTCAGGAAGATACTCACATGTCACATTTAATGGCAAGTCATCCAAAAACAAGCTTTTTCTGAACGGTGTCCCTCAAGGCTCTGTTCTCTCACAAACACTCTTCAACTTATACATACATGACATTCCAACACCCATAGATAACAAACTTACCTTATCATCATATGCAGATGACATCACTCTAACATCCACCCACAACAACATCGACACCGCTACAAATAACCTACAAACGTACATAAACAGTATATAAGACTGGCTCACACAACATTAGACTCAAAGTAGCGCCCACAAAATCAACCATCACCTTGCTAACAAGCAACACAAAAGAACACCAGATAACTCCACAGCTTACACTAAACAACACCAACATTCCACACACTCACAGGACCAAAATACTTGGGGTCACATACAACACATCACTATCTTTTGCAAACCACATTCAGGACATTAAAAACAAATGTACGTCAAGACTTAACATGCTTAGGGTACTAACAGGCACAAACTTTGGACACCAGCAGGAAACAACATCACTCATATACAAACAATATTTCGCTTAGTTATGGACTATGCTAGCCCATGCTGGGCACCCATTATCTCTAACACACACATAAACACCTTACAGACAATACAAAGCAACGCACTTCGTATCATTACAGGATATACTCAAACAACACCAATAGAACACCTGCACACAGAAACGAAAATACTGAAAATTAGGGAACATTTAAACATGAGGGAAACACAATTCATGGCAACAGCGACAACTAACCCACAACACCCTTGCCACTACATGTACAATCATGTACCAACACCTCGCACCAGTAAGGTAACACCAGAGAGACGTTATAACCAAATACGCCATTCCATACCACGCCCCACAGACATCACATGGTACAGAAAACACATACACACACACACCTAACCCACAAAGCACTGACACGACTCGGTCCGAATGCGGTCCTAGGTGCGAGCCGCCACCCACTGACAGGTCAGAGACCACCTGAGCAGATCGGATCGAGTTAACTTAGCACGATTCCGATGTGGACATCACCCCAATTTACAGACATATAAACACAGACTAGATAACTCCACAGACGACACCTGCCACCTGTGCCAGGACACACCACAAACAATTGAACATATTATGACAGACTGTACCGCTCTAGCGCAACAACGAACACAACACAACATCACTAGTGCGCTGAACCTCTGGTCCACTCTGGAGAGGGCGATCGGTTACCTGCGTGGCGTCGGTTTGCTCGATCAGGGTGGCTGATCGGCTAACCAACAACAACAACTGGTGATGACTATTAGAATGAAATGTTGATGTTAGATGTACAGTATGTTAGAGTTGATGTTTATGTTAGAATAAGAAATTATAATTATTTGAAACAAGATTTTTTTTCCATTTCCTTTTTCCTGTTTGTATAAACAGTTGTCCGGAATCAGATGGGGTCGCAGGACCCCCCCCCCCCTCCAATTACTGCAAGTCTACCTAAATGGGCCCGCAGGACCCACTTGAGTTAGTTATTATAAATGTATTAATATTTGTAACAAAATATGGAATATTTTATTTTCAAAACCATACTATTCATTGTGAAATATGAGCTTCATGGTGAGCACACAAAAGGTGAAATCGAGGACGAATCGTTGACAAACACATACATACACACACAACTCTTTATCAACTTAATGTTTGTCATTGTTGAGAATCGAAACTCGTGCAAATATGTTGCTGAAAAGGGCAGCAGCGTGTGTATTGCTTTTGTTCCAATCCCTGGATACTCTTTTGCAAAAATTATCCAGAATTTAGCTAGTGGCAGATCAACGTGTTTAAATTTAAGGTTGCGATCTGTTTGAGTGTTGCTCTTGCTGTTCCTATGACAATTGGAAAGTGGAAAGTGCTTTCAGGTAGTTCCATAACAAATGGATTGCGCACCCAATTATACTGATTCACGGTAAGTGACGGAAAATATTGGTTAACTTTATCCTGCAGAATTAAGAGGTGATATTGTATTAACTTGGATGTTACTTTTTCATTTGGCTCATGTAGTGCAGTCAGAGGAAATATGGTTAATTCTTTGTTTTACTTGTTTTCCAAATTGAAATTTTGTGTAAAAAAACATTTATTTTGTCGCTTGATGTCATCTTATTTTCTTCTTTTCCCTGCATACTGACATTCACTTTATTCAAGTAACAAAAAAATATAATTTCCAAGTTCATTTGCAAATTCAGACCCTTCATGGGTAAGGAAAAGTAAAAGTTCTCTGAGCTCATAAATCCTAGAAAGCACTTTTCCTCTCAACAGCCATTGAACTTTTATGTGCAATAGCAAACTCTCATAACGAGATTCCATTTCTTGGCAGATGATCTTAAAAACCATGTTTTTAGAGGACGAGATTTTACTACTACTTTTACTGCTATATTGAGGACGCTTTTGAGTTTTACCCCGAGAGTTTTTGCTACTAGTGTCTCGGTGTATAAAGCAGTGTGTGGTAATTATATTGGGAAAGTCTTTTTTTAATCTTGAAAGAAACCCTTTCAATCTTCCTGTCATTGCGGGTGTCCCATCTGTACAAAGAAATATACAGTTTTCCCCACGAAAGTCCATCATTTTCTAGCGTAGACGAAATTACGTTCTACACTTCTAGCTCAGATGTTGTTGAAGCTATCTCTTTGCATGAACTGATCTATGACACTATCATCTTCATTAAACTTAATAGTTGCCATTTTTAACTTGTCTGTTGACTCGTCCAACTGTAAAGCAAATTTTCTGGAGTCTTTCACCTTATCTGCAATATTCATTTCAATATCTGAAAACATATCGTCAGGTCGACGACTAATGGTTATTGTTCGATACTGGAACCATTTATATTCATTTTTCAGCATTATCACCTAGCATAGTTTTTACAATTTCTCTGCAAGCTTGTGAAATTAAATTTTCAGCAATTGTATGTAGTTTTCACTGTTTTTTCTGTAAGCTCGTCAACTTTATAACTTGCTAGTTGTGTCTTGTCTGCTGAAGTAAACTTTTTCGTCATTAGTTTAGCCTGCTTTACTCGTGAAATCAAGAGACGATAAAGGTATATTTCTTTCTTAGTTAGCTTGTTATGCTTAGTAGTTAAGTGTTTTTGTAATTTGCTGGGGACCATACACTGGTTACTTAGTTTTTCTCCACAAACAACACACACAGGAGTAGGACAATCGTCATTTCCAGTCCATGTGAATCCAAGACCCAAATAGTTATCACTGTATTTACGAGAAATTGCTCTACCCGTCGTATTAATATGTTTTGAACACGTGCCGCCTTTACTCGCTCAATCTTTTTTATTAATTCTCGACCTATGGTCCTTATTAGATATTTCTTCGGTTTTACAGCTCGGCCTTTTTATTAAAAATATATCCACTTGTAATTTATGGTTTCTTTTAAAATTTAAACAAAAAATAAGAGGTTGTAGTAAAATTGATCATAAGATAAGGCATCAAGCATTAACTGCACAAGCTATATGCCTCGACTACAGAGTAGAGATGTGGCAGGAGATTGAGGCTCGACTGCAGGGTAGAGATTTCTCTACAACATGTAGAGTCCATGAACAGAACAGGTACATGGGCGTGAACAGATTGAATGAATTTCGTTGTTGTTGTTGTTGTTGTTTGACGTTATAAGAGGTTAAGTTAGAGTTGTGGGAAAGATGTTAGAAAGTGGGGAAAAGGGAAATATAGGGGGAGGGTTGATAAAGCCTCGGGCTCACCAAGGATGCGCAGGTTTTATCTATTTATTTATTTATTTATTTTTTATTTTTATTTTTTTTACATGGTTAAGGGGAGAGGTGATAGATGGTTCACCTTCCTTGCGCGTTCAAGCTTTTGTGAGGTGCTTGGTTTGTTTGCTTAGTTTGGGTCTTCTGCATCTTTTTCTTTACATTTATTTATTTTTATTTGTTTATTTATTTATTTTATTTTTCTTTATTAGTTTTATCTTCTGTGGGGTACAAATAGTGCCGTTGGTAGGGGGGGGTTCTGCTGCAGGGTAGACTTCTCTTGAAGAGGGGGTATTCTCTCCCGCGGCGTGTTCCAATGTCGAGTTCTGCATAGGTCTGTGGCGATGTGTTTCGGACCTTGCTCCAAATTTTCTCCGCTTGCTGTATAGGAGCACATTTAAAGCTGGTAATTTGGCTTGTTGGTGCAGAACCTCGGATGAAATTCCGTCGCTGATTCGCTTATCCAGGATGAATCTTGTTTCCGCGTTTTGTATTCTTTGTAGCACCATTAAATTTGTATCGCTCGTTGTGTGTAGTGGTATTGCCGGGTATTCAAGAACTGACCGGACGAGAGCCGTGTACAGTAATTTCTTATTTTTGGTCGAAAGTCCTCGGAAGCAGTAGAGTTTGCTGAGCTCCATTTTTGCCTAGTGTGATCTTGATATAGTGTGGTTTTTCGCGATCCGATGCGAGGTCTTTTATAATCCCCAGACGAACGCGCATTTAAGACACATAACCAAAAACGAATCGCTTCCTGGCTGACCGTAGGAAAGGAGGCGAGTGCTAATGGTGGGCAAAGACTCGCTTTATCCGTGGTAAGGGTGGAAAGGTAAAGGCGAGTCTGTGGTTGCTACACACTAAAGTTTTTTAAAATATCATGTTTGAATTTTTAGATGCAGCTAAATATAATAGTGTAATTTTTCACGGAACACCTCCGCTGCTTTGGCGTCACACTTGTGTGCTGCGGCACACACTTTGGGAATCAATGGTGTGTAGTATATGGGATTTCATACAAAAGTATATCTGATTTGGCAAACAGTAAACAGTAATAATGAAAATGAAAAGGTTTATTGGCAGATTATAGTCCATATGACAAATATTATTAATACAATGACAGTTCACATACTAAGGATAGAAATATATATATTTGATTAGAAATAATACAGTAATGTCTTAGTTAAGTGGAGGTACAGACAGACGTTTTCGTACTAAGAATTTCATAGCTTAGAGGATAAACGGCAGGACTCATGGACAGCTTGAATAATCTGGTTGGTTGATTTTTTAATTCTTTGCATTAGACTATATTGAGCACGTCTTGTTACCGCCTGGAAGCTCGGGACATTGTGGGTAGCAAACATTTGCGAAGCTAAGCATCTCGGGAATAACTTATGTAAGAGTCTAAAAGACCTGTTGTACAGCAAACTTAGGGTTCTGCTAGAACCTTTTTTATAATTCACCCAGAGTTACTGTCCGTATATATTACTGCAGAAAGTACGAAAGAGAGTGTCTTTACCTTCACTTGTTCAAAACCGAAAGTTCCTTATAGTCATATTCGCTTTAGCACAAAGGGTTTGAGATTGTTTTCTTATATCTGAGTCATCACTCAAGGAGCTGGTAATAGTTTGACCCAAATACTTAAACTCTTGTACTTCCTCAATTACTTCACCTTTCATTTTAAACCTAATATCAGCTGGCTAATTACAGCTTTTAGGATGAAATTGCATAACCTTAGTTTTTGTAACATTAAAAAGAATATCATGTTTCTGCGAATACACTTCGCAGACTTTCAGTAGCCGATCAAGACCTTTAACAGAGGGACTTATTAAGACCATATCATCGGCATAAACAAGTTATTTATCCTTGTGTTATCTATACAATATTCCACTGTTGCCTCATTAAGTGAAGCAATTAATCCGTCACTATACACATCAAACAACATGGGGAAAGCAAGGAGCCTTGTCTCACCCCGCAAGAGGAGCCAAAACATTCGGATAGTATATTGCCCCACCTAACGGTAAAAGATTGGTGGGAATACCAAAATTTCAATAAATTTAATATATACATAGGAACCTTCCTGTCTTCTAGTTTTTTAAATGAAATATTTTGGTTCACTCTATCATATGCCTTACTTATATCTAGGAAACAGCTGTAAATAGTTGAAATAGTGTCAATGTATTTAGATATTGTTTCTTTAAGTACATAGATACACAGATCATTTGAGTGGAACCTTTTAAACCCAAACTGATTCTGCTGGACAGAATGTCTCCGTACTTATTTTTGACCAGGGGCAAGATACAATAATAATAATAATAATAATTTAGTAGTAGTAGTAGTAGTAGTAGTAGTAGTAGTATTTGGTCCATATTTAATGTAGTCTTTAAATACCTGACCTTACATTGAAAAGATACAAATTTATTTTCCTTATGTATAATATCAGATATCAGAAATAACATTTATAACATTTATGTATAATAATAAATCAGGAGGACTTTAATCTGGCACGGGGATCAGGTCAACTAATGCGGCCCATTGCTCCAAGTCCTGTATTATTATCATCATCACCATCATGAGTCGAACCCCCGACATCAGTGCCTTCACTTCGCTTACAGGGAAACGATATTACCCACTGAGATACGGGCGCTGGTCAACATTTCCACATGTAATTTTTGAACAGTTCAAGAAATATCGTATGTACTATAAGTTATGGACAAACTTTTGACTGACCACTTTTATGAGAAATATGGTAGATGTTCTTATAGTTTCTCACCACACGACGGCAGAATTTATGGGCTAATGATGTTTCGACCACGTGATGTGACATTTTATCAATTACAATTTCGAGTTGGATTAAGTTAGGTTAGGTTATTACAGGTTAGGTTAGGTTTAGTTAAGTGAGTTTGGGTAAAGTAAGGTTATCTCATTGACATTATAATAAATTAAACTTATACTCTAACCTACCGTAACGTAACTAAACCTAGCCTAACTTACCCCCAACCCCGGAAAAAATCGATAAAATATCTTGTTCCTGTTTCGGTCACACATTTCGCGTAGAGAATGAAACAGTTTAAGTTTTTTTTCAAGTTAAAACAAGAAGGTTCTGCAATGTTGTAATATCGCGCAATATTCGTCGTCATCAGGAATGGGACATTGGAAAATGTCAGACAAACAAGAGAAAATCATCAATTTTATAGTGAAAATTCATGCTTTACATTCTCTCTCTCTCTCTCTCTCTCTCTCTCTCTCTCGACAGGAGCGTTACTTTAGTTCAGTATTTTCAATTCAATATTCTTTCTTTATTTTTATATTGGAATTTTATTGCAGAAATTTGTTGTTAATTTCGTTCCGTTTATAATTTCACTTCTTGATAAAGTCGATAAATTATTCCCTCTCTTCTGACCAATGTAAACATCAATTTCGAGCAAACAAGGATAAAAGACATCAGTTGAGAGAGAGAGAGAGAGAGAGAGAGAGAGAGAGAGAGAGAGAGAGAGAGAGAGAGAGAGAGAGAGAGCAAGCGAGCGAACGAGAGAGAGAGAGCATTCCAATTTGCTTTTCTCCTGAATGTGAAGGAGATGAGAAAACCCGTTTTGTGAAATTTGTACCACTCCAATTAAACGCCTTTTAGAGTATTTTATACAAGGAATAATTTCATTTGGCCCTTTTCCAGTATTTACTATTCGCTATTCCATTTAACAAGTTTGTTAAAATAATTTTATAAAACTTGTATAAATAAATTTTCGTAAGACCATAATGTTGTGACGTCCCCTAAAAAACCCTCCGATTTAATTGCTACTAAAATTATAGAAACTATATATTTTTTAGCATGTTTTTATCCGTTGTTTCAGGCATATGTGGGATTTTCTTGAATGAGAAAGCATAAGATAATGCCACGTTTTCCACTTCCATAGCGAGAGAAAATTTTGGAATGGTAGCACTAGACTAAATGTCCGACAAAGACACAAAGACTTTTCAGGCACGAGTTTGGTGGAGATGCTCCATGAAGATCCACCATTCGGGATATTGTGCGCAAACTTAGAAAATATGGGACAGTACAAAAATGCACAAAGGTCATAGTGGTCGTCGCGCAAGTGCCCATTCGCAACATAACACTGAACGACTTATGAGCGCTGTGGTGAGAAGTCCGAGAAAATCTGTTCGCCGCTTGTCAGCAGACCTCCAAATATCTCGCGCCCCAACCCACAGACTCTTAAAATTGGATCTTCATGAATTTCCCTGAGCGGAAACAGTAGAGCACAAACTTTGCCATTTGAATGTCAGGAAAGTTAGAAGATGATGGTCAATTTTTTGAAAAGATACAGTTTACAGATGAATGTCATGTGACACTCACTGTGTTAACAAACGGAACACGAGATTCTGAGGGTTAAATAAACTTGGAATGGAAAATGTGGATTTTTTCCCAAGGTCTGCGAAAAAAGTCACAATCTGGTGTGATGTGTCTTGGCACAGATTAATTTAACTTTCCTTTTTTGAGGATAAAAAGGGGGAAACCGTTACAGTCAACCAGCAGATGTATCAGCTATGATCAAAATACAACTTTTACTTGCCCTTAGGAGACAAAACAGAAGGTTTCAATACCGCATGGTTGACATATAGTTTCAACAGGATGGTTCCCCACCACATACTGCTAGGACAAGCAGGGATCTACTGAGGAAACAAACTTATCTCTCTGCATGAAGATTGTTTCCTGGCAACCTTACTCTCCCGACATGACATCCCAGATTTCTTTCTGTGGGGGTACCTTACAGACAGAGTATTCCTTCCGCCAGCTCCTAGAGACATCTCAGAACTAAAGCAGAAAATTTCGGATATACTGCAAGCTATTCCACCAGAAACATTCCCAAAGTCATGCGAAATGTTGCGGCAAGACTGCATAAAGTCACCGCACTCCGAGGATTATATATTGATCATGTCCATGCTGTCCATGCATAATCATACTGTGCCTTCCTGGAATACTTGTGAATCTGTTTCCACATTGTTTATGTTATGTCAAAATTCACATGTTTAAAGCTTTAGAATGATATATAATTTGTAACTTTTGACTAATCAATAAAAAAGTTGTGGATGATTTAAATTGGAGTGTTTTTTCTGAGACACCCTGTATATATATATATATATATATATATATATATATATATATCCGTCTGTGTAAGTGGAATTTCCTTTTCAAAGATGTAAAACGAAAAAGTGAGAGCGCAAAATAACTTTAAAGGAAATGATTTCCACGTACTTGAATCGTCTGAAACAAAACCGGAAGTATGAGCGTGAGAAGACGAAAAGCTTTAATAACGTTAACCTTAACGTTGGGTCTGAATACGAAACAACGGCGGAAATAGAATTAAAAGAGGAAGGCTCGCAAACGTACGAAACAACTCGGGAGTGAATGCTATATTTGCACTCGTAGCATGCGGACGAATCAATAAGGATGCAGTGAAATTCTTTCAAGCAGAATATCCTTATCACACCCAGTGAATTTATTTGCTTGAAATCCAGGTAATTTGCTTGAAATCCCTTCCTATACCATTTAGTGTGAGAATTGTTTTGTTTAAAACAATGCGCCTGCTTTAAAGTTCTGTTTTTCATTATACTGTGCTATATAATACAAATTAAAAAAACTATAACTTCTTTCTTTATTGCCTTTACTCTTCACTTTATTGCGCATTTACGTTACTGGACATTTAACCCCTCCCTTAAAGACTGTTCTTCCGTACAAGATGATATACTACAACCCACGATCTATAAAATAAGAAAATATTGAATTTTGACGTGAATAAATGTGTTTTGCTAAACAAAAACCAACTATATGTTGCTTGTCATATATTTAAACAACCGAAGAGACGCATAAGGCTATCGTGTGCAGAGGTATTTTACGTATTAATCCTCCTGCACTGGAGGTAATGGCAGCATTTAATTCAAGTTTCCAAATGTAATGTTGGGATGTTTAATCCCCTTCGCAACATCTAAGGTCATATGACGGAGGGGACCTACGGCTTTACGTGGGATTTGAACCACGGGTCGCTACAGAATCTGGACGAGGAGGACGGTCCTCTGTCCAACTACTATCCAGACCGAATGTCGCTCAACTTCGCTGATCGACGTGAATCGGTGTTACGACACTGGCCACGGCATAGCCCCCAAGTCTCTCTCGTATAACACTTGGGTCCCATAGATGAAACGCACGACCTCGCAACTACGCATGCCCATGCGTGCTATTGTACCTATGGGACCTCAATGTTATTATACCCCAGTGTTATACCAGAGACTTAAATTAAATGCTGCCATTACCTGTAGTGCGGGAGGGTTAATACGTAAAATGCCTCTGGACATGAAAACGTTATACGTTTCCTCAGCTGTTTAAATATATTACAAGTTGTGTTAGCTTTTATCCCGTCATAGTATGGTGGTATTGTTTGCAACACTTACGCAAGAGGTCTCAGGTTGGAATCCGGGGGGGGGGGGCAATTTCTTTCATACGAAATCCACGCGTTTTTCAATGCGTGTTATTCTATCCACAGTAAGTTTGGTTGACGATATTTGACTAGAAATGAAAAAAACGTTTGCTGAAACGCTTACAATGCTCTCTCATCATCTTAATATGTATTTTTTATTAATCAAAACCTGCTTTTCAAGAACAAATTTGTGAAAGACGTGTGATTAAATACAAAATATCTTATTTTACTTACGAAACTTTGTGTTGTATTGCAAATTAATATATTAGCAGGCCAAATGTTTCCAGGCCAGTGCAAGACGTTTTTAAACGTTTATAAAGAAGTTACGGTTAATTAGTTCGTGATCTCTATCCGCGTAACACTTTTAGAGTGTTACGAAGGAGAGACATATTTCCAGCCGAAGTTAAATTAGTATATACAGGGTGATTCAAAAGTCAGGTTACATAGGGCTTTTCTGTTTCTTTGCAGGTAAATGAGTTATGAGATGTTATCGAAGGAGGAGCGCATTGATGTGATATTCCTAGCTGGCTGCACAAGTGCATTGCCGTTAACGGTGGCCATATCGAACATGTGATGTGACTATTCCCCTGTATCCCTATGTAACCTGACTTTTGAATCACCCTGTATATTCCAGAACGACCAGACGACTGAAGAAATATTTCGATATTATAAAAGCATCCCCACGGCTTCCACCTTCTCTACAGCATTTATTTTTAAAGAACATTGACAAGGTTTTTATTTTAAATGTATAAAATGTGAAATCTGTTTCAACGTTATAAAATGTAACGTGCCAATGACACTGCTTCATAAACTTTTTTTTACGCCGTTACAAGAACATAATTTGTACACTTGCTCGTAAACGAGAGCTACTTTCGAAGGAAAGAGCCAGCGAACATAGCTCACTGGGAAACAGTTTCCCTATAAGCGAAAGTAATATGTATCGATATAATATAATACATTTTATTATTCCATTCATTTACAAACTTTTTAAGGCGAAGTTTGGATCTTTTTCGTTTCATGTACTATTTCCGATTTTGTTGAAAATAAGAAATTTTAATGTAGATTTTTACGCTGATTTAAAAAAATGTAAATTTTTCTTTGGAAAAATAAGCGGTTCAAACGTTATGTTTGTTATTGTAATTTTGTATTAGGTCAAAAACTATAACAATACAACTGAAAACTAATACAAGAGTTATTGTATTCTTTAGTAATATTGGTTTATGTCACTAAGTATTTGTGTGAATAGATTTCGACCGTTATTTTTCTGTCCGGTTAAGTTAATTGAATGCCCGGTTAGGTCAACTAATTACCCGATTAGGTCAACTGAATTTAGGTCAACTGTATGCCCTTTATGATTGGTTAGGTTAAGTCGTGATATTTTCGTTAGTTTTAACGAAAATATCACAACTTAACCTAACTAATCGTCAAGGACATACAGTTGACCTAACCGGGTATTCAATTAACCTGACGGGGCATTCAGTTGACCTAACCTGGCATTCAGTTAACCTAACCTAACTTTTGAACCGCTCATTTCTCCAAAAAAGGACTTACATTTTGTAAATCAGCGTAAAACTACATTACATATCCTATTTTCAACAAAATTGGAAACAGTACATGAAACGGAAAAGATTGGTAATTATTAAAATTCTATTATTTCATACATCTCGAACGATTATATCTCTCATATTTTTAAAACCAGTAACACGTGCATTACAATAACAGTAAAGTAATTGCGCATTACTTTAATGCGCCTTTAAAGTAATTGCGACTTTTCCTTAGGAGTGTAACTCACTTCCATATTAGCCATTGCGTGTTATTCTACCGCAACAAAAAGAGGTCCCAAAACAAGACATCAATTTGAACATTTGTTTTAGTTCTAATGTATTACTTTTGTAAATTTAATTTAAAATAAGTTTTCCTATGAGATCGGACTTATGGGACACCCTGTATGTATATATATATATATATATATATATATAGTTACTTTATCGAAAGACTTTGGCCTTGAATTAACAATAACTGTGGAACGCCCTGTCATGAAAAAAAAAATTCTAATGTTAATTTTTCACGAACTTTCTGTTCGGAATTTACACCATTTTACCATCTGATTTACAACGTTGAATTTAACACGATGTAAAATCTAACAACCATCATTTTGGCAACATCCAAAATGAACATGGCATTTTTTTATTATTATTATTTATTCGTTGAAGGTGAAAGACAACGTTCCAAGACAACACTCTCCATTCACGGTCGCCTCCTTGGAAAGGAAAGATCTAAATGAACTGTGACTTCCGTTAGGCTTACCACGCAATAACCTCATGAAAGTTTCCCTATTGGTGTCAAAGCCTATTTGGTTTTCACTTCCCAAAATGCAACAACTGTCGTTTAACATTGACGCTGAAATGAAAGTTGCTTCACCTGAAAATGAAAGAAGACAGCTCTCTACCATCGTGCTTTGAGTGTTAAAGATTTTTTAACTAAACTGACATAAGGTGCAAACTTTCATGGCCAGCACAGCACGCTCACTCAACCTAACTTCCTTAGACCTTTTTATTTATGGGACTCTACAAGAAGCATCGTTTACGCCACAAAGCTTCACAATATTTGGCAGAACAGATTACTCGAATCGAATCAACAGTGGTCCAAAACGCACTACAATAAATAAAAAATGTTTTACAATCCTTGCAAAAATAGGATTGAAAGTTGTATCGCTCAAGATTGAGGATATATGTTCAAGTGCAAAATGGTTAGTATAAGTTGTGTAAAAACTTTGATATATAGTTAAACTTTATAATGACATTCCTATTTTATTCTATATCTCAAATAGGTAAAACGCTATTAAATTTTAAAACAAACATTTTATGACTACCCATTATATAGGGTGATCCAAAAAACATTAAATTGAAAAATATATTTCTCATGACATTTCTCCATATTTGACAACCACTATTGATGTTGAAAATAAAAAACTGGATCGATTCGTGCATAATTAGAGGTGGCGCAACTCGAAGCCTTAGTATCATTATACAGTTTGGGGTGGCAAATTTTCTGAAATTTGTGCCACCCTTAAATATTAATGGATTTAGCTCAAAATCCGTTCTGAGGTCTCTTTCTATATAAGGAATGAGAAAATGCATCAGGAGCTCTTATTTGTGTATTTTAACTTTTTACCATATATTGTGGCTCACCCCAACATAGTACTCCCTAATTTAGTATTTGTCATTTACCATTATTTATTCAGACTATAGTGGATTTAATTTTCCTAGAAGAGTTCCTTGTTCCATGCATGGTATGTGTGTAACATTATATATACGAGTATTAGGGATGTACCGAATACTAAAATTCACCGAATACCGAATATTTGGTGCAAAAGTATTCGGCCTAATACCGAATTCCGAATATTAGTTTTATTTGGGTTATTAGGCGTCACTATAAAAAACTGAAGCCTTTATCAGTTTGACAGCACATAGAATTAATAGTGAATGTGAGCAAAAGCAGCATGTTTTAGCCACCAAAAGTCTGCCAGATTCCCAAACTCATGAAAAATTTGCAACTGCATTGACTTCTATATTGCAAGAATGGTCAATAAAGAGCGATCATGTGCATGCAGTTGTGCACGACAATGGCTGTAATATTACTAAAGCTGTTAGCTTTCTCAAAATTACTCCTGTTGCTCGTGCGAATCATACTTTAGCACTTGCAGTTGATGAAGCCCTTCTTAGCCAGAAGTCTGTTTCAAAGAAATGTACAATTGAGCGCCCAATCTGTTGCATTTTAATTATTCATCTCCAGCCTTTGACAGACTTAAGGAATTCCAGAAGCAACATAATTTACCCGAAAACAAACTTATAAGAGACGTTATCACCCAAAGGAACTCTACATTCTATGTGCTACAACAACTTCTTCGACGAAAAACTGCGGTTGTTACATACGCCTCAGACTATGACATACTGTAGCAACCTTCAATAATAATCATCAGTTGACTCTAATTCAGTGTGTTGTAAAGCTTCTTAGTCGATGTGAAAAATTAACGAATGACTTTTCCTCTGATTCTTCTTGTCTTCACATGGTGTCTCCCGAGTAGTCCCGATGTAACAGGTCTCGTGGTATTTTTGCCTAACATAACTGATGATATGATGCAGGTGTTCATACTATGAAAAACGATTGAATAGAAAATTTACACAATCGTTTTAGGCAGTGGAGGGCAGACATTACTCGCATGATTTCTCACGTTTTAGATTCTCGTTTCAAATTTGCTTGCATAACAGTGCTTGAGTTTGTAAAAAATGAGATAATCATTATGTCTGCATCACCTAACGTTAGTCCTGCACGTAATGTAACCTATGGCGATGAAGCAACTGATTTTGTTTCACGAGAAGATCAAGAACCTTTGAAAAAGAAGCCGAAGGTTAATTTATGGAGTTATTTCGATGAGGTTGTGCCTCCACCTATCAAAAATAGTCAGAAAAGTTATAAAAAAAAATTAGACATCTATTCAAAGGATTCAAAGGAGCCACGAATCAGTCGCTACCCAGGGTGCCCATTTATCTACCAACCAATTTTTTTATTGTGTAGAAGGATGAATAGCTGGGTTTTGCTGCGCGCCGGGGCCGATGGATTCGTAGTCAGCGATGCTAACCACTACACCACCGAGGCGCATATGTATATACCAGGTGCGACGCCAGGTTTTTGTGGATACTCAGGCTCAAACCTTTCAAGCATATATATATATAATATATATATATATATGAAAAGAAGGACCCACACAACAGCAAACATTTTTGTTTATTGTTTATACTTCAGACGTTTCGACAAATCTTTTGTCATCATCAGTGAATTACAAATGTTAAAACCTTAAAACAAAAATAATAAATAATTAAAATTACATCAATACAAAGAAAATTAAAATCATTAAAATTAAATTAAAATTACCTCAACTGGTAAATACACAATGTTTACGTCAACCTCCATATTCGGCAAACACTGAGAGAAAACTGTATGGTCAATTAATTGGAAGGTATGATATATCTATGAAAGTAAGTTGGTTGGTTAGTTAGAAGAGCTGTAAATTGTAAGATGAACTATTGTTGTTAATGAAGGGTTTGTTTCTGTAGATGTACAAAGATTCTAAAATTCGGAGTTCTGTAAGGTTAATGGATCTTGTTAGAATTTCGAGCGAGTTTTGTGAAAGGGATGGCTGTTTTCATTACTATGGTTTCTAATTGTGGTGGGCTACTGAGGGGACGATTGGTACGGACTGATAAGCCCAAATGTTGAGAAAGGCGTACCTCCAGTTGGAGTTGAGTACTGCCGATATACGCAGCCTTACAGCTGTAGCACGTGTATTTATAAACAACATTAGGGCATACAGTTTTGGGGAATTTGTCTTTGAACTTTAAAAAATTTTATAATTTAAGTGGGTTGACAAGGGCGAATCTAAAATTTATTTGGGGGTAACTAGACTTAAGCAGTTTGGACACTTCACTTCGATAACCATAAAAAGGTAATTTAATATATCTGGTTTCTTTTTGTACTGTGGTTATGTGGAGTTTAGTATTAAGTGTTATTTAAAAATTTCTTTAATTGGTTGTCAAAAAAATTAGAAGGGTAATAATTACTAATAAAGTACTGTCTTAAAAATTTAAATTCTTCGTTTAATGAAAAATAATCTGAACAAATTCGGTAACTTCTTGTTAATAATGTTAGTATAGCGCTAATCTTATATTTATAAAACATACAACTTAAATAATTTTGGTTCCCAAACCAGTAAAAGTTTGTTTTCTAAATAGCGTGTCTGGAACGTGTTATTAGCCCGTTTAACTAAAACATCCAAGGAAGGTAAACTATTATTTGTTTCGTTTTCACATGTGTACTTAATATTAATATGGTGTTTGTTTAGATAATGAAGAAAAAGTTTTACGCGTGAAGGATGTTTAAATATTAAGAAAGTGTCATCCACGTGTCATCCACGTACCTTTACCCCATCAATTTGGCTGTAAAGGTTACTATTAAATAAGAAAAGATTATCAAAACAAGCTATTTCGAGGAGATTTTTAAATTGAGTCTGAGTGAGGCCATTAATAAGAGTATTACTAGTAGTGAATAACTTGTTTAGTATGATATCTAGTGTTTCTTTTAACGGGACATTAGTAAATAATGATGAGACATTAAAACTGGCCATAGTAAGGGAATCGGCATGATTGATCTCTTTTATATCTTTAGCAGAATCAAACGAGTTGTTAATGGAATAATGATTATAGGTAAGTTTTGAAAGCAAGGGAACGAAGAATTTGGCTAAGTTATAATTGAATGTGCCACAGGCTGAAAGAATAGGTCTTGTGGGAAATTTGGCTTATGAACTTTGGGTAAACCGTATAGAATTCCTGGATTAGAACCAGAAATAAACAAAAAATTGTATGTATTGTCATCAATAATATTACTATTTTTTAATTTACGCAAAAACCTATTAAGTTTATCTTCGAGTTTTAGTAATTTAGAGAAAACATTCTCATTTATCCTTTTAAATTTAGACGTATCCGACAAAATTGTCTCCATTCTATTGATGTAAACTGTTGAATCAAGTAACTCTACTCCTTTACCCTTATCCGGTCTTGTAATGATGGCAGAGTTATCCTTTTTTCAAATTATTAAGAATTTTAAAATCTTGCTTATTAAAAAGGGGGAAAACACTTTATGGGTTTAAAATTATAAAAATTCTTAAAAGAGATACTCTCCATTTGTTTTACCAAGTTATGAAATGAGAAATTTGGTCGGATCTCACAATTCTTAATATTAAAGAGAAGATTTTCAAAACCAGAGAAAAATGTGCAAAAATTTAGTTTATAATGAGGTAGATCAAAGTTTAAGCTTAACGACAATATTTCTTTCTCTCTAACACTTAAAACTCTATTAGAAAAGTTAAAAATAAAATTGTCTGCATTATTAAAAAACGACTGAGTAATTCCCAATTTCTCTAATTTGGCAGCGTGTACCCTTTAATGTCTTGATAATTTTATCACAGCAAGTTTGAAATTTATATAATCAATATAAGATATCCTAGATTTTAGACCAAACAGAGAATTCTTATATTTCAGCTTGAGAAAACTCACTGTTTTAGTTTTCGATTGAAGTCCCAAATTTAATAATTTATGTTGCCATAATTTATGAATCCAGGACAAAAACTCGCTGGACAAAACCTCACCACTTAAAATGCAAAAGAGGACAAAAACTCACCAGACAAATGTTTTTGCGAAATACATACACTGTAGTCTACATCTTAAGATTTTAGACTCATTGTAGATAATTACTCTTCATCTTTTAAATTGTTGTTTTTAACCAAATCTGTATACTAATGTAGTTTTGGTCACTGATTTCAAAAATAACTTTCTTTTTTTGGAGAAATGAAAAACAAACATGTTAGAGCACTTTAAATAATTAATGTGTTTTTAACGAAAATATCATGACTTAACCTAACTAATCGTCAAGGGCGTACAGTTGACCTAACTTGGCATTCAATTGACCTAACTTGGCATTCAATTGACCTAACCTGGCATTCAATTAATCTAACTGGGCATTAGTTTATAACGAAAGATTGGTAGGTTGGTAAAAAATTAATATTGGTTGGTTGGTTAAAAACAGAACAATTTGAAAGATGAACAATTTGAAAGATGAAGAGTAATTGTATCTACAATGAGTCTAAAATCTTGAGATCTTAAGATCTTAAGATCTAGACTAGAGTGTATGTATTTCGCAAAAACATTTGTCCCGTGAGTTTTTGTCCCGTGAGTTTTTGTCCCGTGAGTTTTTGTCCCGTGAGTTTTTGTCCCGTGAGTTTTTGTCCCGTGAGTTTTTGTCCGTGCCCCTAATTTATATAGTTTGGAATTATGGAGGCGTTTATTATAGAGTTTAAATCTAAGGAACTTTGGTACAATATTATAACTTTTGCACTTAGACAAGAAATCCTCATCACAAATAGCCTTATTAAGTTTCAAATAGACTTTTTCACATTGTCTGTAACAGTTCAGTGTTGATCGGCTATACCTCTGGGTTAATATCAAAGCTATTGACTTCTCCTTAGGGAAACGGAGCTTACAGATGAAATGACGTAAACATTGTGTATTTACCAGTTGAGGTAATTTTAATTTAATTTTAATGATTTTAATTTTCTTTTGTATTGATGTACTTGTAATGATTTTAATTTTCTTTGTATTGATGTAATTTTAATTATTTATTATTTTTTTTTAAGGTTTTAGGATTTATAATTCACTGATGATGACAAAAAATTTGTCGAAACGTCTGAAGTATAAATAATAAACTAAAATGTTTGCTGTTGTGTTGGTCCTTTTCATCTGTAAGCTCCGTTTCCCTAAGGAGAAGTCAATAGCTTTGATATATATATATATATATATATATATATATATATATATATATATATATAATATATATATACTGTATAATTTGCTACTTGTTTCACTGTGATATTGACGTTGATGTCACCACGTGACGTCATACTAATATCAATTAGGCTATTAATTAGTTCTTTCACCAAATTTTTCCTTGAAGTAAATTAATTTTTAAATGTTAAGTAACTTCGACAATTGTTTTCCACCCAACCCACCTTATAAAATATATAATATGCATATTATTGAAAACAAGATTAAGTTTTAAAAAAAGAGATTTGGCAATTCAGTGCAGCAGTTTGGTTACAGATGTGACAGATTTTATATAAAATGAACACTTTCCATATGTTGTATATTAAATTTCCTATAATTTACTGTACTATGCAAATGTAGAATATATAAATGACCAACCGCCAGTATGATATGCAAATATTGCTTTTAAATGTTTAGTAATTCAAGATGATAATATATATTTGGCACAGCAGCAAGTGGTCAGGCAGATATGAATTTGTCTGACTTCGAACATTAAAAACTTGGTTATTCGGTGGGTACAAAGTAATAAATCAATTAAAATACTAATTAACTTTGGACGTTTTCCAGTTTATGTACCGTTTTCTACTCCAGGTGCTCTCTATCTGCTAAGTGTGGGCACCGGTCGCTGGATCGACAAAATTTTCCCTGTGATTTACAGTGTAGTGACGAAAGTTATAATGTGGGATTTTATCAATTTGATCGTAAGATTTCCACATATCACTAATAATAGTAGATCCAGGCAGAATGTTGGCTTTTATGCAACTTTCTAGTGTTTCTTTGCTTCTGTTAGGCACAGCATAGAGTAAAACAGAAGTTAGGTTAGGTTACGTTAGGTTAGGTTATCAAGAACTTACCTCTCTTAATTAAAAGTTGTTATAATCGACGGCGGTTGTATGACCAATCAAAAATAAATTATATGAAAAACGGTACACAAACTGGAAAAGGTCCTTAACTTTATGTATAGTGAATATTCAAATGACTTTATAACATTATAAATAAATCATAAGATTTACATCATAACATGTTTCAAAGAGAGACATCAGGCTTAAAATTAGGACGTGGAATTGTGCATTTGTAAGGCTTTGTTATTTGAGAAGATGCATAATAATACAGTAATAATTAACTTTATGTACAGTCACAGTGCATATGCAAATGGCTATATAACCTTATTTATAAATCCTAACATGGTCATTATAACATGTTTTATAAAGTAAAGATATCTGACTCATACTTTTAGCCACATATCTTCCCTCTCTTCCCGCCTCTCTCTCCCCACCCTCACTGGGGAAATGGGGTTTAGATGATAGATGGATGGATGGAAATTTTTAGCCTGACAACTTGACAAGAGATGGGATTGTGGGAGCAAGTTTAGTTTACGTCCCCTTGACGTAAAAGGGGACACAAACGACACTAGGTCAAAGTTGGGGAACGTAAACTACATTTTTCAAATGAATCCATCAAATAAAGCGTTAAAACTAACGAACATATTACGACTTAACCTAACCAATCTCAATTTATATATATATGACGATTGGTTAGGTTAAATGGTAATATTTTCGTTAGTTTTAACGTCTTATTTGATTAGGTATACGCGGACAAGGTTGGGGAACGTAAACTACACTAGGATAATGTAGGGGAACGTAAACTACACTAGGCACCACAGGGGGACGTAAACTACACTTGCTCCGGATTGTGTATTGTTAGTTTTTTATGTTACTTTTTTTAAGTCCCAAGCAGGAGAAATAACAGGTCAGGCTGAGCCTGACCTGCCTGACCCCTTCTGTCGCCACTGGTATATATACTGTACATTAGGGTTAGCCAGTGGTCAATAATTATTTTACATATTTTTCTATCGCGATCTGATAAAGAATTGGATAGTTTCACAGCGCTGTATTGGATGGAATTTTATGCATGTTACGTAATTTTGTTCGATAAAAAGTTAAATGCGGATAAAGTTGATTTCTTTTCATTAATATCTAAATGTTTTCAATGTTATTTGTAAATCTGTTGCAAATTATTTTCCGGTTAGTGTTATTTATCCATATAATTAACTGATTTTATAAAGCATCCAACGAATCGATTTGCGAGTAATGAAAAAAATACATATTTACTTTTTACACCCAACCCAACTCCCCGGCTGCTGGTGTCTGGTATTTTTGTAGAGGACATCTGGCAACCCTATTAGCCACACATATATGGTAAAAATTAAAATGCACAAATAAGAGCTCCTGATACATTTTCTCATTCCGTATATGAAAAGAGGGTGCTCTTCCAATATGTGCTCTACCGCGAAACTGTGATCTACCATATTCCAATACGTGCTCTACCGTGAAACTAGCCTTATAAGGCTAACTAACGAAAATATCATGACTTAACCTAACCAATCGTTAGGTCAACTATACGCCCTTGACGATTGGTTAGGTTAAGTCGTGATATTTTCGTTAGTTAGCCTTATAAGGCTAACTAACGTACCTGCTGCTAATCCGAATAATCTAAGGTAGATCACGTATTGGAATGTAAATTTTAAGGTAGAGCACATATTGGAAGAGCACCGAAAAAAGACCTCAGACCGAATTTTGAGCTAAATCCATTAATATTTAATGGTGCAAGTTTGAAGAAATTTGCCACCGCAAACTGTAGTATAATGATACTAAGGTTTCAAGTTGCGCCACCTCTAAATATACACAAATCGATCCGGTTTTTTATTTCTAACATCATTTGTGGTTGTGAAATATGAGTAAATGTCATGAGAAATATATTTTTCATTTTCATTTTTTTTGGACCACCCTACTACCCAGTGTATATATGTTAGTCAAAGTGTGTAACCAGCCATTTCGAGTAATGGCTGAGACTTTTAGTCATTTCGCGAAATGGCTGTTTCACTTGGTCATTTCGCGAAATGACTAAAATCTTCAGCCATTACGCGAAATGGTTGAAATTACCTTGGTCATTTCGTACAAGCTCATTTACCCTGTTAGGTCAACTGTATACCCGGTTAGGTCAACTGTATGCCCTTGACAATTGGTTAGGTTAAGTTGAGTTATTTTTGTTAGTTTTAATGAAAACAACACTACTTAACCTAACCAAATGTCAAGGGCATACAGTTGACCTAACTGGGCCTTCAATGGCGGACATCGGAATAACACTGAAGGCCCGGTTAGTATTTGAAAACCTCTATATTGAAAATTCAAATTCAGATATGTTCAAATGTGTATTTGAAGAGTGTTTCTCACTTATTTGAACAGACCTGTGGATGTGTGTATGTTTTAATAGATTTAGTTAGTTAAATAAAGGTTTCCAATTTTATTGTGATGTTTGTTATTTCTATGAATTCATGACAAAAGTCATTTTAGCCATTTCACGAAATGACCAAGGTGGAATTTCAGGCATTTCGTGTAATGGCTGAAGATTTTAGTCATTTCGCGAAATGACCAAGTGAAACATCCATTTCGCGAAATGACTAAAAGTTTCAGCCATTACGCGAAATGGCTGGTTACACACTTTGACTGTAACATATATACTGTATATATACTTCAGCAGATTTACGTATAAGTAGAGTAATCACCTGCCTAGGGCGGCAAATATTGTCGTATTTCACCCTACATTGGGCAAAGAAAAAATATAAAATAAATAACTTGTAAGCATTAACAAATTAAATGGAGCCACAAAATAAGTTTTAAAATAAATAAAAAAAGAACAGGAGCCTCTAACCGAACTTCATGGATGAATTTTCCTCCAAGGAGGTTTGTTTTATTCTTTATCAATATATATATATATGTGTGTGTGTGTGTGTGTATATATTGATAAAGAATAAAACAAATCTCCTTGGAGGAAAATTCATCAAGGAATTTCGGTTCTGCAAGAATAAAATCTTTGCCTTTCTATCTGAAAGTTTATTCACAGCATTTTACTTTCTTTCGGACCTTCCTTTTCACCTCGATTCACACCGACTTTCTAAAGATTTTTCACATTTTCATTTTTTACCTTTTCACCTTTTTTCACAGCAAAATTACAAACCTTTTTCTTTTTCTTTTTTTTTTTGCATATCTTACTTAAGCATTCACTCGTGTTAACACAAAGAAACAAAACTTTCGGGTTCGAGAAAGAGCCATTAGGTTTATTGAATTTCTTCATTCCCGTTACGACGATATAATCTACAATTGCCAGAAGTGTAATTACTCTTATACAGTGTGTGTGTATATATATATATGGAATGAATTTCACAATTTAACACGTGAAATGAATGAATGATGCAAACCCACAAGGAAAAAGAAAAATTATTCTAAGGCCTTTCGTGTATTCAGAAGCACACCTCGTCAGGGAATCGTCATTCTCTGACGAGGTGTACTTCTGAATACACGAAAGCCTTGGAATCATTTTTCTTTTTCGTTGTGGGTTTGCAATATATATATATATATATATTTTGTAGTTCGACCAGTGGCGTAGCTACGGGAGCGAGTGGAGCAGTTTACTCCAAGCGCAAACCCCGAAGAGGCCCTGTTGTAAGTGAATGTACGAGTACACTGTCACCTGCTGTAGGACTGAGTGTAGGTGTATGGTGCGCGGTGCCTGGAGTCAGTTATATTTGCTTTATAAGTTTAAATTTGTTTTTTTTATATAAATATTTATATTTACTTATTTCTTTGTAAATAAGTGTAAAATAATGTATAACTATTTTATATAGTTCCATTTGCTCAAGCTTCAAGTAATTTTTTTGATGAGCTTTCTCTGATGTGCCTCATGCCTCATCGTCCTTACTTTGCCAGTGGCGGTAGCTACATCGGAAAGATTTTCTTTTAAACTTAAATCCATCAAGACCTACTCGCGAAGCTCAGTGTCCCAACACCGATGAAGTATATGAACAGCTCTGTCTATCGAATGTCAAACGGCGAGACAACTCGATTTGCATACTGTGATTAATTAATTTACAACAGGAAAAACACGAAAAGTCGCGGTTCAGAACTTGGAATTATAAAACATTCGCCAAGCTAGTGGTGCTTCGTATGGAGTATAGCTTCTAAGCTTATAAAGCTACCTACTTCATGCATGTTATGTATGGTGATATACGTATGCTTACATAATTACACGTATAGTAAGATACATAATAAATCTAAAAAAAATTATTTTATGTAATGGCGTTTGTATTTGATAACTAAATAGATTAATCTTAGGATTATGTTGGCGCTTGGAAATTCTTGCTCCGGGACGCAGAAAACCTACCTAGCTACGCTCGAGTTCGACGATGGTAAATTATGAATTATATGCACAAAATCAAATTTTAAAATCGATATTCGATCTTATGCATGTCAACACTATTCAAATTCGACATTTTGCAGGTTCAGAGACAACATAAGTCCTTACATTGACGCATTTATATTAATTCAAAAGGTTGTTTCCTTCATGACATATCTATATATATATACCTTCCCCCACCGGATCGATTAAGTACTTGTAGGTCATAGTCCTTTATCCTTCGAGTCTTCAAACACACTACACACTACACACGTCCAACCACACGATACGGAAATAAGTTATTCTGAAAGTTTTTCAGACACTGAAGAAAAATTTCCTAACTTTGCGACTGCTTCATTGAACTTTAATTTGTAACTGTAACTCGGAGTCCTTTGTATCTCTTCTCAGATTATAAGATTAATTAATTAACTTGTATTTCACCAACTGCTAAAAATAATTTTAACTTTCTATAATTAAAGAACGTATCTGCTATTCTTTGAACTTCTCTTGAATAATCCTTGAATAATATGTAAACAAAGCCTACACCAGTCGGTCTACACTCGATTGTAACATTATAACGATTTTGAACATAAATTTTTAAACCATTGAGACCTTATAATTTACTTTAAGCTCACGAGCCACTTAGATTTCGAGTGCAGCTTCACAACTTTTGATGATCTAGTGGTATTTTTGTAAATTTATGGTCTAACTGTGGCTTTTCCAATTTCACAAAGGAATATAAAATTTTGCGCAAGCGTAGTATGACTAGATATAGGTAGGCTTTGATATAAACCTTTATAAAGAATTACTCTCTGATATCTGAACACATTTCTTTACACGATGTAATCATCCTTGAACACTGTAAATTATGAATTATATGCACAAAATTAAGCAAATGTTGCATTAAAAACAGTCGCATATTTTTAAATTCAAAATTAACAATTTATAGTTATTACACGAAAGTTCTCGCTCATATAACGTTCTCGCATTCCACTGATGAGCTTTGGCAGTTGTTCTTCAAGATAATCATCCTGCTGTCTATTTACTTTTGTCAGCCCTCTGCATATACTGTGTGTGTGTGTATATATATATATATATATATATATATATATATCGTGCAGTTGTCACAATGATTGTCACAATGATTTCAATGGGAGCGACACAGACTGAAGTGACGTGACCAAATTTGTCAGAAACATGTCTGTGACAAGTTCGAAACGGACACGGCTTTTCTCAGTATTTATCACATCACTTAATTCAGTTCACTTGGCTCACTAGATTTGAGGAAGACGTTGTGACAACTGAAAAGACGCGTTTCATGATAATTGCTTTGGTGCGTAGCCATGCACCGCTGGTGACACGTCACTCAGTGCAACATATCATGACACCGTAAAGTTACTGTGGTGTGTGTGTGTGTGTGTGTGTTTGTGTGTGTGTGTGACCTGCCTTAAACTTTCACTGCAAGTTGTAATGAATCTTCTTCAATGATTTAACTCTGAATAACCTTGAAAGGATGGTGAATGAGCTGTCTTGTGATTTTTCGACAAATACTTAATTTTTCACGAATAAATTAATTTTAAATTTATTTCCATTTCACCTCTTAAATATTTTATGAATCTCACGAAATATATCGTAAGATTTGTTATTTGAGTTGTTTCTTATACACTACTGATGTAGCGGATGTCATTTTTTTCACATCCGCGGATGCGGATGAGGATGTTTGATTTCAACATCCGCAGATGCGGATGCGGATGTCTACATTTTCGTTATTTTTTAGGATATATTCGAGATTTGTTGTGTTTAACGTATATAATAAGTTATTATATAGAGAGAGCTGTAGCTATAATGTAGTATAATTCATTAATTGTACAATAATTGCTGTACTTTTCTCTGAACATATAAAATAATATCAAGCATCTAACTAATATAGAAATCAATTAGTGAATTCGTCTGCAAATAAATTCGTTATATTTTGTTGAGTTTCAGCCACAATTAGAAACCATAATTGTGTTACCAGGATGCGGGACGTGAACCCAACTCAAATGCACCCCACCGACCTCTTTCCCCAACCTCCACCCTTATAGAAAGAGATCTTTAATTAGCTTGATAACTATTTATATTAAGTTTAAGGTTTTATTAGGCATATTTATAAATGAGTAATTAAAATAAAGTAAACTAAGATGTTCATCGTTTAATGTTCAAACTTAATTATAGGAAGGTTATGCTTAAGGAACATTAACTTTTCTGCCTTTTCTGCTGCCAGTCTGTTTCTCTTTTCATCATATATTAATCCAGCACTGCTAAATAATCTCTCGCTTGGTACGTTTGTTGGAGGACAGGCTAAATGTTTCCTTGCAAGTTTACTCAAGTATGGATAGATATTCTGCGTATTTTTCCACCAACTAATAGGATTGTCACATGCAGCCAGGCGTTTTTCTTGGTGATAGCTCTCGATCATTTTTACTACATCTTTTGACATCGCGTAGGTCTCGTCATTGCTGCTTGACTCAAGAAACTGAGAGACAGATTCTGTGATAGATTTGCTTGTTGAAGGTGTTGGTTCTGTCACTGAAACTTTTATTCTTTTGGTGGGTGGCGAAGCGACAGATTCAAGAGATTGAAGCTCTTCAACTGCTTTGCCAAGTGATGATTTAACTCGTTCTAATGTACTAGGTGAAAATAATTTAGCTTTGTAACGTGGATCTAAGTAGGTTGCAAGAAAGTAACTTCATACAAGAACAGCTTCTCGTCTTGTCGCTTGCATCACTTTTGCGCACAATGAACTAGTTCTATTATTATAGTAGAATTTGATAATTTCCGCTTATTAATGACGTTTTATCTCAACGGTCCACATCCGCACGACATCCGCAGTCCAAAGTGCGGACGCGGACGCGGATGCGAGAAAATGTGCGGATGTTATGCGGATGCGGATGTGACCTACATCACTATTATACACCAATATATATATTTTCTTTTTATGCAGGAAGGAAGAGCCAAGGGCAATTGCCCGCAAAAACGACCCCCCTCCCCATAGAAGAAGGTCCAAGGTTTTCGAGATGCCTGGACACACTGCGTTTCAAAGATTGGAGGTCTCAGACAGGGGAAAAGATGGATTGAGGAAGATTGTTTCAGAGTTCACTGGTTGTGTGGATGAAAGACTGCCAATCCGATTAACCTTTGCGTTAGAGAGTTGGACAGAAAAGGAATGAGAATGTGTCGAAAGTCTGGTACTGCGTGCTCTCCTTAAAGGAGGAGGCATGCAGTTACACGGTTCAGAAGAGCAGTGTCCGTTATAATAGTGATAGTAAGAAAAGAGTGAGACGAAGAGGGAGGGATTGAAGACACTCAGTAAGAAACGGGGAATTGATGAGACGAAAAGAAAGCCTTTGATTCCATCCGATCAAGTAGAGTTGTGTAAGTAGAGTCACCCCATACATGAAAAGCGTGCTCCATAGAGGGGCGAACAAGATCCCTGTACAGAGACCGCAACTGAGTGGGGGTGAAGAAACTGCAAATCCAGTACAACACATCTAACATCTTAGAAGCTGTTTTAGAAAGAAGCTGTTTTAGAAGCTGTTTTAGAAAGAGTTTTAGAAAAGGAAGCACCAAGAATGTTAAGAGAAGAGAAAGGATTGAGTTATGTATCGTTGAAGGTAAAGGGAAAGTCGTGTGGAAGATTGTGACTAGTGGACAGATGAAGGAACTGGGTTTTCGAAGCATTGAAAATCACAAGGTTTTCTTTGCCTCATTTAAAGAGAGTAAAAGAGTCAAAGGTCAGGTGCAGCATAGCCGTCCTACACGAAGCACGGAGTGACTCTTGAGAGGGACGCTTTTTGATAAGGGTGGAGAAGTGAAAAGTGGAACCATCGTAGAGGAGTAGAGAGCAGGAAGTGCGACTTAATAGATCATTGATGAAAAAAGGAAAAGAGTGGGCGACAGAGCAGAGCCCTGAAGAACACCACTATTAATAGGATTAGGTGAAGAACAGTGGCCATCTACAATCACAGCTATATGAGTAGATCGGCCAGAAAGGAAATCAGAGCTGAAGGCAGATATAGAAAGATAAAATGGAAGGAGGGCAGTTTTGAAATTGAGGAGTTGTGCCAGACTCTCAAAAGCTTTTGATGTCTAGCGCAATAGCAAAGGTTTCATCTAAATCCCGAAAGGAGGATGACCAAGAGTCAGAGAGATTTGCAAGAAGATCAACAGTCGAGCGTCCCTTGCGGAACCCATACAGACGATCTGAAAGAAGATTGTGAGAAGAAAAGTGTTTAAGAACCTTCCTTTGAAGGATAGATTAAGAAACTTTAGAAAGACAAAAAATCAAAGCAATTGGACGATATATGATAATAAAAACCCACCCTAATAGACAGAGTTTATTTCCACAACAGTTTCGATGCCCACTGGCATCCTCTTCGGGTCGATACAGAAAAACGAATGAACCAAAAACAAGATGGAAAACAGTCCAGGGACCATTGAGAAATTCACACATAGGATAGGTCCCGTTCTCCTGACACCGGAAGGACATTTTATCAAAGGGGCCCGCTTATAAGTACCTTCGCACAAATTAAAATTATTTTGTTCTATACATACAGATTCTATTATTTTTGACATAATTATTACATTTATTACATTTATTATTGCATTATTACATTGATTATTACATTATTACATTGATTATTACATTGTTGCTTATTATTACAGAAATTATAAACCGAGAAACGAATGAAAAAGGCGAGAAGGAATAAATGTAATAAATATGTAATAAATAGTAATAAATGTAAAGGTAATAATAATAAATGTTAAAAAACGTAAATGTAATAATAAATGCAGTAATTATGTCAAAATAATAGAATCTGTATGTATAGAACAAGAAGATAGTTTTAATTTGTGCGAATGTACTTATAAGCGGGACCTTTTAATAAAATGTCCTTCCGGTGTCGGGAGAACGGGATCTAACCTATTGTAGATGCGAATTTCTTAATAGTCTCTGGATTGTTTCCTTCTCGCCCTTTTCATTCGTTTTTCGGTTTATAATTTCTGTAATAATAAACAACAATGTAATAATCGATGTAATAATAAATTTATAATTTCTGTAGTAAAATAATAATGCAATAATAAATGTAATAATAAATGTAATAATTATGTCAAAAATAATAGAATATCTCTGTATAGAACAAGATAATTTTAATTTGTGCGAAGGTACTTATAAGCGGGACCCTTTGATAAAATGTCTTTCCGGTGTCGGGAGAACGGGATCTATCCTCTGTGTGAATTTCTCAATGGTCCCTGGACTGTTTTCCCTCTTGTTTTGGGTTCATTTGTTTTTCTGTATCCACCCGAAGAGGATGCCAGTGGGCATCGAAACTGTTGTGGAAATAAACTCTCTCTATTAGAGTGGGTTTTTATTATCATATTTTGACCTTCACGTAGAAAAGTGAAGTTTTTTGCATTTATTAATTGGACGATAGTTGGAAGGTTGAGAGCGGTCACTCTTCTTTGGGAGAGGCTGAATGAAAGCGAACTTCCAGCAAGAAGGAAAAGTAACAGATGAAAGACAAAGACGAAAGAGTCTGCCTAAGCAGGGTGTCAGCATAGAAGCAAAGTTCTTGAAGCATAGAGTTGAGCCCAGATAAGGCAGAAAAAAATATCTTTGGAAGAGATTCTAATTTCAAACATAATTAAGTCAGAGGGGTGGACCGTGGAGGAGATGGAGGAACAGCACCGGACTCGTCCAGGATTAAGTTGGAGGTGAAAGTCTGAGCGAAGAGTTCAGCTTTATCAGGAGAAGAGACGACAAATGAGCCGTCGGAATGGCAAAGAGGAGGGAAAGAAGTAGTAAAGGTGTTGGAGAGTTTCTTGGCTGGGTGCCAGAAAGAGCAGGAAGAATTAGAATTAGATAGGTTTTCACCTTTTTGTCTGATGAAGGAATTTTTGGCGAGTCGAGGGGCAGATTTTACACGATTCCGAGCAGAAATATAAGCTAATTGAGGGTCAGGAGTTGGGTGGCGACGGTACCTTCTGAAAGCCTCCTCTTCTGTTGCGGATAGCATTAGAACAAGCAAAGTCAACCAAGGTGTTTTTGCATTAGTAGTAGGGATAGAATATGGAATGTACGCCTCCATGCCCGAAAGAATCACTCCGTGATGCGCTCAGCACACCTGGAGCGGCCCCGGCCACGGAAGCAGTAATCGTTTCAAAGGAAATCAGATAAGTACTACCTAAGGGCCTTCCAATCAGCGGCGCCAAAGTGCCAAAGGAGTCTCCTCTTGGTAGGATCCAAAGGCCGAACTGGAGCGATAGAACAGGAAACAGATATAAGATTGTGGTCGGAGGAGTCCAACGGAGAAAAAAGTTCGACAAAATAAGAAGAAGGATGAGTAGTGAGAAATAAATCCTGAATGTTGGGCCTGTCTCCAAGGCGATCGGGGATACGAGTAGGTTGCTGCTCCAGGTCATTCAGAATGGAGAAGTTTTAACCTAGTTGGTTTGTTTGTTGGGGTAGATTTGGGGATGGTGATGTTCCTTTTGGATCGTAAATGTAGTAGGAGGCGCTGGTCACTGGTCAGGTCTGGTATCCGAGCAGTGGGAGTTCTTAAATGACAAACTTTTTTTTTACTTTCTTATTTTTATTTTCGTGTTTCTAATAGATGGGAATTCTCTGGAGTCAAAACCTTCGAATAACTCACTCGTATATTAAACTATTTTGAGAAGCCACTCCTTTCTCCATTTCTTTCTTTGTTTTACTCCTCCCTTTTCATTATTGTTATTATTAAAAGGGTGTTGCTTGAGGGAGGGCTAGTTAAGATAGAGTAGAAGTAGTAATGTTCCCATTATCAATAAATTTAGTAGGAGTAGCTGGTCGGGTCTGCTTTCAGAGCACTGGGCATTCTCAGACGGTGAGAAACTTGAGGAGATCTCTTGGGAGTCAAAACTTCCGCATAGTCATACTCATCTTCGGAGAAGCTACTTAGTTACAATGCAACTTTAGTTTTAAATATTGTATATCAAAGTTTCGCAAGAAAAAAATTATGCATATTATACATTAGTATTCCCTATTATGCATGGGGAATTCTTAAATTGTAGGTCTGTCCAGCGGATGTGACCTCTGGATCAGTGCTCCTTTATCTACAGTAGGTAATTCCTATACGAAAGACTCAATTTAACTTACTATATAATAAATCTTCTTGGAAAAGGGGAGAAAATCATTTTCTTAGTGTACACTTTCGCGGGAGTTCTTAAATTCGTGTCTGAACCAGCTGAAGTGAAAAAAACTTTTTTTAGAATTCAGTTTTGTAGGGGCAACCAAAAATTAGTCTGTGGTACCAATTAGAAATCTGTAAAATATTAGCTACCTGCGACATCAACTTCACCGGTCACAAAGAGGTCAAAGATTTTGCCTTTCAGGTGCCCCCCAAAATTAAGGAAAAATTCAAAGATTTAAGCGTATCATCCGTTGTGTTTATGTTAGGAAGATCATTTTTATTTCATTTGATTTGTCTATTTATGTTCTTTAACTTTGCTCTTATATACTTTTTTCACATTCCTCACAGAAATTTGGAAAATTTGGTATTTCATGAAAAATACTACCAAAAAATAGGCGTTTTTATTGCTTTCATTGATTGGTTGATGCTAAGCGTCATTCAGTGATTCAGTTTGCTTTTAGAAGCTCATGAAATAGCTGCATGGCTTTAAATGTATTGGTTTATTGGAGCAGCTCTCCGCTAATTTAAGCTAGATACGAGCCATGCATATATCGGCTTAAATTACCCAGAACTCACCACGTGGAGGTGGCTGCTCTTTGAGTTCCACCCTAATCCACCCACCACAATAATTTAGAAAGCCTCTTATTCAGTTTTGTAGTCTCGCTTGGTTTCAAATGTTTTCATTATTGCTTGAGATGCAATTTTGGTTTTAAGGTAGCCATCTCTCCTCTCACTTCCATAAACTGCTCATGCCGCTTCTGTTACAAGTTTGATACTCCTTTCTACTGCTTGTGTATAACAAGGGAATTGGTTAAGTGTTTTGTCAATGGTGGCTCAGGCCTGATTAGACTATCTGTCCAAAATATAATATCAGTGTAGTCAAGTGCATGGAAATTTAGCTTCGGTACACTGAACTCGCGAATGCCTTTCATTTTTTCAGCTTGAGATCTTGCTACTTCGATCCTTCGTATTGCCAATTTTCGAATGTTTGGCTGGTTATCAGTAATCATTGCAAGAAGAAGGTTCTCTTGATGCGCAAAGTAGGCGTTATGAATGATAACTTTATCAACAATATCTCTAAGCTCCTTTGTTAGGTATCTTGAATAAACTACCACCTGCCACAGGCGACGAGGTCCATCATAGTACCAAGGTTTTGTCTTGATCGTGAACCACATTGGAGCATAATCTTTGACGATGTATTCTACCAACACTTTTAAGCTATCCATCGGATTTTCACATCCTATGTAGACACGGAGGATGCAGTTAGCAGTAGTCAACCATCTGGATTGGACCATTGGCCCAGGTTGAAGATTTGCTAAGTCATTGCTGCAACACCCAGAAGTAATAGCCTGAGAAGCTTTATAGAGGTACAATTGATCTGTACTTAGCTCATCAGAATCAGTAATTAGAAGAGGATTTCCTTCCACCGGCTTCAAACTTAACTATTGGTTGGTCGACAGATTTTAATGCTTTCCAATTCGTCCTGACATTTCTCGTGGACCATGGAAGGACCCATCGAGGTGTTCTAACAAATGCCTCAATGATAACTCATTAAAATGAAAGAGACAAATAAACTGGTAAAAGGGACTGTTTAAGTTCTGCTCCAAATTTTTTAATATGCCTCCTTTCATTCCAGTATTGACTGCAGTACCATCACAACCAATGGCAACAATATTTCTAGCACTGATATTTTTGCATCCCAATAACTCCAAAATGCCTTTATAAATGCTTTTTGCTGTGCTCAATTCTGGAGATATGTGGCCTAAGTAAGTTGAGCCTGGTTCTTTCAAAAGGACAATATGCTCTTCCATAGTAATCCTAGAATGATACTTACTACCTTTCATTATCATAACGTTTGTTCGATCTTTTCTTCCATCAAAGTAGAGACCCATAACATGATCACTTGAAATGAAAGTTGAGGTATCTTCTAATCTTGCTCCTTTCTCGTCTTATCTTGCTTCTGTCAATCACTGAAGAAGTATCTTCACTACTAATTAATTTTAAATCTTAGAAAACAACAGATGCAAGAGCTGCCCCAGCACGGTCAGATATTCCTCTTCGATCGCATTCTCTACTGACTGTTGGCAACCGCATTCTCATTTGTGAAGGTCCGGAATTAATTAATGGCTTTGTCATGAGTTTAAACGGCTCACTGCTTTCGTCCGTTTCACTGGAACTTTACGAAACAGTTGCAGCTGTATCAAATGCTTTCATTCCTTTCGAGATCCGTGCTGTACATTCCTTATACTTTTGTGTAGCCTTTTTCTTTTTTTCCATCTTTTTGGTGACCACTTTATCTACAGATCCAATCATCATTTTTCGAGACGTTCGTTGGTCATTAAGGAATCCGTTTCCAGAGCAGGAACTTTTCGGTCTTTCTCACAACCGACATGTCAGGAAGTCTTCACGTTTACACGAAGCTATATCAAAGAGCTGCAGTGAGTCAAGTTTAAATTTGTGAAGCAATGCTTAATAGGATGCTTGGTCTTTCCGCCCTTTGAATTGTTTCAAGACATTTTGATATTTTTCGTACAAACCTTGGATGCGCTGCGTTATAGTCTTATGATGGCTAGTTGGAATAGAAGCACGATCCCATACAGTCTTTACTTTTTGGGCAACGACTGTAGCAACATCATAAATTTTTGGATTAGCTTCTCCTCACTTAATTCTTTCCTGTCTAACATAAAGGAAACACTAATGTATATCTTCGGACGAAGGCAAATAAATAAGTGAGAGATCCCTTTGGTGGTCCAAAGATTGGATTCAGCTGTTGAGTATTCCTTGTCTTTCTTTTTGTTGATTCATTCGCGGCCATAGAAGCCATACCTAATTTTGATTTATGCGTCGGAATAGAATTAGACTATATTAGTGACTGTAAATGTTTTTAGCGAATCAGATTCACTATAAAAATTTATCAAAGCAATCAAATAATCTGAAAAAGAGATATAAATTATAATGTAATATAGTATAAATAACAAACCCTAAATAATATAATTATGAACTAATTTAAATCTGTGAAACTCTAAACAAATGGAAACCTTAAAATAGTGCTAAAACATCTACTAAAGTTGAGAAACTCAACGAAAGAATAAAAGTTTCTATTTTTGGTTAGTATTTTTCAAGAAATACCAAATTTTTAAAATTTCTGAGCAATGGGAGAAAAGTGTATAAAGGAAACGTTAAAGAACATAAATAGACAAATCAAATGAAACAAAAATGGTCTTCCTAGCATAAACACAACGGAAGATACGCTTAAATCTTTGAATTTTTCCTTAATTTTTGGGGGCACCTGAAATGCAAAATCTTTGACCTCCTTGGGGCCGGTAAAGTTAATGTCGCAGGTAGCTAATATTTTACAGTTTTCTTATTGGTACCACAGACTAACGTTTGGGTGCCCCTACAAAACTGAATTCTAAAAATAGTTTTTTTCACTCCACGCTAGTGGAGTGAAAAAATCCCGGGAAATCCCGGGATATTTTCTTAAAAATTTAATTTTGCTTATTTTGTGTTAAGACTGGGAAATTTTGCTAATAGTAAGTTTAATTAACCCATAACTTGTCAGAATACGTTTGTATTTGTTAGTTTTAAGCTTGCTTAGTTTTTTGTTTTTTAATTTCAGCTTGTTATGGCATGTCACAGATTGTCACTACTTGTCAGACCTGTAATATCTTGCGTAATTGCGCTGATGCTGTCTTAATTTGTCACCACGCTCAGTAGCTCTAGTAACTGCATTACGCCAGGTTGTGCATTGTGGAAGTGTCACACTTCCTTTATATTGTGAGTATTTGTGACTCAAGATTCTTTGTAGTTCCTATACTAGCCTAGTCTACTATATATATAGTATGTTTTAATTTATTTTGTTCGAAACGAACCCCTTCAATCAAGAATGTCAGAATCATTTGCTTGGAAATATTTCGTGAAGGATTCGAAACTAGAATTTGCAACCTGTAAAGAATGCAAAACTCAAATAAAGTGTAAAGGTTGGTCTACAAGCGGTCTTATCAGACATTTGCTTAACAAGCATAATATTAGCAAGTTATCTGTTACTAATGCTAAGCGCACAGCCGAGGAAAATGGAGCAACTAGTAGCAAGCGACAAACCTCTCAACAAACCTTAACATCGTTTTTCATTAAGAAAGAAACATGTGAAGAAATAGTAACAAAACTAGCCACTCTAGATGGCATCTCTATTAATTCTATTACAAAAAGTGAGTTCATCAGAAAATCATTGACAGACAGAGGATATACTTTACCAAAAAATCCATCACATGTAATGGATCTCGTTCATTCGCAGTACAAACAAATAAAAGAACGCTTAAATTCTGAAATTACCAGCCAAATAAATGCAGGATCAAGGTTTAGTTTATCCTTAGATGAATACACCTCACTAAACAATCGCCGGTATTTAAATATTAACATACACAAAACTGACGGAACATTTTGGAACGTAGGAATGGTGAAGATTTCTAGTACTCTACCTGCTGAAACTGCTGTTGAAGTAATCAAAGAAAAGTTAGAGGAATTTCTTATTTCTTTAGAAAAACATGTGGTGGCTTGTGTTACTGATGGTGCAGCTATGATGGTGAAATTTGGAAGGCTAATTGAATGTGAGCATCAATTGTGTTATGCACACGGAATCCACTTAGCGGTATGTGATGTTTTGTACCAGAAGTCAACCACTTCACTTGCAATCACTCTTTCTGAAGAAATTCAAACTGAAGATGACGAACATAATGACAACATAGATGAAGATGGAGAAGATTTCAATCATAGTATTGATTTTGAAAGTTCAACAGGAACAAGGAAAAAGTTTGCATCTATTGCTGGATTCCAAAACCAGATGGAATAGTCTTTTAGCCATGCTGGAGCGATTTATCAAAATAAGGTCATCCGTATCGAAAGCTCTCATCGACTGCAATAAAGACATGGACAATTTTGACCTTGACAAACAAGAAGTTGCTGTAATTCGTGACATTGTGGCATCGCTGGAGCCATTAAAAGTTGGAGCAGAAAAGCTGGGCAACAGAGAATCGACTTTACTTTCATCAGAAGGTGTTTTTTCTTTCATTTTGAACGAACTAAATCAACTAAACACACCTTTTTCAAAAAAACTAAAGGAGTCGTTCATTCGACGCATAACAGAGAGAAGAAATGAGAACTTGACTGGCCTCATACAATACCTCAATAGTGGAAAGAATTATAAAAAGGTCGCAACTTTCGCAAGTGACAGAAGTTTGCCAGCCTTACCAACCAAGTCTATGTTAATTTCATCAGCAAAGCAGGTGTTAGATCGCCTTTTTGGAGTACCTGCTGATTCTACCTCTAGTGAGACAGATGAAGATAATGATGTGCAAGAATCAGCTGTCCCTCAGTCATCTTCGATGACTCTAGCTGAAAGGCTTGATGCAGCTATTAAAGCAGCCGAGGTAGAGAAATCAAGAACACTAGACAGCAAAGCAAGCGCTGCAAAGCAAGCGCTGCAAAGCACCTTAAAAAGGAACTAGAGATCTTCGAGGCTACGGGCGAAAAAACGCAGAACATCTCTCTTCTCTTGAATGCATTAAAGACGATTCCACCCACGTCAATAGAATCGGAAAGGGCATTCTCAGCAGCAGGACTTTTCGTGACTAAAATGAGAACAAGATTGAGTGATCGAAGTATTGACCATCTTTGTTTTTTGAAATCGTACTATAAAAATTCACAGTGATAATTTTTTTGGTTGAATTCATTGAAGTTCTTTGCAATTTGAAGGTAATTTTTATTTTTTCTTTAAATTTTCTAAGCAATTCAAAGGCAATTTTTTTTCGTTGTATTCATTAAGTTTTCAATGAAACGGAGCAATTTTTTTATTTGTGAAAATTTTCTATGTAATTCAAAAGTATTTTTTTTAATATATATTTTTCACAGCAATATTATTTTATTTTGCCCATCATGGAGATTGCAGAACTTATTAAATGACTATAAAAAAAAAAAAAAAATAATTATACCCCCTCTTTTCTAGGTTAATTTATTTTATAATATATTTTAAATATAATTAATTATATCCCGGGATTTCCCGGGATCCCGGGAAGGGAATCATTTTTATCCCGGAATCCCGGGATAAGCAAAAGGCCGGGAAATGAGAAACCCTATTCCATACATTAGAATGGTTAAATTTATAACAAAAATCCTAGAAATTGTGAGTCCTGAAAGGAATTAAGAGCAGAAAACAAACAGTTGGTACGAATGCAACAAACCTGCAATCATGGAAGGAAGACAAACATATTCAAGAACTTCCATAGAATTCAGTACTTTCACTGGCAATAACAGAACATTCGCCAAATGAGTGACATTCAATTCAGGGCATCAAAACGAAAGATAATTTACGTTGTAACGAATATTCTTTTAGGCCTTTTCATTAAATACTTCAGTAAATAAGAAACGTATAAAATGACGCTCTCCGCAAACACACTCGTGGGAAAATGGAACGCATGAATCTTATAAATATACACAAAAACAATGATGATTGAAAGAGTTTGGTGTTGTAGGATAGCCTACAGTAGATGATAAAGCGCCGGTGTAACGTTGAATAATGAGGTGCACCTCATTTTTTCAACGTTGAAGAATGAGGTGCACTTCATTTTTCAACGTTGAAGAAGGAGGTGCACCTCAATTTTCAACGTTGAAAAATTAAGTACACTGTTGAAAAATTAGACACTCCGTTGAAAATTGAGTTGAAGTAGGCTGTAAGTTAAAGTAGCCCCTCAGCGCTTGGCCGTTCAAGGCTCAGCTGGGATTCTGAACCCAATCAAAATAAATAAAATTCGCAAGTATATAATGTATATAATGTACGGCATGCGGGAGGTGCCCCCTTGGGGCATTGGTTTCTGCGCGTATATAGAAGAATTACGGCATTTGATTGAGTGAGGCCCATGGTGTAATGGTTATCATATCTGACCGGCAATCGGAAGATCCCGGGTTCGATTCTCGGGTGGTTACCTCATTTTTTTCATTTGTTTCGTTCTCTCTCTCTCTCATCTTGCGCGGAATATTCTCCTATACAAGCGTCGTTCTTTACGTTAATTATACTGCGTGTTTGCAGTTTAAATGTATATAATGTACGGCATGCGGGAGGTGCCCCCTTGGGGCATTGGTTTCTGCGCGTATGTAGAAGAATTACGGCATTTGATTGAGTGAGGCCCATGGTGTAATGGTTATCATATCTGACCGGCAATAGGAAGATCCCAGGTTCGATTCCCGGGTGGTTACCTCATTTTTTCATTTGTTTCATTCTCTCTCATCTTGCGCGGAATATTCTCCTATACAAGCGTCGTTCTTTACGTTTTATATATATATATATATATATATATGCCCGGTTAGATTAATTGAATACCCAGTTAGGTCAACTGTACGCCCTTGACGATTGATTAGGTTAAGTCGTGATATTTTCGTTTAAACTAACGAAAATATCACGACTTAACCTAACCAATCGTCAAGGGCGTACAATTAACCTAACCGGGCATTCAATTAACCTAACCAGCCATTCAATTAATCTAATCAGGCATTCAGATGACCTAACCTGGCATTCATTTAATGTAATTGGGTGTGTGTGTGTATATATATATATATATAAGGCAAGGAACCACAGGGAAAAGGAAAATGAAACACGAAGTCCGAGCGCTTTCTTGATATATTCACATCTTCAGGGACAAGAGAAAAAATAATAATCAAAGCTGGGCACTTGCGGTTTTTTTTGCGGTACTGCGGTACTGCGGTACCACCGCACTACCAAACCGGTACCGCATAACGCAGTACCGCAAAGGATCGCTGAAAGTACAGCCTGTACTTTCAGCGATCCTTTGCGGTACTGCGTTATGCGGTACCGGTTTGGTAGTGCGGTGGTACCGCAGTACCGCAGTACCGCAAAAAAACCGCAAGTGCCCAGCTCTGAAAAATACATATATATATATATATATGCTGCAAATCCACAAGGAAAAAGAAAAACGATTCCAAGGCCTTTCGTGTATTCAAAGCTACACCTCGTCAGGGAATGAAGATAAAAGGAGAGATGAACATAAATATATACAACGTACAGGAAAAACAAAACAATTAGCACATACTTAACAAGGGTTAATGAGAGGCAAAAGAAATTTTAACATGATATCGTCAATTTTAAACGTCCCCGCACTGTTATTGAAATTGTTTTTAAAATGAATAAATGCACATTCTAGAATACTTCTTTCTATTATATCTCTGTTTTTAACATGCGCTTTAGAACTATCCCACTTGATGCTATGGTTACATCTATACATATGGTTAAGAAAGCATTGGAATTATTAGCTGTTCTACCAGCATATTTATGCTGTTTTACCTAATATCTAACGTTTTACCGGTTTGGCCTATATATACTGAGTTACATTGTGTACATCCGATCGAATACACACAACCAACAACATTATCAGGCTATTCTTTATTAGGCGTGATTTAACAGTTAAACTGTTAAACTGTTTAACTGTTAAATCACGCCTAATAAAGAATAGCCCTGATAATGTTGTTGGTTGTGTGTATTCGATCGGATGTACACAATGTAACTCAGTATATATAGGCCAAACCGGTAAAACGTTAGATATTAGGGTAAAACAGCATAAATATGCTGGTAGAACAGCTAATAATTCCAATGCTTTCTTAACCATATGTATAGATGTAACCATAGCATCAAGTGGGATAGTTCTAAAGCGCTTGTTAAAAACAGAGATATAATAGAACGAAATATTCTAGAATGTGCATTTATTCATTTTAAAAACAATTTCAATAACAGTGCGGGGATGTATAACATTGACGACATCATGTTAAAATTTATTTTGCCTCTCATTAACCCTTGTTAAGTATGTGCTAATTGTTTTGTTTTTCCTGTACGTTGTATATATTTATGTTCATCTCTCCTTTTATCTTCATTCCCTGACGAGGTGTAGCTTTGAATACACGAAAGGCCTTGGAATCGTTTTTCTTTTTCCTTGTGGATTTGCAGCATTCATTCATTTCACGTGTTTTATTGTGTGTATATATATATATATATATATATATATATATATATATATATATATATATATATATTATATCGTTCAACTTCCACCCGGCCTCCGCTAATTTTATTTATTTTGGTTTGGTTCAGAATCCCAGCTGAACTTTGAACGACGAAGCTCTGAGGGCTACTTTAACTTATAGCCTACTTCAACTCAATTTTCAACGAAGTGTGTCATTTTTCAACAATGTACTTCATTTTTCAACGTTGAAAATTGAGGTGCACATCATTATTCAACATTGAAAAATGAGGTGCACCTCATTATTCAACGTTGAATAATGAGGTGTACCTCATTTTTCAACGTCCTTATTTTTCAACGTTACACCGGCCTGTTGATCTGAAGGACCTGCGCGAGTTCGAATCTCGGCTCGGGCTTCATATTTTAGCGTCTTCCTCGGTTGGGTAGTTGGTCTGATTCCCCAAGAAGTGGTAGGTCCCCTCTTTCAAATGACCTTAACCTTTACAGGGACGTAGCCAAGGGGGGGCGACGGGGGCGGTCGGCCCCCTTGGAAAGTCCAGGAAAAAAAATCCGCGGTAATTACAACCAAGGTTCACCGCCAAATTATAACATTTAACAATTTGGTATCTATATATAATGGAAGGAGTCTCTCTCTCTCTCTCTCTCTCCATATATATATATATATACAGTATATATATATATATATATATATATATATATATATATATGTGTTATTTAAGCGATATTTTGCGTCGTTTTTTTTAAACATGTCAAAAT
Organism: Bathynomus jamesi; assembly: GCA_023014485.1. Classification (NCBI taxonomy): domain Eukaryota; kingdom Metazoa; phylum Arthropoda; class Malacostraca; order Isopoda; family Cirolanidae; genus Bathynomus; species Bathynomus jamesi. The sequence continues at coordinate 874,083 of JAJOZX010000316.1, read as the reverse complement.
ACGTTTGAACGTGTTTAAACACGCATCGTACTGAACTAGTGAAATATGAAGCGCTGGGAAACTGAACACAGCTCGGCGCCAGTTAGTTTTGCATGCACTGCAGCATAGTACAGTGTGACGAATGGGGCGTGTTGCATCATTGCATGTTGGTCAAGCTTCGTTAATTCGTTATACAATATTGCGATGGATATGCGAAAATATTTCAAAAGAAAATCAGTTGAGTCAGTTGAAGAACACAATGAAAGAGATACAGCAGAACTAGGGTTTCTTTCCCGGGATCCCGGGATCCCGGCTGTTTTTATTGGATTTGAAAATCCCGGGAATTGGACAAATATCCCGGGAAATCCCGGAATTTTAAAATGACTTAATTTATTTTTTATTGATTTATTTGTTTACTTTTGTTATTAGAAGGCTCTTGGGTAGAATTAAAGAAAACTGCATAATATTTACCACATTTTATTCTACTTTTCTGCTTTCTTAAATGAACACCTACTAGCATTAGCAACTTAGAGCAATGTAAAAGTGGGCCCGTATGCCAAAAACTGGCCGAGGGAATGTCGCTAGCGCTGCGTATAGTACAAGGAACCGAGTCTCAGTATATTATCTAGCGATCGCAGGCAACTCATCTTGCTCAGAGTTTAAGCAAGCATTTGAAGCAAGAACTGCAGTTATTCGAGACAATAGGGAACAGAACTTCAAACATCATGAATTTATTTGATGCACTGAAAACCATTCCGTCAACCTCTGTTGAATCAGAAAGAGCTTTTTCTGCAGCAGGTTTATTTATCACCAAGTTGAGAACTCGTCTTAGTGATAGAAGTTTCGATTGTTTGTTTTTTAAGAAGCTATTTTAAAAATGTTGATTGACTCTTTAAATATTTTAAGATAAATATTTTAAGATAAAATATTTTAAGATAAAAGGATGAAATTATTTTTTTTAATGTTTATTTTATTTTTATTTTTTTTGTATTGGCTAAATATTTTAAGATAAAATATGTTCAGATAAAAGGTATAAATTATTTTTTTTAATGAAGTTTCTTTTTCATTTGCAAATGCACTTAATTATAATTAAAAGAATATAATATTTTAGCCTTTTATTTGTCCCCTGCAGATGAATAGCATGATAAATATTATGTTTAATAAATAATAAATAGTTACCACTGATTGGTAAACTCAATTCAAGTATTACAATGCAAAAGTGGTCATCTTGGCATAAGTAATTGGTTATCCCAATTCTAAAAGGGTATTTTATCACTGAACAATAAAAAAATTACCGTTCTCTTAAATATACAACCATTTCCTGAATTTCCCGAAATCCCGGGAATTGGCTCCATTTTTCCGGGAATTCCCGGGATTTCCCGGGATGAAGAAAGCTGCATATAAGGAGAAACCCTAAGCAGAACCCTCCCGTAAAATTATTAGACAAACGGAAGACGATGCACATCAACCAGAACTAAGCGATGAAAATGCAAGTGTCAGCAATCAAGTACAGGTTGAGGTGCCGTCTGAAACGAAAACTTTGCAGGACCAACCAACCACTGGTAAGTTGATCTGGTATAATTACAAATTTACAAAAGAAATGTCTACGTGTTTGATGCATATAAAAGCAAATAATACAAGTAAAACAATATAATATACTTAGTAAATTGCTGGGTAATGAATGTAGAATTATCAAATATCATGTTGCGAATCATTTAGAATAACTATTGAATATACTGTACATATGTAATAATATATTAAAAAAATCGGATAATCGTTAACACAAACGACACAGCAAACAATTGTTATTGCCATATAATGTTATCGTTATGTACCTTCTAATACTAGGCTGCTATTTTGCTAGATGGTTGTGATCAGTGTCCAGTGATGCTTATTGTGTCAATTGTCAACAGGTCATGGTCTATATTCGAAGCATTTTGACGTGATGGAGCAAACCGAAAATGATAGCAACTGGAAGATGCACGTTATTACAACTCCGTGAATGGAGTCTACCTACATGCTTTACCTGGCCTATATCGACACAAAAAGAAAAACAAAGAGGAAATCAGGTAAAGTTAATTCCTCTCAATGTTAGCTTTAGCTGTTATTTAGTATAACATATTTAATATAATAATTAATTTTTGTTAGATTCTGACTTTCTGAATTTATATTTCAACATTATTTCTAAAGTTTGCAATCGCACATTGTCACTGAAATCCTAAACAATGCAATTTTCGCTTTTTTCTTTAATATTGAGAAAATGTATGGAAAAATAGCGCATTGTATTTAAAAAAAATGGAAGCTTACATAAATGTTTGATTTCAGTTGAAGAATGCGAATTTACATTTTTCTTTTTCTTCTCTTGCAGAAAAATAAAGCCGCAACACCTGGATCAGTTCAATTGGTTATGCTATTCAGCGAGCAAAGGTAGCTTTTTTTGCAAGTTCTGCGTTCTGAAGTATTCGATTTTGATTTAGTAAAGTAATTGCTTATTTGATAAAGCACATATTTTTTTGTCAAGTAGCCCCTAAATTATTTTACCATGCGATTATCGGGTTTAAAATTTTATATATGTTAAACAGATGTCCGTTTCTTCTGTCTCAACTGATCTAGCTGTTTCTGCATCCGTTTGACTTGTCTTATACGTGAGAGTTTCATTTGGATCTCTTCTAATGATTTCGTTATTCATAGATATGTTGTACTGTTATGAAAACTATAGGATCAATACCTGATTTCAAATTTCAGAAAATACGAGTAATTACATCATAATATAGCTTAGATTGCACCAATGTGACTGTCCTATCCAAACTTTTGTTGGAAAGGGTACATATTTCACGTGGATGGCTGTATAGTGGCTGTTCAAAAATGGTAGTTGCACTGACATTTTCAGGCAGTTTTTACACAAAATAAGCTTAAAATGCGCTGGCTTACGGGGTTCCGCCCCGGACCCCGCTAGGGGAGCTTCCAGCTCTCCTCCAGACCCTCTAACTGTATGGGCTCGCCCGATTCACCACGGAACATGACGAACGTAGTTCAAATTCGCCCCCCTCCCTTGGGACATTCCTGGCTACGTCCCTGAACCTTTACGAGGGAGGTTAAAGCCCATTCCAAACATTATTATCATTCAAAACCTTTAAGGTTGAATATCTTTCAGATTGGTTTACGATCAGTAAATAAATGGGAAAACTTTTTCCTCTTATTGACTGAAGCAAAAGTTTTCTTTTCCTTTTATTACCAACCACTATTGACAGCGAGGTTGCGTCCCATTCTTAAATTTCGTGAGAAAAATGGGGACGTTGCAAGTTATTTTCTAAAAATAATAAGAGTGAATAAAGTGGTTCAGATTATATTAGCATTCACGCAGTTCCAATTTGGTAATTACGGAATCAAATGAATAAATTTTGATTCGTAAAGTGATATATTTTAACAACTCTTTTAATAATTTGTGTCATCTTTCATTTTACAAAAGTAATCAGTAATAACCAGTCAAGGTAGCTAGAAAACGGGCGCAGCGCTTAGGCCAATCAATGCAGCCCACTTCGCTAACTCCTGTATTTATTATTAGCAGCACAATCGAGAGGTGAACCCCTGACCTTCACTTCACTACTTATAAGGAAATAGTTATACCCACTGAGCCACGAGCCGAGCGCTGGCATATACCATAATTTTTATATATATATATATATATATATATATATATATATATATATGAAAATTATTTCACGAAAGTAACACGTGAAAAATATTTATGATGAATAAAACCACGAAGGAAAGGAAACACAAAATGGTGCTCAAGCGCTTTCGTCATTAGACGAAAGCGCTTGAGCACCATTTTGTGTTTCCTTTCCTTCGTGGTTTTATTCATCATATATATATATATATATATATATATATAATATCTTGAAACAAGCATATTACGTACAGTTTTTCTAAAGATACGCTAAAAAACAAACAAATATTACTCCCAAACATTGTTAATGCTACAAAATTTGAGTGTTTCTTCCTCGATGAATTATGCAAACTACGTGACTTCTTTCCTCATTTTTCATGTTTACTTCACTTGTTTTCCGCAACGAGCCTTCTGGCCTTACTGATATATCCTTCTCCCTCGCATAAACCGTCATACGTATCCAACCCAATCACCCTTCGTGGTCCTGCGACATAACTCGAATGACAAACGGTATACACGCAGGATACCTACCCGTGGTCGTTCTCCAGTGATACACTTTTTCCCCGGGTGAATGACATTTTCAGATAAAAAAAAATGTACTCTCCGCCATTAGGAGTAAAAACCGTCTAAAATCACGCATATATTCAAGCAAAGCATGGAAGGCGCATTCAATTTAATTAAAGGTGTTGCTTTACGTGTAGCAATAAGACGATTTGAGGAGAAATTTATGAAGGTCTGAACGTATTAGGTATTCTCATTCGTTATAGTTAGCCTTCACGCTCAAACTCTTTAATTAAAAGCTGTTAGAATAATAAACGTACAAAGCTTTTACGACCATTTTTCAAATATAGAACTATTTATGGAAACGCTATAAATATTGTAAGGGAGGCTACAAACTCCATGCACTGTAAAATCGATGGAAAATCCCATTAAAGTTAATCATAAATGCAAAAAAAAAATTTCTTTTACCGCATGGAGAGAGTTGCTGCACGAATAATAAAAATACTTGGAATTGTTTAACCTCCTTCATAACGGCAAAGGTCGTGTGATGGAGAGAACCACCCTTACGTTGGGTCCGAACCACAGGTCGCTGCATCATCTGAACTCAGAAGACATTCACCCATCCAACGACAGAAAAGACTCATTGATTTAACGGGAAACGCTGTTCGCCTATATATATATATATATATATATATATATATATATATATATATATATATATATATATATATTATAGGGGGGGTCACAACACAACCTAAAGGGGGCTGGGAGGGGCAAGTGTATTACTAAAATCTTCCTTGGTTCTCCTTTATGTGTATACTAAAGTTGGTGCAGATTACCTCAGCCGTTTAGGCGTGTATAAATCAGACATTATCATCTCCTGTTGTGTGTGTGTATATATATATATATATATATATATATATATATATATATATATATATATGCCTATAACGGGTGTGCCATAAAAAAAGGGGTACATTTTAAAAGGCTATAAAATCAACATTCGTCATTTAATTTTAATAAAACTTCTACACAATAAAACCAATGTATTTATCTATATGCAAACAAGTTTTCAGACTAAAATATCAAATAATTCAAATTCTATCAATATTTAACGAAAGAGTATGATTTTTCTACTTAACATGCAAAAATTATTAAAGCTTTTTAATATTTTTTTATAAAAATAATTTTTGAAGTAAAATTTACCTGAAATTATTAAAAAAAAATTGTTCGAAATGCTTTCCTTCTATTTCAATAACTTTTTTTATTCTTAGCCGGAATATGGGAGAACTTAGCAGAGCGAGTCTACGGGACTAGGATAAAAGATGTCGCTCATTTACGCGAGATCATCATTCAAAAATGGGAAGAGTTTCCACAGAAACAAGTAAATCGAGCCATAGATGAATTCCGGCCAAGAATAAAAAAAAGTTACTGAAATGGAAGGAAAGCATTTCGAACAATTTTTTTAATAATTTCATGTAAATTTTACGTTAAAAATTATTTTTTATAAAAAAATATTAAAAAGGTTTAATAATTTTTGCATGTTAAGTAGAAAAATCATACTCTTTCGTTAAATGTTGATAAAATTTGAATTATTTGATATTTTAGTCTGAAAACTTGTTTCCATATAGATAGATATATAGGTTGTATTGTGTAGAAGTTTTATTAAAATTAAATGACAAATGTTGATTTTATAGGCTTTTTAAAATGTACCCTTTTTTCATGGCACACCCTTTATATATATATATATATATATATATATATATATAATATATATATATATATATATATATATATATATATATATATATATAATCAATGGTGTGCATTCAGGGTAAGCTAGGTAAGCGCCGCCTACCCTAATAAAAATCTTATTAAAGATATTAAAGACAGTACCGTATTTTTCAGAATAGTTTACAGTACATACCCACTAGCCAGGTATGAAGTTTATCACTGGCTACTATAATTATATAATATGTACAAATTGTACATATAATGCGTGTGCTCGCCCGCAATACCGCTTACGCTGTAGACGTACCCACTGAACGCCACTGATATATATATATATATATTTTTTTTTATTGGGGTTGTTTAACCTCCTTCGCAATATCTAAGGTCATATGACAGAGGGGACCTACAGCTTTACGTGGGATCCGAACCACGGGTAACTACATAATCTGGGCGCGGAGGACGGTCTCCCATCCAACTACTACACAGACCCAATGTCGCTTAACTTCGCTGATCTCCGGGAAGCGGTGTTACGACATTGGCCACGACGTAGCCATATATATATATATATATATACAGGGTGGGTAAAAAAGTTACCCCTTAGAGGTAAACTCTCATATTAAAAAAAGTAAGGGGACTAGAGCTCCCAAACTTCATAGATGCTTACCTTAGCATATTGTTCGTCTTAGTTGAGAAATTGCTCGATGTGCCCCTACCTGCTCCACACAAGGCCTCCAAACGTGGACGCCACTGATCAATACACCTGTTTACATATCGTTGAGACACCTTCTCCCAGCCGAGCAGAATTCTTTCGCATACTTCATCTATGTCTCTTATATTAGTACCAGGGATGTAAACTTTGGACCTCAGGGCTTCCCAAACACCATAATCTAGTGGTAAAAGATCGGGGCTACTAGCCGGCCACATATTGGGTTCGATAAAATCCGGTGTTTCGTTCTCAAGGAATGTGACAGTTTGGCGTACTCTGTGAGCAGGGGCTCCATCTTGTTGGAAAGTATATCTTTCACTCTATCTAACCTATATTCGACGAATGTGTGCATTGCTGTAAATTCAGAAACTTGAATAGAATTGGACTATGTTTAATGGAATGCGCCGCGTACCAGCTCTGCCATTGCAAAAATGAAGTAGACCAGACCATGGGCTTAAAATGTATTTTGTGCAATACATTTAAACATTACGAATGTATAAACTTAGATAAAAAAGATAGGAAAATGATGAATAGAATAAACAACAAAATTATAAGGTTTTATGGCTTAGTGTGCGTCAAACGCATGGAAAACAAGAGGAAAGTAGTACAAACGGGAATGGAGAATGTTGAAATAGAAGAATCAATTGCAACAGCACCGACAGAAAACCAGGAAACGTCAGAAAACACCGACACAAACGAAAATGGGATTCAGGACACCGAGGAAAACACATTGCATGGAGGTACAGAAGTAGCTTTAAACAGTGAAATACCCTTTGCACAAGATAGAGATACCATGAATACAGATGAAACCATACCAAAGATTAAATAACCACTGAGTCAGGAAGAAGTGTTGGTAGAATAGAGGAAAGAAATTGAATCCCATAGGACTCAAACCTCATCCCCAAAAAATGTTCCTACATAATGAGGAAGGGAAGTTACAGGTACGGAACAAACTACCACTATTTCCACCCTTCTATGTGCAAACAGTCAATTAGATAGAAAAATTGTCTGAATATAGAGTGCCCGTATCTTCACATTAGGGTTACTCAAACAAGAGAACGAGAAAGAACAGATCACATCCTAAATAGAATAACAGTGGCAGTGAAGTATATTTTTGGAAGAAATGAGAATGATAAAAACACAACTGTCCCTTCTAATAACACCAATAACACCAAACAGGAACTGACAAACAACATCGACCAGGAAACAACCATTATCTAGGAAAACCGAGCACAAAGATTAGAAACCATATAAATTTATTATACGCAAATATACAAGGCCTGTATACTGACCATGCAGAGTGCAAATTACAATACATGCAAAATTGAGCTATGGAAACTGGCAATAATATATACCTAACGGAAACACGCTTACATAAATGCGAAAAAGGTTTAGAAAACTGTATCGAGGATACTGAAATAGTAATACTGGACTACAACATATACAGAGTAGTTAGAATTACTAGACGAGGAGGAGAGTGTTGCATGTAAGTGAAAAACGCATACACATGTGAGGTGAAGGCAAGTAAATCAAACAGTACAGTCGAAATTATTATTTTTGAAGCAAAGAAACTGAACCTAACCATTATGAACGTCTACAGACCGCTAAACACCACAAAAAGTGGATCCCATTCGCTACAAATGAAATAGAAAACATTAAAATTAATTATTTGAACCTCCAGCAACAAATATTTTAATTTGTGGGGATTTTAACTTTCCATTCATCACCAGGAACAAAAATGACAAAGTTATATATATTGAGAAGTTTTGTGGTAGCATTACAAAAGATGATAGAACCCAAGCAATAATGCTGTTAGATATTATGGAACATTATGCACTTACCCAGGAAATCTGTGAAACCACTAGAAAAGAGAACATTTTGGATTTAATTTTGACAAATAACAATGAGATATAATAAATGAAAAGGTAACGCACACAAATTTCTTCAACCCCATCCTAATCGATATGTAGTTAAAGTTAACAACCAAAGGTTCAAAAATGCAACCCAGAGAGTTAGAAGAAATATTTGAAGGTTTAAATATAAATTTAGAGAAAGTAGATTGAAAAACTGTAAATGAAGATTTAAAGAAAGCAAATTAGGAATTACTATTTCACGGGAAGACTCCAGAAGAAATACTATGCACAATAGAAAATGAAACTAGACCTACTGTATATTGCTGAAACATGTTCCGAAGAGACAGAAACGAGAACGTAGCAAGCTCGAAGTAAAAATCAGGACTCTATTTAGACAACGGAAACAAACTGTAAAAATCTCCACAAGTGCAGAACTGAAGAAAGGAGATTCAAACTAGAAGAAACTATGCGAAATAGAAGTGGACCTAACACAAACATTCATCCATAAGACAAACGAGGAGGAAAACAAGGTAGCAGAAAACATAAAAAATAACGCAAAATACTTCTACACGTTTGCGAAAAGAAAAATGCAGTGTAAAGAGAGTATTGATAGATGGGGCGACCGAATACACAAATGACCCAGATAAAATGAGTGAACTGCTTAATTAAAGAACAATTTAACTCTGTGTTTAGCATCCCTAAGAAAGTAGAAAATCCAAATTAATTTTTCAGCATTGATACAAATCAGCCAAGAACAAGTTCGAGCACGAACCTATTAATAGACTTACAGTTCTCGGAAGGAGAGTAATTAAGGTTCTATCACAAATACAAGAAAATTCGGCACCAGGGACAGACACTGGAGTGCCACGTGCCATACTTATTATGCCATACTTATTATGGAGAAAATCACTCAACACAAAACAAATTCCACTTCCATTAAAGAACATGAACATTGCTCCCTTATTTAAAGAAGGTAACAGAGCAATGCCTAAGTATTATTGACCAGTAGCTCCCACCTCCCACCTTATAAAATGCTTTGAACCTATAATTAGAGGCAAAGCTACTTACTACCTACAAAAGAGTATACACGCCAAACCAACATGGCTTCAAAGCTGGGAGATCATGCCTATCACAGCTACTGAACCACCAGAAGAAAATATTGAAAACATTGTGTCGAGGACAAAATATAAATGCCTTTGATAAATGTAACCACGGATTTATAGCACACAAACTTAAGAATACAGGAATTACTGGAAAGCTTTTCTGACTCAAAAAACACAATGAGTGGTGGTAGCAAATGGAGTTGAATCGGAAGTCTCAGAAGTCATGAGCTCTGCCCCACAAGGTACAGTATTAGCTCCCTTGCTGTTCACAATAATAATTGCAGACATTGATGCAGATATTAATGACAGCAATGTATCATGTTTCACAGATGACACAAAGATATGCAAGGAAATAGTGAACGAAGGTGCCATAGGAACATTGCAAAATAACAATGAAACATTATTCAATTGGGCAGAAGACAACAATATAAAGTTCAACGAAGAAAAATTCCAACTTCTAAGATATGATAATAACAAGGTGCTAAAGAATAAAAGGTACAAAATTCTGCAAGCCAAACAGATAACACTAAACCCACAAGTCAGGGATCTTGGAGTAATAATGTCGTCTGATTCGGAATTTAGAGAGCATTATCACATTAAAATTACAACAGCTATAAAATTAATGGGAATCATCTGGAGGAGTTTCCACAGTAGAGAAGCAAACATCATGCTTAAATTATGGAAGAGTCTAGTCCTACCGATAATTGAATATTGCTCAGTACTCACAAGCCTATACAGAAAACGAGACATTGCAAACATTGAAGCCATACAAAGGATTTTTACGTCTAAACTAGAGGAAACGAAAGGTCAAGACTATTGATCTCGACTACAATCCCTGAAACTCTACTCTGGAAAGATGACGCGAGCGGTACACAATAATATACATATGGAAAATACTCGAGGGTTTTGTCCCTAACTCAGAAACGAAATAGAAACAATGGAATGAGAGAAGAGGCAGATTTTGTGCTGTCCCAGTTGCAGTGGGACAGGGGACCATGAAAACGAGGATGGAAAATACCCTCGGAATACGAGGCCCAAACCTTTTTAATGTCCTGCCCAAAGAACTGCTGAACCTCCAGCACACCAACCTGAATAATTTCAAAAACCAGCTAGACAGGTTCCTGTGCAAAGTCCCTGAACAGTCATGCGTTGCTGACTGCGAGAGCAGGAGGAGATAGGAAAGTAACTCCCTCCCCTACCAAATCTCGCAAATGACGCTGGATGCTGCAGAGGGGTCGACCGCAGGTCGATCCTGAACGAAATTTCGTTCAAACCCTCATAAAGTACCATAAAGTATATACTCATGTGTGTGTGTGTGTGTGTGTATGTGTATATATATATATATATATATGCGCTCATATTCATGCGAACTTCAGTCGTCTGTGGCAAGGAGTGATGAATTACTCTGTTTACAGAGTGCAATCAACTATTTGATGGCGTTAAGAAGGTTATTCGTTCCTTTGCGTGAAAGTGGGCATGATTAGCGAACTATCCACTTCGCAAACCTTGTGATGCAACCAGTTTCATTCATCTCTTGGTTACTTGCCGCAATTATCATTTTGCGAAACACCCCCCCCCCTCACACACACACACACAACTATGTGTATATCTATATAAGTATCAGAAACATTCATACGTTTATCTATTGTTCTACTGTAGGATGTCTCTGTGTTTCTAAATCTAAACCTCACCAAAAATGTATTTATCTATTTTTACTATAAGACCAGTGTAAATTTCTTTCTTTGCGCATACTCGAAATACAAACTGCAATAAACCATTTAATTTTTAACCATTTCAAGTTAATTATACTCGAACGTATTACTAAATATTTATAACATTTTTATACTTTTAATTTTTCCTCCATCTTTCGTTTTCTACCTGAGAAACTTTTGCAAATATTAATTAATTTTTGCTACAAATTAAAAACTTTTCAGAAGTTTTATCTTTAAATTTTTTATTTTGATACGCATCATATATATTAAAGTCTAGAGCAGAGCTTTCCAAACTGTGTGTCGCGACACATTAGTGTGTCGCCAATACCTCCCAGGTGTGTCGCCAAATTTAGTTAATTATTTTCAATTTTTTTGTATTTTGAAAATTTTGATTTTTGTATCAACAAAATCGGCTACAAGATAAACCACCTACTGAAAAATTATCTGATATTTGATATTTGATAAAAATTAATTAGTGTGTCGCCAACGTGAAAAGTTTGGAAAGCTCTGGTCTAGAGGCCTTCGAGAGAGGACCTATCGTTGGGATTCTGTGCCTGAACTTTAGCAGTGCCCGTATGTAGTGCATGTACTTTACAGGCAATATAAATTGTACGTTTTACTCGCAAGATTCCAGATTTTGTACCGCCATCGCGAGTCAAACGGTATTTCTTCGTGTAAATTATTTCACTTATTATTAATTTCATAAACTATTACGTACTTCTTTGTCTGATAATATTTTAAGAGAAGTCTTTTTCTTGTAGATGTGCTTTGTCCGAAGATTGTATGAAGAATTATGAAGAAATTTAAACGATGATAATGCACATTCTCCGCTAGAAATAGTTTATGTGAAGTATAAAATTAATATAATTTTTTTAGAATCGTAGAGAAACACTCGTAAATAAAATAAAAATCCAAAACAATTATTTTAGTAATTAACCCATTTTACACGTAAGGCCCGTGTTTACGTTATACGGTTAACAGAACGTGTCGTGCGTCCAAAGAGTTTGAAATTCATTAAAAATACAGCTTTATGTTGGTGAACGTGATGTATGTATAGGGTGTTCGAAAAGTCCCGTCACCCCTTAGAAAATGTACATATGGTAATACCAATTTTATTTTTGTGTGATTAATTGAATTTATATGTGATTCATTGGCATTTTTTTTCTTTTCCAGGTATTAGAGTTGTGTGAACAATGGCAGACCAGTTCACTTACACTCTGGAGGAAAGGATAATGATGAGCACATGGGCTCGTGAAAGGTCACATACTGGCAAAACGATGCATGATATCCAGAATGATTTGAACACAAGATTCAATAAGGATGCACCATCAAACAAGACGGTATTATACGAGGAGAAAAAGCTGTTTGAAACTGGCTCCATCAAGGACAGACCACGGTCGGGAAGACCAACAACGCGAGCAGAACAATGTGAAGGTGTGATTGCATCGGTGGCTCGTTCACGGAAAAAAATCACTTCGGAAGTGATCACAACAACTTGCAGTCCCCATGTCCACAATGAGAGATTACATGACAAAAAATCTCTGCATGAAACCATACAGCCCGTCATTTGTTAATGAATTAAGCGATGCAGACATTAGTAATTAGTAACTGTATTGACTGTAATTAAAATAATTGTTGCTAGTGACTAGTTTCTTAAATTACACATACCCCATATAAATACAATTAATCACACAAAAATAAAATTGGTGTTATAATATGTACATTTTGTAGGGGGTGACGGGACTTTTCGAACACCCTGTACTCTTAGGGTGTGTCGAATTTTTCAACTTTCAAATTCCAAATATGAGGGGTGCTAAAAAGTTGCAGCATGACTTAGGAATTCTAAAGATATTTTTGTTAATTTAATATAATTTAGTTTTGCTTGGTAAGAAGTTACATAAAAATAGTGACTTTTTTGACTTTTTTGTGGAATTATATAATAATTATTATATTAATAACTATATATGCTGTATATATAATGCACTGCTGTTTTTGCTTATTTCACAGGTTGAAACATATTCATCAGTGTGCTGAAGATTACTTGTCCGTCAGTGCTACCATCCTAACCAGTGGGAATTGATCTACAATGGCTTCTAAAAGGAGGACAAGACTGGGGACATTCACACATATGACAACCTAATTGGAACTGGTAGAGAGTTGTTGCCCTCTGAACTCCCAACTCTGCGAGACGTTCTGAAATATGGGCTACTGCTAAGAGAACAAAGTGGTGAGGATGTGAGAAACTACCCAGCAGCCAGTCTTGCAAAGGACATTTACCCTAAAGTGCTTGAAAAGTGGGAACGAGCAAACAGTTCTTTTGTAGCCCCGTTGTAAATTCACGAGTCACAATCTTAAACAAGATCCAAGAGAGCTGGGAGCAGGCCAAAAACATATCTCTTGGGAGAGGAAAGCTACATATCAAAGAGGCTTTCATTGCAAAACTTGACAAGCTTTTTGACATCCTCAGTTGCAAGTGTAAAATTGTTCTCTGCTCTGAATTTGGCTGCCTTGCAGATGCTGGTTGCAAAAACGAACTCACATTAACTGTACATGCCCTAGGGAGATGAAGATCCCTGTGAAGGAACTTGCTTTCATTAAAGGTCAGAGAGACAAGTCTGGTTCTATTGGACCACATCAGATTGGCTTGCCAGATCAACCTGAGCACAACAGACAAGTCAAAAAGCAGAAGCGGCAAGAAGACGAAAGAAGAAGGCTTGCTGAATATAAGCAGACAAGTAAGCAGGATGTTTCAATGTCATCAAATGAAATAATTTTCTCTGATGATGAAAATGAAGAACAAATAGCTGATGCTCAAGATGGAAAGGATGGAAGTTATGAAGTGACATTAGAAATACCAAGCACGTCTTCAACTTCCAATAAAAAGCCAGAGTACAACACATTAGAAATACCTAATGTTGCTATGCATAGCATCAGATATGGTGTTGGCCTGCGTGCCACAGCTGCCATCACCACTGCTGCCTTTATGGATGCTGGCTTGATCACTGAAGAAGACAAGAGACTTGTAGTTGATCACAATAAAGTCAAGAGGGCCAAGAAAAAGTTATGAGATCCTGGATCAGGAATTTGATGATCTTTGTAAGAAGGGTGAAACTGACTGCATCTTCTTTGACGGCCGTCAAGATACAACTAAAGTTATGCTGAAAGCAGACAATTCAGATCATCAGTTCCCCAGCATCATCAAAGAAGAGCATTATTCTGTGTGCAGTGAGCCAGGTGGAAGATATCTCTACCACTTCACTCCTGAGAAAGGCTCAACGAGAAAAAAACCTGCTGAAGTTATTGCTGATAATCTTGTAGATTTCATGAAGAAGAAGGGCATTGATAAAAGCCTGCAGGCCATTGGAGGTGATTCTACAAATGTTAACACTGGCTGGGAGGGTGGTTCCATGCATTGGGTAGAGGTCAAGCTTTGCCGTAAGCTGATCTGGTTGTTTGTGCCCTCCACACTAACGAGTTACCCCTGCGACACTTGATCACAGCACTGGATGGGAAGACCTTGTCTAACAACAAGTGGACAGGTAACATTGGCAAGATGCTAGACACTGCAACCGAACTTGAAATTGATCCTTCATTCACCAAACTCTCAATTGGGAGAGCCTCTTACTTCACTGAGTGACAATGTCGTAAAGGATCTCTCTACTGATCAAGCGTACGTATAGGATCACACAGGCCATAAGGACAGGAAACTTCCCACAGATCTGGCCCTTCTTGAAATTGGTCCAGTGAGCCATTCAATGTGGTTGACAACAGCAAACAGGCTTTGTCGCATATGGGTTTCAAAACATGGCCTTAAAGGCAAAACCCTCAACAACTTAAGACTGATAGTGGAATACATTGTTGGTGTGTACTACCCCTGTTGGTTCAACATCAAAGTAAAACACTCTTGGGTGGAAGGCCCACGCCACATCTTGTTTCAGCTGCGGCTTTGGCTGCAAAAGAAGACTGTAGTGGATGCTGTTTTGCCAACCATCAAGCGCTCAGCATGGTATGCATTCAGCGAAATGATAATCCAGACACTCTTGTGCTCAGATGACAGTGAGGAGAGGAGAGCTGGTGTCCAAAAGATTGTTGACATGAGGGGTGGAGATGATGACACACTTGGAGATCTTTCTGTACGTCCCAGGAAGACACCTTCCATCAACCCCAGTGCTTCTTCCGTGTTGGAGCTGACAGACTGGTCTGACGGGGTATTTGAACCTCCTTTGACATGTAAACTGACTACAGCGGAAGTAAAGAAGTTCTTTGACAAGCCTATGCAAGTTCCACAGTGGCCCTGTCATGCTCAGTCAATAGAGAGGTGTGTGAAACAAGTCACAGAGGCAGCAGGCAGGGTGTATACACATGAGAAACGTGAGGGCTATATCAGAGGCCAAGAAGCAAGTCGGCGGCTGATGTCCAAGAACGAATCAAAGCAAGACTTGATGAAACTTGTGTTTAAATATTTTTTTTTACTGATGTCATTACTTTCTAATGTTGTTTTATGATTACAAGGATATGTTTTATGATTACTAGGATATGTTTTATGCAGAGAAACTAAATTTTTATAGCATTACCTGACATTTTGAGAAGCTAAAATTAATAAATGTTGTTTTCCGAGAGCAAAGCTAAGTGTTGAGCAATCACAAAATAATAGCAGATTTGAATTCTTCACATCCAAAAACATATTTTTAAAACCCCTCAGTGAAGGAATTGGCAAAAATTAATTTTCGCCTCCCAAATTGACACACCCTACTGTACTATGACTTTACCCGTGATCAGGTGAGTGGACAGTTAAGCTGTGTGGTTAAAGTGAGAAGCGGATTGCTCACTTGTTTTGCAAGTGGAATAGTTCATCACAGTTACGAGCAAACAGAAAGACACCATGATCGCCAGTGAAGTCAAATTCACGTACAAGTGTTGTGGACATCGGAAATTAGGTTATTTTGTCACAGCGAAATGACCAACAACGAACGTGTAGCTGCAAAAATTCTTAATGCCTTACACTCGCCAATATGGAACGAAGATGAATGTAGGCCAGTGAGATAATAAACTGACATGGATTTTGAAGGTATATTCTGTTTTCAGACCAGTTTTACTTCAATCAACTCACGTCCATTGGACGCACATAGGTGCTAGTCAAGCAGACCAGAATCCTGTTTGCGGCCACAGTACACCAAGGGGTTTTAACCCTTAAACCCTACTCGGAGTAATGGTGTATCCCAGTACCCCGAGTATTACTAGTGTAACTTTTATAACGGGTAGGGATTAAGGGTTTGGGTAACGGTATGAGCAGCGATTTGCAATGCTGAAAAGAAAAACCAGTACAGTATTCTTTGAGGGATCTCTTAATTCTAAATAAGAATTTCCAAGAATCATTTTCTACTTCGTTTTAAAAGCGTTTTCGCGGTTCACTATATATTTGTTGCAGGAGTGAACACATAATATGGCACCATCTTGATCGTCAGCTACGAAACAGAAGACCTTCTGTCCCATCTGCGGCATCTCTGAAGAAAACCTTAACTAAAACATGCTACTGTCAAAATATAGAAACCCATTAATTTCTTTATTGTCAAGATATGTATCAGAGTCTATGTTGATACGACTCGATATGAAGGGATTGTTTTTATTTCTATCTTTTAAGTGTTTTAAGTGCTGTTTGCATGAAAATATTACGCGGTACTTCATTACTTCATTTTATTCTGAAGAATTTTGCAGACCAAAAAATATAAAATTTCTAATGATGACGCGTGTTTCTCTTAAGTGATTTCATATTTAGATATGACACTAAATAACACAAAAATCAATAATTGTGCGTTATCTTCTGATTCATTCAGGAAATGTCGGCACTAAATCGGAAAAAAAGAGGTACCAATCGGGACTACGTCGTGGTTACGCAGCAACACCGCTTCCCGTCAGATCAGCGAGGTTAAGCGACTTTGGATCTATTCAGTTGTTGGATGTGTGATCAGTTGATCACACTCTCCGTTCATATGATGAAGCGACCTATGGTTAGGATCCCACTTAAAGCTGTGGGTCCACTTCGTCGCATGACCTTTATCGTTACGAAGACAGTTAAACAACGTCAAACATTATTATTATTTATTATTATTATTATTATTATTATTTAGATCAGAGTTTTTCAAAGGAACCTTTATTTACAAAAAAAAAAAAAAATCACGGAACCTTGACCAACAGGTAAAATTTTAATGATATAAGGCAAATGGTAATAAAACACAATTTATGCTCACTGCAGTTTATTTATGTCATTTATGAAATTTACCTATACAGTTATATGAATTTCACAAAAAAAAATATATAAATTTAGAAATTTACAAGAAAAAAAAAGACTACTTTTATTGACCTATTTATTTTAAATTCCTCTCCCCCCCAAATTACTGTCAGCATAAAAGAAATTATAAGTATAAAATTATCACGTTTATTGTAAAATTAAAGTTTTCAATGCAAAATAATTAAAAGTGAGGAATTTTACAGTTATTGAGGAGTAATTTTAATATTTAATCAAACAAATAAATGTTTATTGACTCGGATGTGATTGCTTTTCTTTGGATAAAAGTTCAATATTTGGAGCAATTGATGTTACCCGCAAGCGGATATCATCTATATTTATCCTACTTCTATATTTGTTCTTTGTTGCCGTATATAGAGAGAAGGTTCTCTCGCGGAGATATGTTGTTGCAAAAGGAATAAAATATTTCAAGGCTCGTGTGGCAACTTCAGTATATTCTTTTAAAAACTTAATCCAAAAACTCATAAGTGCTACATGATTAAATTTTCTTTTTAATGGGAAATCAGTCATAATTCTATAAGTTGTTCCTTCTCTTTTAATGGTAATTCAGATAGAGTTCCAGATGCAACGAAAGGATTTTGAACCCAGTCTAATGTTTCTGTTGGAGGAGGAAAGTACTTCCTAATTGTGGTACGTAAACTAGACAGATGGTGTATCACCAAAATTTTGACATTTTCATTGAGGAAAACTTTATTTGTCAATAAAAAATCACTGAGATTTGGAAAGCATTCAAGATTTTTCATAACTTCCGTGAACTGAGGAAACTAAACCTAAAAACATAGAAAAACTCACCAAATCAATCAGACCAGTGCTCGTGGTCACCAGTTGTGTTTTGTTTACAAAATGGGCTCCTGTTTCTCACTGTGGCTGCAAGAGGGCAACACTTATTCTGGATATCTCATCGTTTTAATTAAAATTCTCTCTCTCGCCCACTCTCTCTTTGCCTACACCTTTCAAAACACAATCACTGAATTCGCAGAATATATATCGTAAATTCATCCACGCCAGTTGATATTTTATCTTACCTCTCTCTCCTTCTCAGTCTATCATGACATGCCCCACGGAACTCCATCAAGTTCTCGCGGAACACAGTTTGAAAACCCCTGATGAAGATAACGAATTGAACCCTTAAATGACTTTGGATTGTATAAACCTTATAGATAACTTCACATAAATGAATTTACTTTGTTTTAAGATGCAAATTAATTTTCGTAATAGGTAAAGGTGTGTCCCCAACTTATAAGCCCAAATAAGGACTATCCGAAGTCTAAGAAATGAGGAAGGGGTTGTGGTGACGTCATGTATTTGGCTCAATCCAGTTCTCCTTTTGAAGGGGACTTATTTTTCGCGGATGGTGGTTTTACCGCCGTTTCAGAGTCCTCAGTTTGATGAAGGGCGCAAAACGGACCAACCAATCAACCAACCGCCAAAGACCTGCCGAGAGAAGGGGAGTAAAATATCACATATCTTCAATAAACCTCATAAAAACTTTACCATAATTTTTCCTTCTACTTTATTCAATAAACTCTTTGGTTCCAACTTAAATTCAAGACTGTTACATTCATTTTGAATCAGGAATGATTTAGCTTTCACCTGTTTCCTTCCAATGAGAGGAGAGAGAGAGAGCATGCCATATCTCATTAAATGGGAGACAATACTATACATATCCTTTTGCTGCACAAAGGCTTCATTAACCGTTAATTAAGAGTCAGTCTCATATATATATATATATATATATATATGCCTCGGTGGTGTAGTGGTTAGCGTCGCTGACTACGAATCCATCGGCCCCGGGTTCGAGACCCGACGGCAGCCGGCACGTGGCAAAAATCCAGCTGTTCATCCTTCCACACAATAAAGAAAGTGGTTGGTAGATAAATGGATACCCTAGGTGGCCTAGTGGTTAAGACGCTGGGCTGTTGATGGGGCGTGGTTCGGATTCCACGTTAAACTGTAGGTCTAAGGTGGAGTGAAAAGCGTGACCTTCGTCAGAATGAACAATTCGGGCTGAAGCTAACCAAAGGTTATATATATATGAAAATGAAAATGAAAAGGTTTATTGGCAGACTATAGTCCATATGACAAATATTATTAATACAATGACAGTTCATATACTAAGGATAGAAATATATACAATTGATTAGAAATAATACTGTAATGTCGAAGTTAAGTGGAGCTACAGACAGACGTTTTCGTACCAAGAAGTCCATAGCTTAGAGGATAAATAGCAGGACTCATGGATAGCTTGGATGATCGGTGTGGTTGATTTTTTAATTCTTTGCATTAGACTGTTGAGCACGTCTTGTTACCTCCGGGAAACTCGGGACATTGCGGGTGGCAAACATTTGCGAAGCTGAGCATCTCGGGGGTAATTTATGTAAGAGTCTAAAAGACCTGTTGTACAGCAAATTTAGAGTTCTGCCAGAACCTTTTTTATAATTCACCCACAGTTGCTCTCCGTATATATTACTGCAGAAAGTACGAAAGAGAGTATCTTTAGCTTCACTTGTACATAATCGAAAGTTCCTTATGGTCATATTCGCTTTATCACACAGGCTTCGAGATTGTTTTCTTATATCCGAGTCATCACTTAAGGAGCTGGTAATAGTTTGACCCAAATATTTAAACTCTTGTACTTCCTCAATTACTTCACCATTCATTTTAAACCTTATATCAGCTGGCTGATTACAGCTTTTAGGATGAAATTGCATACCTTAGTTTTTGTAACATTAAAAAGAATATCATGTTTCTGCGAATACACTTCGCAGACTTTTAGTAGCCGATCCAGACTTTTAACAGAGGGACTTATTAACACCATATCATCGGCATAAACTAAGTTATTTATCCTTGTGTTATCTATACAACATCCCACTGTTGCCTCATTAAGTGAAGCAATTAATCCGTCGATATACACATTAAACAGCATAGGGGAGAGCAAGGAGCCTTGTCTCACCCCGCAAGAGGAGCCAAAACACTCGGATGGTACATTGCCCCACCTAACAGTGAAAGATTGGTGGGAATACCAAAATTTCAATAAATTTAATATGTACATAGGAACCTTCCTGTCTTCTAGTTTTGCAAATAAAATATTGTGGTTCACCCTATCATATGCTTTACTTATATCTAGGAAACAGCTATAAATAGTTGAATTACTGTCAATGTATTTTGATATTGTTTCTTTAAGTACATAGATACACAGGTCAGTTGAGTGGGACCTTTTAAAGCCAAACTGATTAGGAGATGTCCATAGGAAATCATTTAATCGGCGTAAGATATATATACCCTCATGAACTCTGCAGAAATATAACTATGAGCCAGCATGGCTAATAGGAGCAATGATATCTGCAGATAGACTACGTCATTTGCATATTTTAAGTGCTCATTCGATAAGTCATCTACCCCTGACGCAGAACCAGTCTTTAACTCTTTAATTAACCTCTTTACTTCAAAATGATATCAAGTATTTTCCCTTATCCCTCCCACAATCGTTTCGCTGCAATCTATCTTAAGATTATCCCTACTCACACTGTTAAAATGTTAGAATAGTGGTTTTTCCACAGCTTTGCAATTTCATCCTCCCCCGACACCCCATCGATTGTCGGAGGGAGACATTTTTGACACCCGTTTGATTCTTACAAATTTGCAAAAATTTTTATTATGTTATTTATGCGAGCTTCACAGGCTTTTGATGCTCGAATAGACTCTTCTTCCTGTTTACATCGCCTTATGGCCGCCTTATACTGACCGCGACTTCTTCACATATTCAAGTATACTGGTCCTAATCTGGGTCTACCATGAAAGCACCACAAATCATAGGCGTCTTTCGATTCCCTCTTCAGGGGGGCAATAAAATCATTCCATCCAGGAATAATCTTAGTATGATAGTTGCAAGATTTAATCGGGGCTTCCTGCTTCTCTTAACAGGGATATTATCTTACTATAATACCTATCTATGAGTTTACAGTGAGAATCATTTGAGCAAGGATTATTACAGGCAAGGTGCAAAATTTATAAATTATTAAAGAGGTGACTTGTTCTGTCTTTGTATTCTATTCTCTGCTGCATCGTAACATTGGACCAATCGACGCGATTATTCTTACCTATTGAGTTCTTGTTAAGTCGTGTTGCGCATAAATTGGTAACGTTAATTATATTTCTAATGGTCTATGATCAGAAAGAAGGAAATCCATGCAGAATATGAACTCTAACAATTCGATCCTTTAGATTATTACTAGTGAGACAATGATCACTCCACCTGGTGGTACCACCTGGTGTGTGTATATATATATGCCCTTTATGTATTCTAGTAGTACCGCCTAAAGGTCGATCCTACACTGAAACACAAGAGACCCCCCCCCAGAAACACAACCTAACAATGGGGGTGGGGACTGGGACGGGTGGGTGTGTTACTAAAACGTTCCCTGGTTCTTCCTTAATGTTTATACTTGAAATTTGGTGCAGATTACCCTTTCCGTCTAGGCGTGTATAAATGAACATGGAACATCATCAGACAGACAGACATTATCTCATATATATATATATATATATATATATATATATATATATATATATATATATATATATGCCTTTAATGTATTCCAACATCTCATCAGGGTGTTGGAACACACGAAAGGCCTTGGAATCGCCTTTAAATTTTGTGTGGGTGTGTAACATTCATTAATTTGCGTTACATGAATAAAATCAATTTTTTTTAATGTCGACGTTTGACCTTATTCAAGTATATGGATTTCAGATTTCAAACTAAATTCAGATTTTCGATGAAAATGACTGGCCTAACCTAACCTAACCAGACCTAACCTAATTTCGCGTAACCTAACTGGGCACAATGTAACCTAACCTAACACAACTGAATCTGACCTGACTTAATTTAAACTAACTTTTTTAGTATCGACATTTATGCAAATCGACATTGTGCGGATCGACTTTGTTTTGCCCGAACTGAGTACGATAAACAACAGAAATAATTCAGGACTCAGTGGTGTATGGTGTAACCTTCATATTAAATTTGTTTACTGAATTTCAGAATCGTTCGCGGGCACAAAAACGTAATTTTGTTTAAATTAATTACGTGGCTCAGAGTTTTAGAGTTTTGATACGAAATAATAATAATGCTAACAGTAACAGTAATAATAATAATAATAATAATAATAATAATAATAATAATTTCTATAAACCAAATTTAACTTTCACTTCACTCCTACATTGAATCATTCGTAGGTTTGTTTTTTCTTTATATACATTCAAAGCCGCATATCAGGATCACGTCGATCAATCGCAAAATGATCCCTATAAACGCGGTGATCCATATATCCGACAGTTATTTGAATCATCAGAAAATATAGTATTAAGTCCTGTATAAACAATTGGGATAAGTATATTTCAACAATCCTTTAAAATTTGTATTTTTTATTAAAACAAATATGGAATTTTATATTGTTTAACATTATTGAATTTTCAGCATTTCGTTCACATTTACTGTATAATAAATTTCAAAATAATTATTAATTGGAGCATTGCTACATTCGCCACGTCGTCGCAAAAGTCTACAGCATCTCTCACTTCCTCAATGATCAACAATATTAAGATAGTTCCTTTTTATAGTTAGAAAAACCCAACCTTTATCAAATTAAAATATTAATCAAGATTAAAAAATGGTAAGCATAGAAGTCAAAGTTTAAATTAAAGATAATATGAAAGGTCAAGTAAATACTAATCCTTAAATAATCTGATAATCAAAATATATTTGATAACAGGAGAAAGAAATATGAAAGGTCAGGAAAAGAATCGTATGAACAAATATAAAATTTCATTGGTAAAAAGAGTTAAATACAGTACTCACTCAGTTATCCGTGATAGAGTGGCGTTCCATTGTCACAGATGACCCGATTTCACGGTTAACTCAGTATACCCCAGTATATAATCTCACAGCTTATATTTCTATCCGAATCGTGCAAAATCTGTTCTTCGACTTGCCAAAAATCCCTTCATCAGACAAAAATGTGAAAACCTATCCAATTCTAATTTTTTTCGGTCTTTCTGGCATCTAGCTGAGAACCTCTCCAACAACTTTACTTCTTCTTTCCCTCCTCTTTTCCATTCTGACTACTCAGTTGCCGTCTCTTCTCCTGACAAAGCTGAACTCTTCGCTCAAACTTTCGCCTCCAACTCAACCCTGAACAATTCCGATGCTGTTCCACCATTTGCCTTTCTAAATTTTGCCTTTCTAAAGTTTTTGAATCTATCTTTAATCTAAAGATTCACACCTCTCTTCTCACAATCTTCTTTCAGATCGTCAGTATAGGTTCCGTAAGGGACGCTCTACTGTCGATCTTCGTGCATATTTCTCTAACTCTTGGTCATCCTCCTTTCGGGATTTCAATGAAATCTTTTCTATTGCATTAGACATATCAAAAGCTTTTGATAGAGTCTGGCACAAATCTTTAATCTCCAAACTGACCTCCTTCCGTTCCTATCCTTCTATCTGTGCCTTCATCTCTGATTTCCTTTCTGGCCGATCTACTCGTATAGCTGCTGTTGTAGATAGCCACTATTCTTCTGTAAAGTTATTGTGGTGTTCCTTAGGGTTCTGTCCTGCAGTGGTGTAGTCGTAATTTCTTCAGTGGAGTAACACAACAACAATTTTTCTTATATAGCGTTTCTATAAAATTCTACAGCGTTTTTACATTTTATGTACATTCCCAAAAACACGTTAAAATTGAAGGGGTTAGGAAAGAAATATAGTTAGAAAGAGTATGTATTACAAAAATGTTCAGTAGAAACAGCAAAAAATAAAAAAATATAAAGTAAAATAAAACCAGTAGGGTAACGCTAAAAGTAAAATAAAACCAGTGGGGTAACGCCGTTACCTTGCGTTACCCCCGGACTACACCACTGTTGTCCTGTCACCCACTCTTTTCCTTTTATTTATCTTAGAGTGGTGATTTAAAAGTAGCGAAACAAAGTACAGCAGCAGTCAATGAAGCGAACAAAGTGTTAGGTTTTATAGCTCGGAATTTTTAGTACAAATCGCGCGATATTATTGTTCCTCTTTATAAATCATTAGTTAGACCTCATTTGGAGTACGCGATCCAATTTTGGAATCCGCATATGCCAAAAGATATAGACAAACTCGAAAGAGTTCAAAGACGAGCGACTAAGATGATTCTGTCGCTTAGGTCGAAGTCGTACGAGGATAGGCTTAAGGAGTTAAAATTGACTACACTCGAAACTAGGAGGCTACAGGGCCGGATTAAGCATTGTTAGGGCCGGGGGCAATGAATATTTTCGGGCCGGTGTCACTAGAAAAACACTAGAAAAACACAATTCTTTACCTGATACATCATACATGAGTGATGTGATCAGCTGACTGGGATCGATCAACAGAAAACGAAACGAAAACAAAGATGTGATTACAGAAAATGTATACTTTGTTCACATAAATGGGATACTAAACTAGGTTTTGTAGAAGCGGAATCTAGAATTTTTTTTTTCTTCCTCACGGTCGACCAATTATTTCAACGGTAGATTATAGCGTTTACATAGTTTCTTGGGGTCGGTCAGCATCTTGGGGCCGGTCAGCATCTGGGGCCGGAGGCAAATGCCCCCTTTTCCCCCATTATAATCCGCTACTGGGAGGCTAAGAGGTGATCTAATCCAGGTTTTCAAAATTATGAATGGGTTCGATAACGTAGATAGAGATAACTTTTTCGAAATATCTCAATATAATAGAACTAGAAATAATGGGTGTAAGTTGACAAGTAGAAGGTTCGAGACAGCAGTTGCTAAAAACGTTTTTACGCATAGTATAGTAAATAGGTGAAATAGTTTGCCGGAAGAAGTAATTAGTAGCACGTCCATAAACACGTTTAAAAATCGATTACACGCATATGTTGATAGATTGGGTATAGTTTAAGGTAGTAAAATTAAGGCTTTGTGGTTCGGAACCCACGTAAAATTGTAGGTCCAATCCGCCACCACGGAGGACATGCACAATACACAATTACGAACACATTTAGGTAGACCAGCCATGAGTGGATCCTAGGGTCTTTGTTGGTCTGAAACATTATAACATTATAACATTTATCAATGATCTATTAAGTTGCACTTCCTGTCCTATCCACTCCTATGCCGATGATTCCACTCTTCACTTATCCACCCCCTTCACAAAGCGTCCCTCTCAGCAGTCACTCCATGCTTCGCGTAGGACGGTTATAATACACCTGACCTCTGATCTTTTACTATCTCTGATTAAGGCAGAGAAAATCTTGTAATTTTCAATGCCTCAAAAGCTCAGTTCCTCCATCTGTCTGCGCGTCACAGTCTTCCACACGACTATCCTCTTACCTTCAACAATACATAACTAATCCTTCTTCTCTTAACATCTTTGGTGTTTCCTTTTCTCTGATCTTTCCTGGAAAGATCACATATACTCGCTTTCTAAAACAGCTTCTAAGAGGTTAGGTGTGCTGTACCGCCTCCGCAGTTTCTTCAACCCACTCAGTTGCTGTCTCTGTATAGGGGTCTTGTCCGTCCCTATATGGAGTACGCTTCTCATGTATAGGGTGGCTCAACCCACACAGCCCTACTTGACCGGATGGAATCAAAGGTTTTTCGTCTCATCAATTCCCCGTTTCTTACTGACTGTCTTCACTCCCTTTCTCTTCACCGCATTGTTGCCTCACCCTTTCTTTACTATCGCTATTATAACAGACACTGCTCTTTTGAACTCTGTAACTGCATTTCTCCTCCTTTAAGGAGAGCACGCAGTACCAGACATTCGACACATTCTCATCCTTTTTCTGTTCCGTTCTCTAATGCAAGGGCTAATCGGATTTTCACTCTTTCATCTACTCAACCAGTGAACTCTGGAACAATCTTCCTCAGTCCATCTTTCCCCCTGTCTATGACCTCCAATCTTTCAAACACAGACTGTCCAAGCATCTCGAAAACCCTGGACCTTGATTTTGGCTCTCTTCTTTTTGTATAGGGGAAGCGGCGTTTTTATGGGCATTCCGCATTGGCCCCTACTTCCTGCATAGAAAATAGCAAAATACCCAGCCGGTGAGTGAGTGGAGCAACCGGTGCTGCCTGCCACCACTGACTGGTCCCACCTCACGCGCCACCGCTCCAGAAGGTTGTAACCCCTCCCTCTGCTAACACTACTACTAATATTAGTTGCCTCCTGTAGTGCGGAGAGACACTGACTGAGGCGCGTTTTGGTGAGCTGGCGGAAGGCGAACAGCGGATGTAAACACCACGCTAAGTAAACTGAACTCACGGTTGAATGAATCACGGATAACCGCATGAGTACTGTATTCATTTATTTATAGACGATATCTAGTTTTTTCTTCGTTTTCTTCTATAACTTAATATAAAGTAAATGGATGAAATTCCTTAAGTTAACTGATAGTATGGTAATGTAGTGTTGTTGTTGTTGTTATTAAAACATTGTAAACAAACCAAAAAAAAGTCGCGTTTTCTCTTACCAACCGTGAATTAAAACGTCACATCTACTTCGCAAAATTATAAACTTTTCTCTAAGTCTTGACTGTATTGATAATTTTAAGCAAGAGGGTGTGTGTATATATATATATTAGCAGAGAGTTGCCCGCAAAACATTTGCGGTCAAATTAGTATCTTTATTGCAACATTACTTCTTTAAATACGGGATTTCTAGTTATTCTTTCACCAAACATTTTCACAGAATCAAAACTTCTCATTCTAAAAAAAAGGTTACATAAAGCTGTCCATGCGTAAAAACAGGCTCAGGAATATAAATACAAAACATCTGCGGTCAAATTAGTATCTTTATGAAGGCAGCCCGAGAGCAATGCACCAGAAAGTTTGGGAAGCCGGATCTATTTATCACGTTTACTCGCAATCCAAGATAAACTGCAATCGATGAAAGCATCAAAGCTTATCAAAGACTAAAACAAAGGCCAGATATTGTTGCAAGAGTTTTTCATATGACACTGAAAGAGCTTCTTCATGATTTAACAATAAAACAAACAAAGTGCATTTCTGTATGAAGTTCATGCACCTTCAAATTTCAGCTGGCGGGACCCGCCAAAAAATGATGAATTGAAGTTTACCACATGCCCCACATCACCCCTAACACGCCCCACACCCCTTACCCGCCGGAAAATGAGGGGTTAGAGTTTCCCTCCCACATGTTCCACACCACCCCCACACCACCCACTCTCCACCTAAACAGACGAAAAGGGACATTTTTTCTTCTATAAACTTTTCTCTATCTGGCTTTGTGCGAACGAAAAAAATAAATATTCTTAGGATGCTCCCAGAACAGAGCCCTTTCCAACGTTGTAAGGATCATTGAGTGCCCAAAGTTAGGCGTTTTGAGAAAAACGCCAGACAGACAGAAGCCCAGACAGAAAGACAGAAATTGATTATTATTATTATTACTAGCAAAAGTGGGCTCTACGGACCCATTTAGCTAGATCTGTGGTCCTGGGGCCTACTGCCCCCCCAATTACTGGGGAGTTAATAGTTTTCGGTCAGAAGAACGCAACCATGAAAATCTTAAGCTTCACAAATCTTGATACAATGGGTTCGGATGTGAAGCTTAAGATTTTCATTGCTGCGTTCTTTTCTATAGTTTTATTGACCGAATAATTGAACCCTCAGTAATTGGGGGGTCAATTATTAGGTCAATAAAACTATAGTAAAGAACGCAGCAATGAAAATCTTAAGCTTCACATCCGAACTCATTGTATCAAGCAATAAAACTCTTAACGCGCTAGAGTAAAAAGTTGAAACAAAGCAAATCGGATTTATTTCTATGTTCAGAATCGCTTAATAGTAAATACATGGTGTCTGACGGACGGACGAGACTCCCTTTTTATAGTTTAGAAGATTATTACACACACACACACACACACATATATATATATATATATATAAAAAACCTTACAACCTTACAAAGGTCCGCGCGATGACTTCTCATTTTCGCGAAGGTCAAGCTTGTCGCCCCTCCTCTCTCTCTCTCTCTCTCTCTCTCTCTCTCTCTATATATATATATATAGCTAGAGAGAGAGAGAGAGAGAGAGAGAAATTACAGTATAATCCTCGCTTCTTCCTTTAAATTTATACTAACTACCCTTGAGAGCTTAAATCCCCGAAGAGATGACCATCTGTTCAAGCAAATATAACCTGCATCATTAACATCCTCTGCTTTATTTGAGATTTCTGCTCCCTCTGCTCATTATTTTCTTTTCTTGCCTTTTATTCCCGTTATCATAATTTCTACTTTGTCCTCTTTTTAAGGGTTGTCTGTTCTATGCCAAATGCGGAGCTTTAGAATTTGGCTCGAAAACTTTATAACATATAATCAACATCTGAATTGGGTTGGAGTCCATTCCGTTTCGCCTACAAAAATCTCTAGTTCAACCATGTAGCGTTTTGAGACTTCCTTTGCCCTTTTGTTTCATTCTTTATTATCTTTTCTCCTTCCTGCTTTATAAACAGCGAGTCATGATGCACTTGGGAAAGAACCTAATTGGTCACTTATATTTTGGTCCAAAGTTTTGAAACCAGAACATGAACTGTATATAAGGATTAAAATAGTTTTCTTGCTATGATAAGCAGTGCACAGAGAGAGAGAGAGAGAGAGAGAGAGAGAGAGAGAATATGTAGGACTGAACGAGAGTACAAATTTAAAAGCCACAAGAAAAGAATTTTAGCCTATATTTTGTGTTGTTCTTATTCGTGTTGGAACGAATAACAATTTATTTTAAAAATTCACTTCTCCATAAATTATTAAAAAACGAAAGCAATATTATTTTTTAAATTGTAAATACAATATTATTAATAAGGAAAACGGTATTGGACAAAAAAGTATTTGTTTTATTTCAAAACTGTTTATTGTCATTGAAAGCGACATTACTCTGAAGTTTGTTTTTAATCCTCTTCACTTCTGTTTGCAAAGAATTATTCCCTCCGACTTTGCTGAACCTCTTCCTTATTAAATGCCCAGTACATACTTCTATTTGTACGGCTTTTATCTATCCCAGAAAGGTTTTTCGTCATTGTTATGAAACCTTTTCAGTATTTTAGACTCAAATCATCTCTCTTCGCATCTTTTTCTTCGCTAATTCTCGGAGTCTTTCGTTGTTCGCTTGTTTCTGATTCTTGTATTAATTTTGTTGTTCCTAAAAACTTTTAAACCTATTTTCTTCCATCGCGAAGTTAAGAGACGAAAATTATAGACTACTGGCATGACAGGGAACAAAATTGGTTGTGCGCGTGCGTGTGTAGAATCTTCTCTATTGTTTGCACAAGTTAAAGAACGATGAAAATCGATGAAGCATTTTACTGACAAATTCCTCGCAAGTTAGTTCAAATTAGGTTCATTAGGTTAAATTAGTATAGAGAGGTGTCAGTGAAATGTCGCTGTCACGGGTAGAGATCCTTGGAAACCAGATTTCAGTTTTGCAAGTTTGATTTGCCTTCAGTGGGTTAAATTCAGGGTGGGAACATAAACATATGATCCTAACTTAAGTTGTTTCTAAACTGTATACTTTTCCTGTGATACCCCCTTTGCCAATGTCAATAACTACAGTATATCAGTAGTACCTTATGCCCAATTGAATAAAGAACTGTCATCCGAAAAGCAAATATATTAAATATGTAAATTAAAATTACATTTTCATAAGTCAAGATTTTGTAAGGTTCTTAATGTCGTCCTTCGCAACTCAGCAGGAATAGTGTAGTATTTAATCGGATCACCTGAAGATCAGGGTCCCCAACCTTCTTTAGTTAGCCTTATAAGGCTAACTAACGAAAATATCACGACTTAATCTAACCAATCGTTAGGTCAACTGTACGCCCTTGACGATTGGTTAGGTTAGGTCGTGATATTTCGTTAGTTAGCCTTATAAAGCTAACTAAAGAAGGCTGGGGGCCCTGATCTTCAGGTGATCCATTTAATCTATAACGTAAATGTTAATATTTATCAATAACAGAATCTTTGCAGTATACTTTTGCTAAACAAATGAACGAACGTAAATGCAAAAAATTAAAAACCAAAAATTGTTGTATTTAATTAGTACACAACACATTTATGAGCTACATCTTCACCTGGATTTAATTATCCCAGAAGAGTTCCTTGTTCCATGCAGATTAGGTCTGTGTATTTTGTAAAAGTTATCTCTGGGAACCATTCTGAGTTGTATCATATACATAATACGCAGTTTCTTTCCTTCTGTCTGGGCTTCTGTCTGTTCGGCGTTTTTCTCGAAAACTGCTCAACGTTGGACACTCATCCTTACACTGTTGAAAAGGTCCCTGTTCTGGGAGCATCCTGAAGATATTTATTTTTTCGTTCGCACGAGCGCAACTTTTAAACGAAGCCAGATAGAGAAAAAGTTCATACAAAAAAATGTTCCCTTTGGCCTATTCAGGCGAAGGGTGTTGTGAACTTGTGGGGGTGGTGTGGGGCATGTGGAAAACTCCAACACGTCAGGTTCTTGCCGGGGAAGGAGTTTAGGGTATGTGGGGAAGGTGTGGGAGTGGTGTTGGGCATGTGGGAAACTTCAACTCGTCATTTTTTGGCGGGTCTCGCAAGCTGAAAGTTGAAAGTCCATGAACCACATACAAAAATGCACTCGGTTTCCCCGAGTATATTTTATTGTTAAATCATGAAGAAGCTCTTTCAGTTTCATGTGAAAAACTCTTGCAACAATATCTGGCCTATGTTTTGGTCTTTGATAAACTTTGATGCTTTAAGCGATTGCTGTCTATCTTGGATTGCGAGTAAACGTGATAAATAGATCCGGCTTCCCAAATTTTCTTACGAATACCATAGTGTCTCCATAATTCTGGTGCATTGCTCTCGGGCTGCCTTCATAAAGATACTATTTTGACCGCAGATGTGTTGTATTTATATTCCTGAGCCTGTTTTTAAGCATTGACAGCTTTATGTCACCTTTTTTAGAATGAGAAATTTTGATTCTGTGAAAGTGTTTGGTGAAAGAATAACTAGA